>CM061551.1:108651712-109054212 GCA_030864225.1 Capsicum baccatum var. pendulum
AGCATATATCCTTAGCATTTATCCTTTTAACCTCCCCCCAAACCACCCAACCCCCCCCCCCCCCCCCCAAAGAAAAAAAAATGTAGGTACGTCCAAAAGGATGATCTTCTACTCCTACGTGGAATAAGTTGCTCGGTATAATAAATATTCTTCGCCCTCAATTTTAATATTATAAATTTAAATTATTAAAAAAACAAAAATAGGTGAGAACTCCTAGAGAAAGAGTAAAAAGAAAGAAAATAAGAAGAGGATACTCTACACATGTTAGCTTGCAACATTTCAATAACACTAAACTTCAATGAAATATACCTTCGTTTCAATTTCTATCTGACTTTTATTTTGATTCATTTCAAAAAAATTGTTTTTTCTACTTTTTTGATAATTTTTTTCACATAATATATTTAAGATTATAAGATTAAATGAAATTTTAGTACTTGTACATACCTTTTAGTTTAAAATCATAAAATTAAAAAAAAAAAAAAATTGTTTAACTTGGTTTCAAGTCAACACTACATAAACAAATTGAAGCGGAGGAAAGAGTTATTTGACTCGAGGAATATTTTATATATTTGAGTGCATAAATGATAAACTTAACTAATGCTAGCTATTTCATTCACACCTTGTGACAAGCTGGAATTGCCCATCACATATTAGAGAAGTCCCACTGTGATGGGTATTAACTTCACATGATTCACTTGTTCACTCATCAGAGAAATTATTATAATTCCATAGCAATTGTATGTGGGCAGCAATTCCTTTGGAAATTTGCATGCTTTAGCCTTAAATGCTCACATGTGAAGTGCTGCATTTTACAACTATTTGAATTTGCGAAAAGCACAGTAATTAACCGGCCAAGACAATTTGCTCCATGACTTTATTTGACATGCCACATTTATATATGAGAGCCAATTGATAATGACAGTTCCTTTTTGGAATGTAAAATAATGTTTCATATAATAGATTGGCCAAAGGCATTGATAGACACTCAAACTTGTTGCGAAAATTTACTTAGATCCCTAAACTAAGGTCTGTTCCTATCAGACCCCAAAACCCCCGAATTTTGTTTCAATTGGGCATTTTTTGCCTATAAGGCACTGAGCATGCAGTGTCATCGTGGGAAGCGCGTGAGGGGCATTTTTTTTTACTAATTTACGAATAAAAAGTTGTTAAGTGGCATTGAGGGCCCCCAAATTTTTTTAATAACAATTTTTTTTTTAAACACTAAAGGTCCCAAAAAGCATTAGAGAACCCCAATTTTTTTTTTATTAATAAAACTGAATTTAAAAAAAAAATCTGTTTTTTGTTTTCATTTTTTAAAAATTTTATAATTTCTTTTTAACAATTAGTTTTTTATTTTTTATTTTTTAAATAATTTTGTAATTATTTTTTCATAATTTGGATCCTCAATGCCATTTTTTATTTTCATTTTAAAAAGTTTTATAGTATATTTAATAATTAATTTTTAATTTTTTAAATAATTTTTTCATAATTTATTTCATTTTTAAAAAAAAATTATAATTTTTTTTAAATAATCAGTCTTTTATTTTTATTTTTTAAATAATTTTATAATTATTTTTTCATAATTTATATCCACAATGCCATTTTTTATTTTCATTTTTCTAAAAAAATTTATAATTTTTTAATAATTATTTTTTAAAAAAAATAATTTTTTAATAATTTATTTCATTTTTTAAAAAAAATTATAATTTTTTTTCAATAATCAGTTTTTTATTTTTATTTTTTAAAATAAATTTATAATTATTTTTTCATAATTTATATCCTCAATGCAATTTTTTATTTTCATTAGTTTAAAAATTTTATAATTTTTTTAATAATTAATTTTTTTAAAAAATAATTTTTTAATAATTTATTTTATTTTAAAAAAATTATAATTTTTTTAAAATAATCAGTTTTTTATATTTATTTTTTAAATAATTTTAGAATTATTTTTTAATAATTTGGATCCTCAATGCCATTTTTTATTTTCATTTTAAAAAGTTTTATAATTTTTTTAATAATTAATTTTTTATTTTAAAATATTTTTTTAATAATTTATTTCATTTTAAAAAAAAATTATAATTTTTTTTAAATAATCAGTTTGTTATTTTTATTTTTAAGAAAAGACGATAGATTACGGATGAAGAACATGGTTAGAAGAAATTGATTTTTATGGTAATTTTGTTGGTGAGATAAAGTTTATGGTGTTTAATATAGTGTTTATGACCTCATAACAATGGAGGTTTTGGACATTGACCTCATAACAATAGAGGTTTTGAACATTGACTTCATAACAATGGAGGTCCTGAACATTGAAAAAAAAAAAAAAAAAATTAATTAAAAAGAAAAAAAGAAAAAGTTATGGTTTCTACCTTCAACTATACACGAAAAATTTAGGTCATATCTAAACTATCATAATAACTTATTATATACCTATACTATATAAAAGTGAAACTATTACCTTCCCGCGACATCTATGTCCAAGTTTAATGAGTGGAGTGTAATTCACTCGCTCTGTGGTGATGCCATGTGTTTAATTTAATTTTTCTATTTAATTAATGGATCCTTAAATAAATCTAATCAGACCAAACTAATTAAACCCAATTCTAACCCGACCAAACTCAATTATTTCACCCAAACCCATTTCATTCGGGTAGAATATGAATGGAAAGAAAAAATCCAATCTGAAGATACGATGAATTTTTGATAAATTTTTGGTGGTTAATGGCTTAATGGTGAATAATGAGATTCCTTTCCTTTGGTTAAACTACTTTCCAGCTTCCTAAATTTTAAGGAAATGTGCTTGTTGTTCATATAGTTTGTACTTTCAGTTTTTTACTCTTTGTTGTGAGTATGCATACGTTGATATGAAGAATAAAGACTTTTTAAGTTTCTGTAGTAGAACTACCAAGAAAGACGTTTTGGGTAATGTGGATAGAAATCATCTGATGCAAATAGGAATTTTATTTAGCATAGAGTGTGCATTACCAGTGGGAATTGGCTCTTAAGGAGCTGGTATTGATGCTCTGGCGAGAATGGAGAAGACGAAGAGAAAGTAATCCACTTCTTCGATGATTTTTTGATAAATTTTATACATAGATATCACGAGATTATTTTATCGGAGTCCTTTATCTTCCTTAGTAATTTTTTTCGTTGATCTTCTCCGATTGAATTTTTCATTGAGTTTGAACCAAATAATTATTGACTTTATCAAAAAGAATAATGAACTTTTCAATGAAAGACTTTATATTTTTCGCTATTTTTAATTTCTTCCTTAAAGTTCCTCTTTAAAGGCTTCGAGGGAAAAGGTTAAAGATGCTTTATGTAGATTTTTGGAGAAATTACTTTATTGAAGAAGAACCCAACAAAGAAAGAGTAAAATTTTGAAGAAGGCGGAACCCACGTATAAAATAAATAAATAAGAAAATTTAATTTTATTAATATTTTTCTAATTGAAAAAATAATTAATCTAATTGTATATATTAAGAAGAATATTAGGAGTACTTAATGATATAATGACAAATGAAATAGTAATACGTGTGCAATTATGTTATTTTAAGATTTTTTCTTTCTTTCACGCACCTTAGGAAGGTGAATACATCTTCTCTGTCACTTCACCTTCTAAGGTGAAAATAATTTCACTTTAAACAAGATTAAGGGTGTAATATGTCACCATATTAGTTTGAGTGTGAAAGTAACTTTTTGTGTATAGTTTGAGGTGAAAATCGTGACTTTTTTCAAAGACAACAACAAAAAATCCTGTGCATTCCCCTAAAGTGAGGTCTAGGGAGGGTAAGATGTACGCAGTTCATACCGCTACCTCCCAAAAAAAAAAAAAAATTTATGAAAATAATAAATTTATTATTTTTTCGTGCTATGCTGACGTGGCAGGCGCGTGTGACACACTCCACCAATGCAAGTGGTATAATGCTTTACAGAGTGTAGAAAAATTAACTTTTATATAGTATAAGTATGTGATAGGTCACTTTAATAGTTTAAGTGTGTCTTCGACTTTTTGAGTATAGTTTAAGATAGAAACGATGATTTTTTCCTACATAGAAAAGGATTTTCTCGTGACGATAACTGTATGTCTATTGCTAGTGTTATAAGACTGATCTAAATTAAAAGTGATTTGTTATAATTTAAAGTTAATGGATTTAAAATACACCTCATAAAGTAAGTGGTCTTGTGAGTAGATACCTGATTGTAACTTCTAGTTTGATGATGCTAAACTAAAACCACAAAATTTGTGTTATTATAATTATAGGATCAATGATATATAAATGAGAGATAGAATTTTCTCTCTCATATTTTATTAGAAAGAGAGGAATCATGTCTTGATTTGAAAAATCGATAATCACAAGATGGAAAGTCACTAAGAGACAGGTGGATTCAGATAATCTTGGATAATATTTTTAAGGGCAAAATTAAGAAATAACATATTTATTCCCTTAATTATGAGTTTAATAGCAACAGTTTCATAATTACATGATACAACAAGTTGTATTTTATATTTTTGCAAACTGTTGCTACAAAAATACAAATACATGTGATTTTTACTGTCCTTATGATCGATATATATTTTGTATTTTTGCAAACAGTTGCTACAAAAATATAAATACATACAAATACATATGCTACAAAATGTAATTTGATAAATGTATTGTTATTTTTTGTAATTTAATACTTAGATATGTTATTTTATGTATTTTTTTCTATTTTTAATGACTTGATAGATAAATCTTAAAAAAGATAGATGATTTTCATATCTTAATATTTGGTCCCAACATGATTCTCCTCTTATCCGTTTTAAATGAGTGAATTTTGTTAGGAATTGTGTATTACATGGCTTGGACCCTACTCTTACTAAACCCCACCTGAAATAGAGAATAGGCGCAGTAGGTAAATGAAAGGGCTGAGGCATGTGCCTCCATTTGGGACTAGACCTTTGCTATAGCTATAGCTAGTCTACTACGTGCTTTGCATTTAACTCAACCCACGTGGTTTTCTTATTGCAATTGGAGTATGTGCGAGCCTATTAATTTATATCAACTAAAAATTAAAGTTAAAATTTGATGTTTATAAATTTTAAAATAAATTAAAAATTTATATATGTTAATTGAACTTTTTAAAACGAATACAAAGTTTAAATTAGAAGTGTTAGTAGACATTTGGGCATACAATTTTATGTTTGTGATATAAAACTATGAGATGAAATCAACGTTTGGACATGCAAATTTATTTCATGATATGAAATTTTAAATTTTTCCAAAAATATGATTTAGGAATTGCAAATCACGATTTGAATATTTTTAAATACAAAAATTAACACACAAGTTTATATTTTATAAAAAGAATCCCATCATTTATATATACCAATAGTTTATTTCATACGTAAATAAAATTTATAGTTCATATTATTACTCTTACTAATCTTTAAACCATTTATATATTATTTAACCATTACTCTTGCCATTATATAGCCCCATTTGGTCATGAGAAATATTTTTTTTTTTTTTAAAAAGATCTTTTCATTTTATTCAAAATATGATGTTTGTGTAGGAATCGAAATCGAGAGGGCGTCATGTGGAAGCCAGGGGCGGACCCATATAGGTTCAAGTGGGTTCATATGAACCCACTTCGTAAAAAAATTACATTATATATATAAGCAGTTTTTACAAATTCAAAAGGTATATATATTATATACTGAACCCATTATAAACAAGAGGAGGGACCAGCTTAGTGGTAGTTGGTTCAATTGTTAACACATATATCCCGTGTTCGAGCTCCTGTGGGGGTGTTTTTTTTTAAATTATTTTATGCAGCAGCTTTGAACCCACTTGGTGAAAAGTCTAAATTCGCCGCTGGTGGAAGCTAATAGTTGCAAACTACTGAGAGCAAATTACTGAGAGGATAAATAAGATGACAAGAAAAACATACTAAAACATAATATTATTGATATGATTCGGCCAATTGACCTACATACTAAAAACCTAAATAAAAAAAAAATTAAACTAACTGAGAGAAAATCTCCCTCTAAATAAAACTCTTAAAAGACTACATTATGGATGTTATTAAGTTATGGCATGAAAAAGGAGTCTTCTATATTTAGAGATCCAAAACCTTCCTCCAAGAAAAAGGTTTGCCAAGTATGAAAAAGTTTTATATTTTTCTTTCAGAAAAAGTAAATAATTATCATATTACTTTTATTTTCCTTCTAACAAAAATAAAACTTAAATTTGGTAAGAAAATCAGGGCAAAAATCCTAACAAATCTATTCTTTTTGACTTGATTTTCTTGACATAATTTGATCCACCTTCTTCGCGTGTATGATCTTCGTTCTTTACATAATCTTCATCACTATTGCTTGCAATGTTTAAAAATAAGATTTAAAATATTATGATTAAAAGTGGGTTAAAAATAAATATTTTATTTTTATTTTTAAAGATACAACAACAAGATTGTTGAAATATGCGTAAAACTTTTTCTCCACATGTAGCTAGACAAAATTGTCATTATCATCAAATTAATTGCAACTTTGACCTAAACATGTCCTCAATCTAAACCATCGGATCATTAAACCATATGCTCTGATACCATTTATTGTGTTCGAAATCGAGAGGGTGTCATGCAGAAGCTTAAAGTGAAAACAAGTGGAAAAATCTATTGGGGGAAAATCTCCTCCTAAACAAGACTCTTAAATGACTACATTATGAATGCTATTAAGTTATGGTAGGAAAAGATGGTCTTCTATTTATAGAGTTCCAAAACATTTCCTCCAAGAAAGAGGTTTGCCAAATATGAAAAAATTTTATATTTTTCTTTCGGAAAAAGTAAAAGTAATACATGGCAAAAACTTAAATTTGGTAAGAAAATCAGGGCAAAAACTCTAACAGTTTGGCCATACAAATTCCAAATACAATTTGAATTTCTATTTGAAAAAGTGAAAACAAGTTTCAATTTATTTTCATTTTTTTCTAATTCCAACTTTACCTTTATAATTAAAAATATCTTTCCAAAAGTTTAAATAACCTTTCCTAAAAAATATGATCAAACACAACTCTAATTCCAAACCCTATCTTCAACATTTCTTTTCTGTTTTCATGGTCAAACGCCTAAAAAAATTATTGTTACTTTAAACCAACTCCTACTTTATCATTTATTATTCAATAAATTTATCATTTGATCAATAAAGGTTGTATTTTTTTTAGAATAATTTTGTGATATTGTATTATACTTTTGTTATGAACTTTTGCTTATTTGGTAAGATTGTATAAAGAATTGGGGCAATTTTAATAATTTTCACAATTTATGAGGTTAGTTTTCTTTGTTTATAAGAAAAAAATACAACTTAAAATCCCAAACTACATGTCCAAACAAAACTTCAACTTCATCTCATATAATTTCATATCATGAATTCAAATTATTCAAATCATGATTTGATCTCACATAGCCAAACGATCCTTACATTCAACCAAATTCATATTCCAACTCCACCCCAATACTACTATGTCATTATTTTGCATTTCCTCAAATATTAATGCATGCACTATGCTCTATGCCGCTAGTCTTTCTTGACAAGTGCAATACAATACAAGCACAGATCTAGTACTTCAAACTTGATAGATATATAGGATCGCATTTAAGTGGGCATTTGTGACATGTTTTATTTCAAAATTAAAAAAAGTAGTTTGTTTTTAAAGTGAAAAATAATATTTAAAAATTTAAAATTGTAACGATCATGAATACAAATTGAAGTTGTTTTTGAATTTTTATGAGTAATTTAAAGTAAAAAAAGTGAAAATTGTTTCACGTTCATTCTTTAATGAAAAATATGGCCTTAATGAGATATCAACTGATATATTATTTATTTCTTCACCAAAACGTATAATTCCCACAACTATATAATTATTGTGGTCTTCTCTTTATGAAAATAATACATTCACAGAAAAAAACACTATTCTCTTTTCTTGTCCTTCTTTCTAAATTACTTTGTCTTCGTTGATTTTCTATTTCTGGTTAATTTTTGGGCAACAATTTTGTGCAATTTCAAACTTTTAGCCACGAGTAAACGTGTTTGTGGAATCTTAGGGAGCGGCCAGCTATAACGATTTGCACCGGAGTCGATCCGAAATAGCTTTCAAGACAGTGGTTTGCCACGACACAGTGTTGTAACAACTCTCTCACTATTTGAATTTCTATCCATTATTAATATTGTAGTATTTGTTTCAACAATTTGAAAGTGATTTTACTTACATACAATATTGATAAATGACTATTTATTTGAATAATTTTTTTTAATTTGTCAAAATTTGAGCCATTGGACGAAAATTATTTTAAACATTTATTACAAAAATTTTTGATTTTCTTTGAACAATTAGAAGTTGATTATGTTTTATTTAAGGAACCTCCTATTGATGGTTCTAACACTATTATTGGCTCTAACATCGTTGTGGTTATTAATGATGTTGCTAAGAAGAAATTAAAAAAAGATAACAAAATTGTTAGAGGACATTTATTGAACCATATGACTAATTCTTTATTTGATTTATTTGTTACTAATAAACCTTCTGAGAAACTATTGGACAACTTGAAAAAGAAATATAGTGATGAAGTGATAGTTGTAGTAGTCATCGAGACGAACCTGGTGGCTAATAAGACTGATTGGGTGTTGGACACAAGCACTTTTAGGCATTTTTAAGCCAACAAAGAGTTGTTTCATGACTTTGAGAAGTCCACTAGTGACGAGTGAGTCTACATGAGGGTAACTCCACTACCGCTGGTAAAGAACTTTTTACTTAAACTAACTTCTGAAAATACTTTAGCCTTGAAAATATTCTATATGTGTCCCCCCCCCCCCTAGAAATTTGGTTTTAGGAGCATTTCTCAATAAAGTATGCCTTAAACTTATTTTTGAAGGCTGGTAAAATAATTATTTCTCATGGAGGAGATTTTATTGAGGAGGACCAACTTAGTGGGGGTTATTTATACTGAACACAGTCCAAGAGATGGTCAATGTGAAATTATTTTCAATTTTACTTATATTGCTGAGTCTATTAATTTACAGCTAGGTCATGTTAATATTGTTTCAATTAGACTTTGAAAATAAAATTAATTCTTGAATCAAAAATAGATAATATTTCTAAATGTCTTATGTGTGTAGAAGCAATGCATGATAATAAACCTTTTAAATATGTTACTAGTAGAAAGACTGAATTAAATGAGTACATTCAAACTTAGCAGATTTCAAGCACACTGTTAGCAAAGGTGGAAAGAAGTATTACATTATTTTTGTTGATGACTTTTCTAGGTACACTAAGGTATATCTCCATAAGTCTAAAGATAAGCTTGAAAGAATGTTTTAAAATTCAAAATAGAAATAGAAAATCAATTAGACAGGAAAATCAAGAGATTTAGATCTGATAAGAGTGGTGAATATAGTACTAAAAATCTAAAAGATTTTTGTGAGAAAAATACTATTGTCCATGATCTTAGTGATTCCTATACCCTCTAACAAAATGGTGTGGCCGAACGAAAGAATAGAACCCTTAAGAAAATGATGAATTCTATGTTTTTAAGCTCGAGTCTATCTGACTATATGTATGGGGAAGCTATCATGTTTACATGTTATATTCTTAATAGAATTCCTCATAAAAAGTTATACGAAATCTCATATGAGTTGTGGAAAGAATTTGCTTCTAACTTGAAATTTTTGATAGCATGAGAGTGTTTGACTAAGATTAGTCTACCTGATTAAAAACGGATAAATATAGACGCTAAGACTTTTGACGCCATTTTTATTGGTTATATTCAAAATAGTGTTGCGTATAGATTTATGTCATTAAATGACCATTCAATTTGTGAATCAAGATATGCATAATTTTTTGAGTATTATTTTTTTTGAAAATTAACGTGCCTAGTGATATGCAAAATAATGCTTCAACATCTATGTCTGTTAACTCTAATATTGTGTCTTTCCCTGATGTTGTTTCTAATGAGCATGGAAAAGAACTTAGAAGGAGTAAAAGATGTAGAATTGAGACTGTTTTTATCCTAATTTTATCACCACTTTAAATTTGACATAGATACTTCAAATGATGAATTAGTGTCAATCTACTTAATAGATGAGAACCATAAAACTTATGATGAAGCAATGAGTTCAATAGATACAATAATTTGAAAAGTGAATTAGACTTTATTTTCTATCACACTTGAAACTTGTATGATTTGCCTAAAAGTTGTAAATCCATTAATAGCAAGTGGATATCTAAGAAATAATTGAGGCCTGATGATGCAATTGATAAATATACGGCTAGACTTGTGACTAGGGATTTTATTAAATCAAGTATTGATTACTTTAATACTTATTCTCCTGTGAGTAAAATAGCGACCATTATAGCTCTTATTGCTCTAGTGTAACAACCCATTTCTTCATTACTAAATTATTCATAATAAATTCATGAAAATTCTTAATTTTCATTCCTCAATATTAACTTGTGTCCAAAATAGCCAATATTTTATTTATTACGTCGCCTCAAAATTTTTGGCGAAGATTTTAGCCTTCGGATATGTCTAGATAGACTCAAGCTTGATGAATTTTAATTATTTATGAGTGATAATATCAATACTTTAGGTTTTAAAGTTCATTAGGTATGAATTAAGGCCGTACAATTCTCTAACACAATGTTAAGTATAAAACTTTCTCTTCGATGCAGTTTCAATATGAGTTTCTATTAGGGCCAACTTCAAACGGTCATATCTTATAGAATATAAGGAGTTAGGGGTTCTATTATACATCAAATTAAATATCTCTGAGTCCTCTTTCCAATGCAAGCTCAATCTAAATTCGGAGTAAAAAGTTATGACTGTTTTACTGAGCACTGTCGGGGCTGAAAAAAATTTTGTTGTAGCAAAAATTCTGATGATATTTAAATCAGCTCCAGCTGTATTTTAGGTCTAAAAACCTCAAGTTTCATTCCCCAACCCTAGAGAGGTGATTTCTCAAAGCTTAAGGTGTAATTCCTTTGTGGAGGTAAATTTTTCCATTATTTTTTTCATCTTTTAATCCTTTGATATCTTAGAATCCTTAGAAAGACCTTTAATGGTGGAATCCTTTTGGGAAATACTCATGAGTATTTTTAATATGACCTAGAGCTGATTCTAAACTATAAATTAAAGATTCCTAGCATGAATTTCATAAACTAGATTATGAATTTTGATGGTTAGGAACCTTGAATTCCGTAAAGATGAGATCTTTAATATAAAAGCTTTATTATTGGAGATGTGTTAAGCTTGAAAGAACTAATTAATGATTATTTGAATTTGGGGGGGGGGTGCTATAGACCTTGAATTAAGGATAGAACTAGTGATTTTGAATTCCCAAGATATTTGTTTGAAGAGTAATTGTTTAATTACTCTTATTACTGCTTGATTTTTTTATGGTTGATTATTCCAAGGTATGAAGGAAAACAAATAACATTCTTATTGCGGCATGCTTCATTCAAAAACTTGGCGTCCAGGTAGGCTAGATTTACTGAGTAGAAGATTGTGTTATTTTATATTTTCATAATTTAGAATTGATGGGAGAAAGCATGTCTAGACCTGCGGGCATGGAGTTGAGATGGATAAAGACACGAGTACTTAACTTTAATCCCCAAAATTATATTATTGATTGATTATGTAATATTTATGATATTTTGTGTTATGTGCCCGAAAGGAGATTGTTATAAATGTAGTATATGAACATGATATTTTTTTAGTTGTTTGAGTGATGAACCTAGTTGAGTTGTAATGGTATTAGGTTGTATGTATTGTGCAATAATATGATGAGGAGAATTATGGTAAGATCAAATATTGATGAACATAGTAATATCTAAAGGATAGATGACTTGAATTAGTGTGATGATTGTATTATGTGGAAAGAGGTAGAGGATAATGATATGAGTGAATGTGTTGGTTATAGGTGGTGATGTTAGAACTCAAATTGCAGTATTTAAGAAGATAATATTTTTTTTTAATAATTAATGAGTAATTAAGTCTCCAATAGTGACTTGTATGCGTAAGAATTAAATTGTGATTTATTTTATAATATTCTTATTTTGATATTGATAAAAATTTTATATCTATTGGATGCCCGCGAAAGGCTAAATTAGTGATAATAGTGGTTTATTAATTGTGCTATGAGAGGCTTGTTTGATAGTGATAACTCCTTAAAGTAATGCTATGGATACTTGTTGATTGGTATTTGGACATGCTTGAAATTGTTGATGTTTGGATTGTTGATGCGTGTATAAATGATTATTGAAAATTTACTTGATGGAGTTGTCTTATGACTTTAAGTGTACTTGTAAACTTGGTACATTGTGTTATATGCTGTGAGGTTGTGTAAATTTGATATTGATAATATTTATTTATGTTGGATCAGGTACCACGCCGGTACAGATATGTATATATTAGATTGGGTACCACACCGGTAAGGATATGTGTATTTTGGATCGGGTACCACACCGGTACGGATATGTATATATTGAATCGGGTACCACGTCGGTACGGATATGTATATGTTGGATTGGGTACCACGATGGTATGGATATGTATATATTGGATCGGGTACCATATCAGTACGGATGTGTATATTTTGGATTGGGTACCACGCCGGTACGGATGTGTATATTTTGGATAGGGTACCACGCCGGTACGAATATGTATATGTTGGATCGGGTACCACGCCGATACAGATATGTATATATTAGATCGGGTATTATGCCGATACGGATATGTATATATTAGATCGGGTACTATGCCGATACGGATATGTATACATTGGATCGGGTACCACGCTGGTATGGATATGTATATGTTGGATCGGGTACCACGCCGGTATGATACATGAACAAAGATTGTTCCCTGCAGGTCATGATTATTTGAGCAAAAATAAGTCCCATAGCATATGAGTACACATTTGTGTTGAGTTTGTGGATGTTTATAGTATGGTTGATTCTCTTGATGGTTATGTGACTTGTTTGTGAGTACTTTTTGATCTGTTATTGTTGTATTGTTAATTCATTGGGTATTTGATTGTGTGATATGTATTTGAAAAAAGAAAAACTTGTACTTACTTATATGTTGGTTAACTTGCTTTATTTCAGCGTGTTTTAATCGTAGCTTACTAGAATGGCTAGTTATCATTTTTTAATATTATAAAGAACATTTGGTTATTAGACCAGGAGTTTAGTGTGTATTGTTTATGATTACAAGTTTATTCCTGTGAATATGAATAATGAAAAAGATAAGGTGAATAATTAGGAATAACGATGTATTAGTGTTGGATGGTGGTTGACGGTGTGAATTAATGAGGCTAGAGTATGTTAGTAGTGAATATAATATTGATGGAGTTGGAAGAGTAGTTGGATAATGTAAGTTATATAGGTAAAGTATTAATGTTATTACAACCTTAGTTGAATTATATTCCATTCAAAATGTCATAATTTATTTTCCTTAATTCTATTTTATGATTATATGGACTAACACGGTCGGCCAATGATGCCTACCAGTACGTGTGGTTGTACTGACCCTACTCTTCTACATTCCTTCTTGGAGTGTAGACTGGATGCAGGTTAGCTGCAGTTACTAGATGGATGACGATATTCAACACTAACTTTTGCACTTTCTTCCTGGCAGATATTAGAGTCTTTGTATTATTTATTTTATTGTCAGTTTATGTTGTAGTAGATAGCTCTTGTACATGTCTGTCCAAGTCCTGGATAGTGAAGGACAATTGTAAGAAGTTTTTGAAAAAGTTCACTTATTAATATTTAATTTACGTTATTATATTTAATTTAGTATTTTTTAAAAAATAGAAGTGTTCCGCATATTTTTAGTTAGGTAATAAGGGTTATCCTAGCTACTTAAAATAGCGTAGGTGCCAACACGGTCCGTTATTCTGGGTCGTGACAGTTGGTATCAAAGTGTTAGGTTCACCGGTCCCGCAAGTACAAGAGCAATGTCAAGTAGAGTTCTTTAGATTGGTGTGTAGGGCCCTACACCCAATCTTCGAAAGGCTATGAGGCATGTAGAAGTCATTTTTCTTTCTTTTTCTCCATCGTGCCATCCTAATCTTGGACTATTGGATTGAATCCAATTGGTATCTAGACAATTCTAATTGGTATCTTAACAGACCTCTATTGGAATGTAGTTAATTCCAATTGGTATCTTTGTAATTTTGCATAAAAATCTAAGAGATTTCAATTGATATCTGTTAATAAGGTCTAAAAGTTATTGTTAATAGGTAAAGACTTGTGAAAGTTGTGAACTTATTAATTGTTTGTGTTTGATTTTTGGCTAAATTTGTGTTGCTAGATTTTTGTCATTGTTGTGAATTATTTTTGTTTGAATTTAAGTGATGAAAATTGATTAAGTTATTTTGTTGATAATTGTGATGGGATTATTTGATTTCTTGTTGTGTGAAACTGGTACTTCTATGGTGCTTACTTATTTTTGGTACTATTATACTGATAAAATTGATGGTATGAGAATTGAGAAGATGATATGAGAACATGATATCAAGAAAAAATGGTGAAAAAGAAACATGAGTAAAGAACCGAGGTGATATGTGTTTCCCTTAATAAGAGGTTCTTGCTAATGATATTGTGGATGGATCCTTGTGTGGTTTAATTATTTGATGTTATTTGGGGATCCTTGTGTGGGTGGTCATTGAAACTGTATTTAGAATTTTTGTGTAGTTCTATTATTTAAATTATAATGGGTTCCTTGTTAGAACTAGCTAAGTGACATTATCTTTGAGTTCCTTATGTGAACGAATTCTTAATGCTTGGCAAATAATGAGTTTTAAATAAAAGTGACAAAAACTAGTAAAGGTTGTTGATACCTACAATATTTGATCAAACTTGTCTGGAATGTGATATTGGTGATGAGACTATTATTGACCCATAATCGATTTATCTTGTTTGGCCATATGTGCTAGTAGTGTGGGGACCACTCTTGAGGTGATTAAGAGTTAAGTGAAGCCCGTAATGAAAATATTGTTAGGTAGAAATAAGAATGACTCTGTATATCTTAAATTGGTGTTAGTAATATAAGAGTGGTTTGGCTTGACCATGAAGTGTTGGTTGTTGAAAAATATTGAGTTAGTGATTGTCTGGACAAGTTATAGCTGTAGATTTATGCATTAGGGAAAATCTTGAGAAGATAAATTATGATTGACTTGACTTTCTGGCTGAATTATGCATTTACATGTCCCACAGAGTTAACTAATATATGACACTTTTAGAGGATTGTAATTTTCATGATAGTGGCAATGCAAAATTAAATGACTTAGTTACATTCATAAAATAATCAAGAATGATCCTGAATGGGAGAATAAATGAATTATTAAATGGTATGATTAATTTTTTCTTGGGTGATACTTGATGGATATTGCTTGTTGAGTGATTAAGATATGATGATTAGATGAATATTAACGATGTTGTGGAGGAAAATGTGTTGTAGGCTAAAATTTAGTGGGATCTTTATGGCTAATAATGTAAGTTTGTGTAATGTGTGAAAGGTTATGTTGCCATCTATGTATTGTAGTAAATACTAAGCTTGAATCGTGGATAGTCTTGAGGTGAAAATAATAGTTTTATGAAATGTTGAAGCTAGCTTTATAGAATGAATTTAATAGTCTTGATCGAATTTATGCGGCTACCTAAGTTATGTGACTTGTAAGTGGTGTGGTGGCTTAAATATGATCAAATGTAGATTCTCCATGGGATAGTCTTGGCTAGAAACCGAGTCATGTGTCTCAGGGAGAGTTTGCGTGTTGGATGGATTAGATATGACTTATCTAGTGTCGAAAATTTGAGTAGTAGATTCATGTAGCTTCCATAGCACTTTTTAGAATTGAATTCGGGACTCTAGAGCTTCGATAGTGAAAAAGAGGTGCTTTAGAATGTTTGTCTTCTTCAAGGTGAATCTTTTAACCATCTTTATCTTGCTTTCTTAAAACTCAAGTTTCAAACTTAGGCCGTTAAAAAGAGAATAAATGATTCGTGTGTAAATATTTTGCTCTGCATCTTCGTATTTTGAAAAGCTTATTTGAATGATTGAGTATAGAATGTGGGTCGATCGATAAGGATATCAAGCGAGTGAACAGGGTGCAGTATAAGAAACTCTGTTAGTAATGTCTCTCTAATTCCAACCTCATATATTTCTTCACTGAATGCCCATTCGGGAACGAAAGGATGGTAAATTGATATCTGATTGTAACGACCCATTTCATCATTACTAAATTATTCTTAATAAATTCATGAAAATTCTTAGTTTTCATTCTTCAATATTAACTTGTGTCCAAAATAGCTAATATTTTATTTATTACGTCACCTCAAACTTTTTGGCGAAGATTTTAGCCTTCAAATGTGTCTAGATAGACTCAAGCTTGATGGATTTTAATTATTTATGAGTGATAATATCAATAATTTAGTTTTAAAATTTCATTAGGTATGAATTAAGGTCGTACAATATCTCTAACATAAAGTTAAGTATAAATCTTTCTTATGATTTAGCACGTCTTATGATCGTTAAGTAATAAAACCTTTTGTCTGTGCCGTTGTTGAATGTTTTATGTAAATTTTATGAGTTGATTTCCTGATTTTCATAGCTGCCCAGATATAAACTCATTCTTATGTGTTAGTCAAATCTGTATACTCTATAAATTTTACACTCACATTATTATGTCTTTAAGGGGCCGTTTGGTTTGCGGGACTAGAGTCAATAATCCTGGGATAAAATAATATTCCTGGGATAAAAATGTAACTCACTCGTTTGGTTGTAAATATTTGGGATAATTTATATCGGGACTAATAATTAGTCCCGGAATAAGTTATCCACCCAAATGGTGGAATAACAATCCCAAGACTATTTTTCTTTGGTATAAAATTATACAAGGACAAAAATATCCTCATTTTCATCTCTCTCTCTCTCTCTCTCTCTCACACACACACACACACACACACACACACACATATATATATATATATATATATTTTATATATATATTCATAAAATAAATTATGTTTAATTAACGTATAATATATTCATAAACAAATTATATATAATAATAATAATAATAATAATTAACGTAAACTGGTAAACTGTATAATAATTATGTTTTGAACGTATAATATATATTATGAACAATATAATATATTATGAACATAAATATATATTATGAATAACGTATAATATATTCATAAATATATATAAATTAGATATTCATAAATTAGATATTACGTAATATATTATATAACGTAATTACGTAATATATAACGTATAATATTATGAATATATTATGAATATATATACGTTAATTATGTTTAACTATATATATATATATATTATGTTAATATATTTAATTATAATATATTATGTTTAATTATATATAATTTAATTATATATAACATAATATATAACGTAATGTATTCTCACACACACAAATTATGTTTAATTAACGTATAATATATTCATAAATAAATAAATTTTGAACAGTTTACTGTTTAAAATGGTTGTAAAATATATAAATTATGTTTATTTATATATTCTAATTTCTCTAAAAAATAATAAAAACTTTTAAGAATGAATATTTAAAGCTTAAAAAGAAATATATATATAAAAAATGTTAAATAAGATTGAGGGTATTTTGGTAATCAATCAATTTATTCCTAGAAATTATACCATGCATATTACTTTGAATACAACAAACCGAACACTCAATAAAAAATAATCCCAGCATAACTAATTCCAGTATAACTTATCCCATCATAACTTATCCCAACATAACTAATTCCGGTATAACTTGTTTTCAAACCAAACGATCCCTAAAAGATTCCTAATCCTTTTATTTTCTTATTTCACATGTGCTCGGGAGCGTATTTGGAGTCTCTTGGCTTGATTACATCTCTGTCCAAATTAGAGAAGCGAATAATAGATGGCACTACGTGTTTTCATCTGGCAGTCTAGTGCCTCTTTCTGTCATTTAACATTTCACACATTATTATTTGAAATTTTAAGTTTTATATGTTCTTATTTGAATTAGTGTGAATTCTTAAATTTGTTAGCAAAGTTAATTGTTTTCTTTTAGATTTTAAATTTAGCATAATTTTCAGATTAGGTGCTTAATTCATATCATTAAAGATTAAAAATTAATAGGTAGAAACATACCTTTTAGAATAAATGACCGTGTTTGTTAGAATCCTTTAATGCTTCTTTAGTGTGAAATAGTAGCCTATTTTTAGAATCGAGTTTGTTTGTCACTAATTAGTAATATCAAATTAACAAAAAATATTGATTTTTGCGATAGACTAATTTATCATCGTTGGACTCAAAAATCGACTTTAATAATTTTGGATATGGTAAATCAGTTTTATTTTTTATCAATTTCAAATAAAAGATGACAACTTTGCCAGATCGACTTCGCAAGACTTTTTTTTTTTAGGATTTCAAATGACAAGAAAATATTTTATTTATTTATTTATTTCTCAAGTTATTTTAAACAACTATGTTTTTATATATTCTTTTAGTGTAGGATAATTAATCTATTTTTATAAAAGTTGATAAAAAAAGAGGAAAAGAGACATTTTTTTAAAATAAAGAAAAAAATGTGAAGTTCTTGACATAACTATCTTTTTAATTATTAATTGAAAGCTTTGTTTATCTTTTAAAAATGATATTAAATAACCCTCTTTTCTGTCAAAAAATAAGGTTGCATTATTTTTAAGAGGTCGTATAAAAATTATCTTCGGTAGTTATTGAAAAATACATTTTATAACGAGGTTCTTCTAAAGTTTTCTATTCTTCTTCTTATAAATAATTAGCATGTTTTATTTTAAAAATATCTATATATTTTTAAAACCTTATTTATATCTTTCTTAACATAGCTTTGATTTTCTTTTATCTAATCTAAGTTTGGTCAGTTAACTCTCACACACATTGTACAATCGGATTGTACATTGTACTTTTTCAAAATTCTTTCAAATCACCTTACTTTAGAGAGTTGGTGCATACGTGGGGTGAGCGGGAGTTTTACTGCCGTGGGACCACGTGTTTTTTCATATTGGAAATTCAAGTCTGTGTCTACCCAAATTTTTTAAAAACTTAATATAGAGCGTTATCACCCTTGATTTAGGCCATGCACGCATAAACTCTAGATGAATTGATCCGTGGTGCCATTCCACAAATAGGAGAACACCTTATATGTCAAATGGATTTCACGACCCAATAATGACCCTCATGTTATGTGCAGAGATAATGATAAATTGATCCAAGTTAAAATTTATCAAATACTCGAGTACTGTCATTAATTAAAGCTTAGATCAATTTATTAGAATCTCAATTAATATTTGATGCTTAGGCCTACCTCTGACATAAAGGAGTTACCCATATATTAGGACATTATTTGTTTTGTACATTATTTGCTTACATACTACTTGACCTACATGAATTTATTTGCAATATAATGTGACTTGATATTTATTTGCTAACTTCACCTTTATTTTGTCCTTATTTTTGAAGAAGAAAATTAAATTTTGCAATTATATATCTCTTTATTATCTATTGCATTTTTACATATTTATATCATCGTATTTCTTTAAAATTCTATTATCATAACACTTCTGTGCTTGACGCATTTTAACAATTCTAGAGCATCATTTAAGAAATTATCTTAAACTTTTAGTATTTCAATAAGATTTTCTTCCATTTTTTTTGTATGATCTTCTATAGAACTCAGATTCTTTCTTTAAATTTTTAATGAGTTTAATTCATCATTATTTTTAAAATTTTTTCTAGAGTTTTTTAGTATTTGTCTTCGCAATTTGTTAAAAATTTTCTTATGCTCTGTTAACCTAGGTATAATTCTTCGTAAATATTTTTTCTGTCTACTTTTCCTAAATCATTCATTTCAAATTATATCAGACTCATGCTAAATTCAAACTATTAGATTTTCTCCCTTTTCAAGCTATTCCAAGTCCTTTATTTACGGGTGTAATCTTCTATTTGTTGCGACGAAACAGTTAGCCTGTTAGTTTCATACTTTGTAGTATCTATTTATTGTCGATCTACATCATGAAACTCTTGCTCACACTCTTAATTTTTTTCGACCTCTTATTGGCCTTCAAGCCATTTGTTGCTTCTTAAGTTGGTCTATGTCCAAATTTATTTACACAAACTATCAAATCGCTTTTGACTTTATTTGTTCAATTTTCTCCGTTAAATTATTTTAGAGCTATGTCCTAAGTTTGATACTTCTTTAAAGATTCACTTGTTCAAAATGCTTGTGTCGTTCCTACCTTGAAATTATTGGGATTGATCTTTCCGTACTCATCTTAAATTGAAGCTTTTGCACGTAAATAAAAAAATCCTATTAATTGACATTTTCTTCGTCCTTGATGTTTTTTAATCCACCAATGTTAAATTAGAATTTTGAGTCATTCATAACCCTTTGTCTTATCAAAATTTAATATTCGCGTGCTCTATTTCCTTATTAATTTTTATCTCAAGCTTATATCCCTTATTGGAATCGATCCATTGGTTTCCTTATCGTATTTCAAAATACTTCATGCTTAGTTTTTCATAATTATTCAATGCTTACCGAGTGTTTCATTTTCCTTCCAAAGGTTGACTTAAGTTGAGCACCAAAAGTAATTCAAGGAAAATATGACCGATGAAATTACTGTGATTGACCTATGAAATTATTGTGATTGACTTGGTTGAGAATGAGTTCGACTACGAAAAACCAGAGTAGCATCCAGATAAAGTTGCTAAGCTTGAGAAAAAAGTGTCACAAATAGAGCAAGAAATTAACGGCATAAAAGAAATGATAGTCGATCTTAAGAATTCATTCACTAAAAGCTAAGAAGCATACTCACCCTTTAGCACTACCACATTTTCCATCTTTGAAGGCTCAAAATCATATTCACTCTTTGGCACTGGCTCACTTCTCATTTTTTATTATAATGCCTAACTTTTCTCTAACATGCACTCATTCTCTCCCAAAGAGACATTTAACAACTTAAAAGAAATGAGCAAAATCGAAGCAAATGGTGGAAGGCATATTAATATTGACCCTAATCATATTTTCTTTACAAATGAGCTTGTTTTACCTTTTGAGATGGATTATGACGATATTTTGATGTACGACAAGGTAGGTAGTCACATAGACCACCTGAAGGTATATGTTGATTGAGTGAGAAATATTGGGCAAGACAATGAGTTGAAGATGTGACTTTTTGTTAGGACATTTACGGGCTCAGCTTTAATATAATATACAAACCCAGGCATGTGGAAATGATTTTCTTGGAGCGATCTAGTAGGTGATTTTGTCAAAAAATATAGTTCTCCTAGCAATATTAATAGAGGAATAGGTCTATTGAAAAGGAAATCTATAGAGTTCCCCAGGGTCCAAAAGAAAAAGAACCAAATTCACCCTTTTCCACAATTTTTGCAAGCACTTATAATAAAATCGGGTAGAAATTCAACAACGATTTTCATGAGCATGACGATTAAAGTACAGTGGAGCCTTTTTTGAAATATGCCATATAGAAAGTATGTAGTAGGATGACCAATTTTTGGGTAGCATCTTTTTGGGAACAATTATGTACTTTTTGAACTTAATAATGAATTCTCTGTATGTTTTTAAATTTTCTTTTATGTAAGTAGAACTAACAGTTGACCTGATTTCCTTGGTGGATACGTAGGCAGCCTACATAGGGACTCAGTCATATTTAGAATAGGGTTTTAATATTTTCTTAGCATGTAATTAGAACTACGTTTGACCTGATTTTCTGTCGGACACATAATACGTAGGTAGCTTACGTAAGGCCTAGTCTCTTTATTATATTTTTATTCCCCCCTAAAAAAAAAGACAACTGGGGAAAAACCTTGGCATGCAATCGATACATCCTTATAAAAATGTCTTAAAGACTAGGAAATGATTTTGAACACAAGATGAGGCACCATCATTAGAATTGTCTTAGACTGAGGCAAAATTTGGGATACACCAGAATTAGTGTAAGGGTCAAGCTAAAACCATGGTTTGGTGTTTGACATAATTCAACCTTTCTTCTGATTACTACTCCAAATCAGTTATTACTTTTATTTTACATCTCAAGTGTTAGAGCTTACTAGCTAAAGAAGTCTTTTGATCCACTTGTTTCGCAACTAATATCATCTCGTCTAGTCTATAACTCTCACATAGGCTACACACAAATTAATCCTTTTTATTAATTTTTTATTATTATATGTATTTTGCATGTACTAACACTTCATTTTATGTTTAAAGTTTCATTTTTGTTTAGAGATTGTCTGGCATTGAACACTGTTTTTATTATCAATTTGCGCTGAGGATGATATGATAATGACAGATAAATTTGAAGCATTCAATATTGATATGGGTTTAGTGCAAGCACAAAATGATGATAGCAAGAAGAATATGTCCAAAGAAATATTTTGGTCAATCTGCCAAGTACTTTTAGCCTTCTTCCTACCATTATCACAATTTCTAGTTCAACCAAAAATATCTGTTTAATCATATCTCCTCGCCCAACTCCCTTCTATATGTTCTCTCCACAAATGCCATCAATATATACTACCAATCTAAAAAATTATCAGCTTACTATAATGCTAGATATTCATTCTCCCACAATTATGCTTCCTTCCAAGGAAAATAAGCATGGCCAGCTTGCAGTTTGTCAAAATGTGAAAAGAAGATTCTGTCAATTTACTATAAAAATCTAGGCATAGAACTCTACAATCTGAGAAAAACACGTGATGAAGAATTGCGCTTAAGAAGTTATGAAAATCTATATAGTATAAAGAGGGTATAAGCTACCAAAATTTAACACTTTTAGCAGAGAAAGAGATCTTATTTCTCACTTAAAGGATTACTGCAACAGGTTGATAATTGGACATGATGAAGATGTATGAATGAGACTATTCATTCAAAGTTTATCAGGATTGGCACTGGCTTGGTATACCAACCAAGAGTTTAGCAAATGGCACATATGGAAAGATATGGCTCGTGACTTTGTAAGGCAATATGAGCTTAATATCGGAGGCGATCCATGCATGACTGATTTACTTAATGTGAAGAAGTGACACATGAGTATTTTCAAGCATATACCACATGATCGAGGTTAGAAGCTTCAAAGATACACCCTCTTCTTCCGGAATAAGAATTGATCTCAGCCTTCATCCAAATTCAAGAAGGCCTATATTATGATAAGTTGTTTGAAACTTGTGAATGCAACTTCTCTAATTTGATTTGGATTGGCAAAGAGATAGGAAGTGGCATTTAAGAAGGAATATTTATAGAGGCAATACAAGTTGCTCATCTAGTTTTCCAACCAATGACACTAGGAAATTTGCAAAGTGTAAACAATTAAGTTTTTGTACATCAATTGCAATGCCATTAAAGTCATCAATTTTCACAATCTCATACTTCTTCTGATTATTGTAACACGTATCTCCAGCCTCCTTACCAACAAAATTTTGGGAATAGCTCCCAGCGATTGTTTCACTAAGTACAATCTACCTCTCGACCACAGAGAAAGATAAAAGCTTTCTCCTTCACTCCTCTGGATAAGCCATTGATCAATATATTTGAGAGATTGAGAACTAGGGGACTTCTTCAACCCAAAAGAAATTCACGCCTAAGTGTCCATCTTTAAATTTTGATTAATTCAAAAGTTGTGCTTATCATTCAAATATTCAAGTACATGACATTGAAGACTGCCCAACACTAAGATTTAAATCATGATATAAAGTGGCAAAATAAAGTTGCAACAAGAGCCTTCAATTAGCAATGACAATGTCGTAAACAAGGATATAGTTTTTATTAAGGGTGATCTATCAAAATTGGCACCAAGACACTTGAAGAGAAGCATGTAACAAGTCTGGAAGACTGACAAAGACATTATTTTGCAACATGAAAATATCATTTTCCTTTGTCCTCCTTTATTAATAGCTACTATTTTGTAATTTGAGAATATCATCCCCCCTCCCCCCCGCCTTTTTTTATGAGTAGTTGCTATTTGTAACTTATTACCACTCTCTTGTTCCTTCTATATAAGCAGCTACTGTTTCACAATCCTTTTCAGACTTTTTTATGAACTAAGTTGGACCTAATTCCTGTTAGCGACGGAATATGTAGGTGCCTATTCTAGGTTCATCACAATATTGTAAAAAATTTATTTCACCCATAGCCAAAACTAGGACAGCTTCGCAATTGGCCTATCATCTTTTGGCCAAAGCAGATGTTTTGAGATCACAAGTTACATTCCATCGTCAAATAACAGTCATTCCATAACTACAAAAAGTGCAAATTCAAAGTTAAAACTTTGTGGTTCAATGCAAGGCAATCATTTACTTTTATGCTAACAAATTTTCTTTGAGTGATTCGGATGCTGATTTTCAATTATTCTTGAAGTATAGCACATGCTAGCAAAGCACAAGAAAGGCAATGCAAAAATAAAGTAAAAGCAATGCAGTTTAAATTTTAAAACTCACAGTTTTCTTTAAATATGGGATCTTCCTCACAACGAAATTCGCCAAAGAAGAAAACCTGAAATTATGGGTACCATATTATGAATAGTCACAAATGTGGCATTGCATGTTAATATTTGCTATCACAAAGGCACCGCACTTGAATTTTCACTACTGCAAAGGCACTGCATAGAGTTTCTTCTGATTTATGAATGCTCGTTATTAGAAAAAATCGCACCAAGCTCTCTGCATTGCATTAATATTTGTAAGTTTGTAATATATATTGGGTTTATTCACCCTAAGATAGGACACATTTGGGTTCGTCCATCCTAAAATAGGACATGTTGGGTCGTCCATCCTAAAATAGGAAACATTGGCTCATCCACCCTAAAATAGGACATGTTGGGATTGTCCACCCTAAAATAGAACACAATTAGGTTAGTCTGCCCTTTAATAAGAGGTTATACATGTTGCTTTCAATTGAATATTTTTGTTTTCTTTTCGTTGATTGAACATTTCACAATACATTTATCGCTTATTTATTTTAGTTAGATATGTATTGTTCGCTATCTTTTGAATTTTGAAAAAATCAAGTTTAGTTACTTATTTGATTTTTACTGAGCACTGCTTTTCATTTTGATGAATTTTGCAGGTATATAATTTGAAGACACATTGAGTTGTGCGTCCTAAAATAGGACATATTGGCATTTTGGGGTTTGTCCACCTTAAAATAGGACATGTTGGGTTTATCCATCCTAAAATAGGATATTTTTGATTTGCCAATCCTAAAATGGGACATATTTGGATAGTCTGCCCTCTAATAAGAAATTTTATTTATGCCCACTTTCAATTGAATTTTTGTGTTTACTTTTAATTTCTTGAAAATCAAGCTTAATTATCCATTTGTTTTTTATTAAGCACTGATTTTGCTAATATTTTTACTTAGCTTGATGAATTTTGCAGCATATAATTTGAAGTTGTTACTTTTGAAAATACCACACCTTTGCCTAATCGCACCTAGAGAATCGATGGGTGCATTTGTCTTATGATCTTTTTGTAAGAATTTTATTTATATTTTTTTGTGCTTTACTTTATTTTCTAAATTTTCTATCAAGACATGACATGAAGCAAAACTTATATGCAAAAAGAGGAAACATAGCATAACGTGGAATCATCTCTTAGTAGCGAACCGGAGCATGCTAGCAGAATGTCAAGCATCTCTAGTGGCGTCGATGATTTAGAGCTCGACTCGACTTTAACAAGTTCTAAATCTTTTCACAAATCTATTCTTATATTCCAGTACCATCATAAATCTGAAATTGTGATAAAATTTTGAAATCCTCTCAAAATTTTATCATAACTTTTGTACATCGACCTGATTCTCGCGAAATTCAGGATATGTAGGCGACTTAGAAATAAAGTTTGGTCAAATTCATAACCACCATCGTACTATTTGAATCTACTTCATTCTTTGAATATCACAATAAAATTTAAATATTAGTATGTTAACGTTTACTTTTAACTCTAAAAGAATTTTGTTGTATCGTCATAATATTTTTTCTAAATATAGTTATGATTTATGTATATACTTATATAATACGTACATTATGAAAATAAATTATGATGAAAGAAGTGTCGTTAAATTAATTAAGTGAAAACAATTGAGAAAAAATAATTTTTTTAAGAAACTTAATTCACTTGTGCACTATTTTGGGTCATATGCTCTATTTCTTTTTTGCTGAATAGCATCCCAACTACAATAAAATTACAGCAGCCCAACAAAATACTCTCAACGCAACATAAATGATACGACTCGAACCAGGATGTAGTTATGTTGGATATCTCAAGTCCACCCATAATCGGAGACCACTCCCAATAACCAATCCAATCAACCAATATACAACCTGTGTCGGATGAATTTCAAACATATAACAAGACTGAGTATTAAAATTTCAATGATTTTGGGGCAAGTCTAGAGCAATGACCAACCCAACCAAGTCATACCGTCTAAACCAAACCAAACCGTAATATATATAAGTCCATAGTTGTTCATACAAAGCCTCTAAACAATGTCCAAGAATATCTAGTCGGGACATGCCCCCGACCATATCCAAAAATAAATGTTAAGAGAATAGTAAAAGCATAAAATAAACCATAACATGAAATGGCCCTTTCGAAGAATGGAAACTCACCACTTTAGTCTGACACAAGTTTTCCCTGAATCATTAAGTCACTGAGCATGAGGTGTGATAGTATGGTTGATTCCTGCATCGCGTGGGGATACAACGCTCTAAGACGGGTTAACGGGCAAACACTAGCATGTACTTAGGAGTAAGGATAAAATAATGCCATTATTCAAAACCAAAGTAAAAAACCATATGAAATCACACACACACACACACATATATATATCATGTTGGGAAATAAAATCGGGTTTTAGCATGCATTTAAAACTTTAACCTGGGTTGTGTAGCTTTACTGCCATAATCCATCCACGGGTTATATGGATCCAGTATTACCCCCTGAATGGGCCTTAGTGCTCATAGCCACATGAACTGGAGATACCATAAGTGGCCAGGGATTTCCTAGTGCCTTTCACCCTCTATGATACATACGTACGAGTATATACTTGGGGGATTCCATTTTACCCCACAATTACGTGGTTATCAAGACCAATCTTCATGTTGGCAAACATGAGTTTCCAATGTCAAACTTTCGGACTCACACATTCACTGTTAGCTATTACAACCCGCTATTATTGCCCAATTAAAATATTTAACACAAAACCAAACCACTATTTCCAGGAGTCAATTATTAAGGCATTATAATGTTGTATTGTCATACCTAATATAACTTGCAAGCAATGTCATTAACCAAGTCTTAAGGGGATTCTCAAGTACCCCGTAGAATCCATTA
Organism: Capsicum baccatum var. pendulum; assembly: GCA_030864225.1. Lineage (NCBI taxonomy): Eukaryota > Viridiplantae > Streptophyta > Magnoliopsida > Solanales > Solanaceae > Capsicum > Capsicum baccatum. The sequence continues at coordinate 108,679,160 of CM061551.1, forward strand.
TAAAAATCACTTGGGGGATTCCTGTGTACCAAACAAGGTTTTCGTTATAAGTTCACTTAGGTGATTCCCATGTACCCCCACAAGGTTTTCAAGACCATCCTTAACCAATTAACTATTTATGCCATGCATTAGTCTCAAGAAACAAACCAAACCAAGTAGTAATGCATAAACCAAAAACAATTATGCAAGTGGGATGAGTTTATTACCAATTTCTCTTCCAAGACCATCAATTTGGTATCTAAGGCGAGTAGGGTCTTTCTCAACAATTTAAAACCAACAAAGCTGTAACACCCTGAATCTGATCCCGAAACATCACACGGTGCTCAAGGCTACGAGTAGCCTCAAGCTAACCCTTTGAGCCTGCTACTAAGTCTGAACCTTACTTCAAGATCATCTAATTAAGGAATAATACTTTATTATACCAAAAACTAAACTGAATAAACTGTAGATAATGTCTGAACAATAAATGTAGAAAGTTTGTAAATAAACTCGTAGTCCGACAAGCCTCTACTATCAATGAAGAACTAGAGAGACATTGGGACAGACCCCCAACTGACTTAGAATAAACTGAAAATGATAACTCAAATACTATAAAAGATGGAAATATGAAGAAGTAGGCCTTCGAATCATGAGGACTCACCAACTGTAGGAGCGTAGATAAAGATGGTCAAACTACTCACGCTATTGATACTGAGCACCTGAACCTACATGATAAGACAATGTAGCACATAAACATATATGTGGATCAACACTTTGAGGATGTACTGAGTATATGGAGTAAAATGCATGAGTAAACATCATCATAATTAGAAAGTAAATGCATGTGGATTTATATGACTCACATAAGCTTGATTATCCAAAATATCAAAATATAAAAATCATGTATAACAAATCATACTTGTAAATCTAGTGAGTAATAACACTTAGTCTTATAAAAGCTTTTCCATCATTCCTTTCTTTTAAAACTTAGAAGCTTTGGGACTTAGAGACTTTGGGACTCAGGGAGTTCTTCTAACCGACATAAACCATGTGAGCTGACATGGAGTCCAACGTCTTGCCCCCATTGGGGAGAGCTTTTCTACCCTTTCCATTAGAATAGAACCTTAACTTTAGTGATCACAATCTTAGTCATCCACATAGAAGTGAGAATAATCTTAGTCTACGATGGCACGTAGTTTTGGGGTATGAAACCTTGGATTCATACCCAACTCGGTGCTAAATACTACTCCCATACATAAGCTCAGAACTATAGGAAATCCACTTTAAAATTAGCACAAAGGTTTGCAAGAAAACTAATTATGCTCTTTTCTTTTCTTTAAATCTCAAGTCACATGAATGAAGTGGATTCTTTATCTTAGCTTAGTAAAATCTGAAAATAATCTAATCATGGGTTGCTTATAGCACAAACAATCTTGAAGCAATAATCTCTAATTGGGGTCTAATGACCCAAGCATCAAACTCGTGTTAAAACATCTCAAAATTCATACTTGGTAATGCAAACATTCATAAATCATCTTAAAAGTTGGAAATTTCATCACTATGCATGGAAGTATAATCATAATCATGTAATCAACAGCTAAATCATTGAAAATCTCATAATCTTGTAAATAATGATAATGGGTATAAACCCTAACTTGAATTTCATAAGAAATCATATAAATTGCAGTAAATTTATAATTAAAACAAAGTTTTGGGTACAAGGATGAAAGAATTATCCTTGTTCAAACTCCACATACCTTGGTTGATGCAGTTAGATGAAAAAATTGCTTTTGAGACTCTATTCGTGTTCTTGAATGTAGACTCTTGAAGTTCTTGGTCTAGGAATCTTGAACCTTGAATTAATTTGGAAAAGTAATGGTGGAATTTTGTGATTTCTTGAAGATGAATGTTGAAGCCTAGGGTTTTGGATGAGAGAAATTTTGATGAATAATAGCATATGATGCTTCCAAGAGCCTTAAATCTTATGTTTGGACAGATTGGGGGTTGGATAATTTACCAAAATACCTCTTTAAACTCTTAAACGAAATTGGAAAACGTACATTTTCCTGATTTGGGTGACCACCATGACGCGCCACTATCGCGGCGGCTTATTGAAAATCGATAACAAGAAACTGGGCAGACTCCGCGATGACATGTCATTTTGGCACATGGCGCGATGCGCCATTATTGTGCTGGACCTCTGGAAATTGACAAACGAAAAATTATTCCTCTCTGCAAAGTGCCAATATCATGGAGGTCTACTAAAAATGACAATTAGGAATCAACACTGCTCCGTGACACGCTAAGGGTCCACATGACAGTGTTTTGCGGCTGAAACTTAAAATAGCCATAACTTCTTACCCGGTTATTAGATTTAAGCAAATCTTATATCGTTCAAAAGCTTATTCAATTTTCGACGCCATGAAAAGTTCAAATCTAAATAATTCCACACAAAATAACCATCATTCATTGTAAGAGCTAATTTTTGACATTTTCGGGGTGAGTTTAAGCTAGGAAAATCGTGGGGTATTACAATATCTCCCCCTTAGAAATATTCATTCTCGAATATGGATAATTAAGCTGAAATCTCTGAGGAATCTGAGAGCATAAGATAGCATGCACAACTGAAATAAACTAAGCAAATGAATCTAAATTATTCAAAGCTTCTGAGAAATTCTGAGAGTGCATGAACTTACATAAGGACATCTATATTGCTGAATCTGTGATTGAAAAGGAGCTAAATTAACGAAGAGTATTACCTTCGGCTGGATCTGAGTTTGTAGAGAAAAGGTGAGGGTACTTGGCTCGCATGTCTGCTTCTGTTTCCTAGGTAGCGCCCTTAACCGACTAATTTTGCCAAAGAACTTTGACCAAGGGAACTTCTTTGTTCCTTAGTCTATGGATCTGATGATCTAAAATCTCAACTAGAAACTCTTCATAAGAAAGACTGTTCTAAATTTCAGAGCTTTATAAATGAACTATGACAGTGGAGTCACCGATGCACTTCTTAAGCATAGAATCGTGGAATACAGGATGAACTGCTGACAAGTCTGTGGGCAACTCAAGCTCATAAGCTACCTTCCCAACACGAGTCAAAATGGTGAAAGGGCCAATATATCGGGGACTGAGTTTTCCCTTTTTGCCAAATCTCTTCACTCCTTTCATTGGTGAAATCTTCAGATACACTCAATCACCAACCTCAAATTCGAGGTCCCTTCTTCTCACATCTGTATAAGATTTTTGATGACTCTGAGCTATTTTTAATTTCTCTCTAACTAGCATAACTTTTTCCATAGCTTTAAACACTAAATCAGGCCCAAGCAAAGCAGCCTCACCTACTTCAAATCAACCTATGGGTGATCTATATCTCATCCCATAAAGTGCCTCGAACGGATCCATTCGAATACTAGCATGGTAACTGTTATTATAAGCAAACTCAATCAATGACAAATGCTCATCCCAACTTCCCTTGAAATCAAAAGCACACGTCCTCAACATATCTTCTAAAGTTTGGATGGTCCTTTCTGCTTGACAAGCAGAACTAAGATGGAATTGGGTGCCAAGACCCTTCTGAAAGGCTCTCCAAAACTGGGAAGTAAATTGAGTACCCCTATCCGAGATAATAGACAAGGAAACTCTATGCAATCTGACTAAATCTCGGATGTACAACTTAGCATAGTCTTCAACTATATAGGATGTATGAACTGGTAAGAAATGCACTAACTTAGTCAATCTATCTAGAATTACCCATATAGAATCATGATGAGGACACAATTGGGGTAAACCAGTCACAAAATCCATATTTACCTTTTCCCACTTCCAAGTGGGGATACCAAACTCTTGCATCGTACCACCAGGTCTTTGTTTCTCTACCTTGACCTGTTGACAAGTTGCACACCTTTCTAAAAACTCTGCTATATCTTTCTTCATAGCACTTCACCAATAGATTTTCCATAAATTACGGTACATCTTGGTAGCACCGAGATAAATAGAATAACGCACACCATGAGCTTCAGCCATAATTCTCTGCCTCAAATCATCAACACAAGGCACACACAATCTACTTTGGTGTCTCAACACACCATCTCCCCTTTGGAAGAAAACCTCTACCTTTTGGTCGTTAACTGACTCCTTTAGTTTGACTAAACTAGAATCCATATCTTGCTTTTCTTTTACTTCCGAAACTAGGGAAAATTCAAAACTTCTCTGAACCCAAACATTCCCTTCAGTTGAATCAACCAATCTAACACCCAATCTAGCCAAACGATGAACTTATCGAGCTAATTCTTTCTAACCATTTTCCTCATGAGCAACACTGCCCATTGACAACCTGCTAAGGGTGTCTGCCACTACATTGGCCTTGCCCGGATGGTACAACATACTCATATCATAATCCTTCAACAACTCTAACTACCTTATCTGATGGAGATTCAACTCTATCTGAGTAAACACATACTGGAAGCTTTTGTGGTCTGTGAATACATCAACATGGACACCATACAAACAGCGTCTCCAGATTTTCAGAGCAAATATCACTGCAGCTAATTCCAGATCATGGGTTGGGTAATTCTTTTCATGAGGCTTCAATTGTCTAGAGGCATAGGCTATGACCTTACCTCTCTGCATCAACACACAAACCAAACCAACTCTAGAGGCATCAAAATACACCACAAAACCATCCATACCATTAGGTAATACTAATACTGGGGCTGAAGTGAGTCGAGTCTTCAACACTAAAAACTCTTCTCGCAGGAATCTGACCACAGGAACTTAACTTTATTTTGGGTCAATATAGACATAGGAGATGCAATAGAAAAGAAACCTTCAATAAAACAGCGGTAATAGCTAGCTAGACCCAAAAAACTCCTAATATCTGACAGAGAGATAGGTGTAGGCCAATTTCTTATGGCTTTTGTATTTTGGGGATCAACTGTAATGCCATCGACGGAAATAATATGACCGAGAAAGGCTACTAACCTTAGCCAAAATTCACACTTACTGAATTTGGTGAATAATTAGTGTTCTCTAAAAGTTTGCAAGACAATTCTAAGATGGTTTGCATGGTCATCCTCACTACGGGAGTATACGAGGATATCATCTATGAATACTATGACAAACATATCTAGATACTGCTTGAACACTCGATTCATGAGGTTCATGAAAGCTGCTGGAGAATTGGTTAGCCCAAAAGACTTGACTAGAAACTCAAAATGACTATAACGGGTTCTAAAGGTTGTTTTTAGGATATCACACTCTCTTACTTTAAGCTGATGATAATCGAATCTAAGGTCTATCTTTGAGAAATAACTTGCACCTTGCAATTAATCAAACATGTCATCAATTCTAGGAAGAGGATATTTGTTCTTGACTGTGACCTTATTTAGCTGATGATAGTCAATGCACATGTGCAAAGAACCATCTTTTTTTTCGCACGAATAGGATGGAAGCGCCTCATGGAGAAACACTAGGCCTTATGAAACCTTTATCTAAAAGATTTTTGAGTTGCTCCTTCAACTCCTTAAGCTCTGCGAGAGCCATATGATATAGAGGAATAAAAATAGGATGAGTATCTGGGAGAAGGTCAATACTGAATTCTATCTCTCTATCGGGAGGTACCCTTGGGAGATCTTTCGGAAAAATATCCAAAATCTCATTGACTATATTGACTGACTGAATTGTAGGAGTCTTAGACTTAGTGTCTTTAACTCGAACTAGATGATAAATGCAACCTTTGAAAATCAACTTTTTGGCCTTAAGATAAGATATGAAATAACTCTTGGCAGACACTGAATTACTGGACCACTCAAAGATTGGCTCATCTAGAAACTAAAAGTTCACCACTCGGGTGCGACAATCTATAGAAGTATAACAGGAATAGAGCCAATCCTTACCAAGAATAAGATCAAAATCAACCATGTCCCACTCTATCAAGTCTGCTAACATGACTTTATGAAGAACACTGATAGGAAACTTTTTGTAAATCTGTTTGGCAACAACTGACTCACCTACTAAAGTAGAAACTAACAAAGGCTTAGGAATCTTTTTAGAACTTATACCAAAATTCACGGCAACTAACGGGGTCACATAAGGGAAACTGGACTCGGGGTCTAACGACACATACATATCAAAATAAAAAACACGAAGTATACCAGTAACAACATCTGGTAAATCTTCCTGCTCCTGGCGGGATAGTAGAGCATAAAACCGATTTTGGCTCTGTTCGCCACGGGTACTGGATGATGCACCCTGAGGAGGGGCTGGGCGAACTATAAGGGCTGGTGCACTAGTATCCTGAGTCTGAGGACGAGCATCTCTGTCTCCATGCTTAGCATACAGGCACTTTCTAATTTTATGTCCCAACTTGCCATAACCAAAACAACCCTTCTGCTCGTCCAAGCACTCACCGGGATGTGTTCTACCACACTTAGTATATGAAGGATAATTGGGCTTTCCACTCATACTATTCTGGGACCTAGACATAGAAGACCTACCCCACTGCTCCTGACTACCTCTGGGAGCGGGAGCAATAGCTGAAGACGACACTGGCATAGATGAATGGTTTTGAAACTGTGGGTGATTCCCTCCATGGGATCTAGTCTGACCATACTCAAACTGCCCTGTTCTAGCCCTCTTATTTACTCTCTCTCTTTTCTTCATCTTCTTTGCCTCAATCTACTGAGCATGCATCATTAATATAAAAGATTCATGTCTCCATTGAGCATAGCAGTTCTACACTCCTTAACCACTAATCCAGACACACCGGTCACAAACTTACTTATGCTTGACCTAGAGTCAACTATCTGATCAGGGGCATACTTAGACAACTGGTTGAACTTGAGGTAATACTCCTTCACTATCATGGAGCCCTGCCTCAGGTTCATGAACTCTTCTATCTTAGCTTCTCTCATCTCAAGTAGGAAGAATTTATCTAAAAACATATGCGGAAACGTCTGCCAAGTCATGGGAGCTGCATTCTCCCCCTACTCTTATTCCACATCACTACACAATTATAAGAAACATTTTTCATCCTATAGGATGCCAATTCTACACTCTCTTCTTCAGAAACATGTATCACTTGGGCGATCTTCTTTACCTCATCAAGATATAGTTGTAGATCCTCACTTGCCTTCGACCTAAAGAATTATGACGGGTTCCTTCTCATGAAATCTCAAATTTTGACTGTGGCTAAATCCCCATCCTGCTGAGGTGGGACTGCATCTTGACGATTGCCCTGAATGTTAGTTGTCACAGCTTGGGCTAGCGCCTGAAAGACAACCTAGAACTCTGCATGTGACACATTCTCATTCAAGAGATCTGCGGGTTGAGGTGGTTGGTTATCATTTCTACGGGCATTTCTCTGCGAGGATGTATTTCTATCATAAAAAAGCATGAGTTAATAGTAGATAGATACAGCTGTAAGCACGATGGATTATGAAAAAAAGGATTTTCCTAAAACGATCCATAAACTCTTGCTCATAGATGTGGCGCGCTTCACACCGTTGATCAAGACTCTATGTAACGCGGCTTGTCTGACTCCCTAGGACTCTCTAAACCTTAGGCTCTGATACCAAGTTTGTAACGCCTCAAAATCTGATCCTGGAACATCACATGATGCTCAAGGCTATGAGATGCCTCAAGCTAACCCTTTGAGCCTACTACTAAGTCTGAACCTTACTTTAAGATCATCTAATCAAGGAATAATACTGTATTATACCTAAAACTGAACTGTCTAAACAACAAATACTGAAAGTCTATAAATAAACTCATAGTCCAACAAACCTCTACTACTAATAAAGAACTAGAGAACCATTGGGACAGACCCCCAACTGACTCGGATTAAATTGGAAACGATTACTCAAATACTATAAAAGCTGGAAATCTGAAGAAATAAGCCCTCGAAAAATGAGGACTCACCAACTGTGGGAGTGTAGATAAAGATGCTTGAACTACTCACGCTGTTGATATTGAGTACCTGAACCTACATTATAAGACAATGTGGCATATAGACATATTTACGGATCAACACTTTGAGGATGTACTAAGTATATGGGGGTGAAATGCATGAGTAAACATCATCATGATTAGAAAGTAAATGTATGTGGATGTATATGACTCACATAAGCTTGATTATCCAAAATATCAAAATATAAAAATCATGTATAACAAACCATACTTGTAAATCTTGCAAGTCATAACACTTAGTCTTATAAAAGCTTTTCTATCATTCCTTTATTTTGAAACTTAGAAGATTTGGGACTTAGAGACTTTGGGACTTAGGGAGTTTCTTCTAACCGACATATACTATGTGAGCTAACATGGATTCCAATGTCTTGCCCACGTTGGGGAGAGCTGTTCTACCCTTGCCATCGGAATAGAACCTTAACTTTAGTGATCACAGTCTTAGTCATCCATGTAGAAGTGGGAATAATCTTAGTCCTACGGTGGCACGTAGTTCTGGAGCATGAAACCTTGGATTCATACCCAACTCGGTGTTAAAGACTACTCCCATACTTACGCTCAGAACTTTGGAAAATCCACTTTAAAATTAGCACAAAGTTTTGCAAGATGTAACACCCTGTAAATTTTTCGTACACTTATCGCGATTATATGGAGTCCTAAAGGCTTGCGTATGGGTTAAATTAAGTGTATGGTGTTTGGAAGTATTCCGTAAATAGTTGTATGTGTAGGTATTGGAATAAGCTTTCCAACGATATAATTTTTGCCCAAAACAGAGGAGTATTTCATACAAGCGAGTACATTCGAAATTTAAATCGGTGGCCGGGAAGCCTGTGAACAGTAATTCTGCAGGAAAATTACTGCAGCTAGGCAATCCAACTTTGGACGATCATAACTCCTTGTAAAAAAAGAACTGTGTGAGCTGCTATAAATCGACGAAAATCTCCGAGAGTCTTCTTTTCGATGAAATTGGTTTCATCCAAATCCAATGTCTAAGTAAGGAGCTATACCCGTTTTACTACAGCCTATCAAAAAAAAAAACAGAATTGTGGGACAGATTTTTGGGTCAACTTTAAACGACCATAACTCCTTGTAAAGGAAGAACTGGGTGGTATACTTTATATGAAAATGAAAGCCCTTTGAATTATATTCCAATTCAATTGGTTTCACCCAAATACGATACCGGAGCAAAGAGTTATGATCGATTTACTTCAGCCTGTCAAAACTGTCCACTGGGGACAGATTCGGGATTTATTTAAATCTTTAGGGCAAAATGGTCATTTTCTATTACCTCTTGGACGAAAATTGGTCTTTATAAACCTGCACTTAGCCTCATATATATCATATATCATCCAATTATTAAGAGAAGGTGAAACCCTAGCCTAATTTCAACTTCAAATATTTTGTGATTCAACCGTAGAAAATTCGAATTGGTTCCGTAGTTGTGTTCACCATCTCGAAAGCTTCGAGAAGCACCCCTTGATTATGTAAGGAGGATTCTAAATACAAGAGTTCATTGTTAAGGTATGAATATTGTTTATTCTTGATTCTTATCCATGAATAAGTATTGATAAAGGATTATGAGTATTGTCTTGATGTTGGAAGATAACTAGAAACATAGTTATGAATTGTTGTGTATAAATTGTTAGTAGTAAATTATGGAAGTTGTTGTATTGGATTATGGAGGATGAATTGTGGTGATATATCATTATATTAGTGGTTATGTATGCCTAGTGATCATGTTGGTATTGGATGGTGACTAAGAAGGGAAATAAAAGCTAAGAGTGATGTTGAGGGATATTTCATGAAAATGCATGATATGTGAATGTAACAAGAGTATAAGAGGATGTATGTAGCACTCTTATTGATGAGTTAAAGGATTACTTCCTAGACATTATTTGGTGAAGTTAATACCTAAATGGTAAGGTTTGGGTGCTAATGCTAGTTTGCCACAAATGACTTATTGTAGATAAGTGTTCGAAGAGTACGGGAAGTCAAGTTGGACTTGTATTGAAGTGGTTATATCAAGGTATGTAAGACATACTCTATCTAATCTTTGGCATGAATAATGACCCATGGCACTCTCAAGTAAGCTTCCAACATTGTCCTACGACACATGACACATAATAACATCTTATGATCTTCGACACTACCAATTGAACTTGTTTTCACTTTTAAGATATCCGGCTAGTCAAAAAAAATGTCCATATACTATTGTTGACTCCGAAATGGTTTAATGAGGTATCCATGATTCTCTACTTCATTTTCATGATATTGATTACCTATTTACATGTTTTTCCTATTGAGGTATCATGGTTTCAAGTTCCATAAGGTGTGACCACAAAGTAACCAATCTCAAAGATTAATTGAATTAAGAAATGGAATATCTGTATTTTAAATTGATGATATGATGTATTGTATTAGTACCACTGATCAGTTGGCCATTGTATTATAAAGTTTATGTATATATGCTATTCCAGGGGTGGTCCCTGATGTATTGTATTAGTACCACTGATCAGTTGGCCATTGTATGACATATGTTATGTATTAATAAGGATTACGGGAAGTAATGATATGAAAGTAATGTGCAGGTATCCCATCAGTTCTTTTAAGTGTGGTCTACTCATACTGTTTATTCATTGGTATCTGGGTTCTGTTGATCTTTTGTATCTCATCTTGATACTCACTTCCTTACATACTCAGTACATATTTCCGTACTGACGTCCCTCACGGGGGACCTGTATTCATGCCTGCAGGAACAGGTACTTCAGGTCGTACACCTCCGCAGTAAGAGCCAGGACATTTTGTTTTTAGTGGTGAGCTCCAGTTGTTTTGGGGCATCCCAAGTCGTCCCTATATGTACTTTTGGTATTTGTATAAAAGTCTTTTGTGGGCGGGAGTTTGTCCCGACCCCAACTCAGTTGTGTATCTATGTAGAGGCTTTTGTAGACATATTGTACAGCCATAGGAGTGTTTGGTTGATAGACGTGATGGCTCTGACGGCCAATTACTGTTCATATATATATATTTATGCGTGTCTGCTGGGCTGATACAGGTACTGTTTTCTTCTATTTACAACGAAGTGCTGCCCAAATTTCTAATTTTCATAAGTAATGTAAATGTGAAAGTATAGGTTATGAACGGGTTCTCCTGGGCCTCCTCGGCTACGGGTGCCAGTCCGCTCCAATGGGATTTGGGGTATGACACAAGAAAACCAATTATGCTCTTTTCTTTTCTTTAAATCTCAAGTCACATGAATTAAGTGTATTTTTTTATCTTAGCTTAGGACCCAAAAGGTCAAATCTTTGTCTAAAATCTGAAGATAATCTAAACATGGGATGCTTATAGCACAAACAATCTTAAAGCAACAATCTCTAATTGGGGTCTAATGACCCAAGCATCAAACTCGTGTTAAAACATCTCAAAATTCATACTTGGTAATGCAAAAATTCATAAATCATCTTAAAATCTGGAAATTTCATCACTATGCATGGAAGTATAATCATAATCATGTAATTCAACTGCTACATCATGAGAAATCTCATAATCTTGCAAATAATGATAATGGGTATAAAACCTAACTTGAATTTCATAAGAAATTATATAAATTGCAGTAAATTTGCAATTAAAATAAAGTTTTGGGCACAAGGATAAAAGAATTATGCTTGTTCAAACTCCACATACCTTTGATGTTGAATTTAGATGAACAACTTGCTTTTGAGACTCTATTCATGTTCTTGAATGTAGACTCTTCTTAGTCTAGGAATCTTGAATCTTGAATCAATTTGGAAAAGTAATGGTGGAATCTTGGGATTTCTTGAAGATGAATGTTGAAGCCTAGGGTTTTGGATGAGAGAACTTTTGATGAATAATAGCATATAATGCTTCTAAGAGGCATAAATCTTATGTTTGGACGGATTGGGGGTTGGGTAATTAACCAAAATACCCCCTTTAAACTCTTAAACGAAACTGAAAAACATACATTTTCCCAATTTGGGTGGCCACCGCGATGCGCCACTATTGCGGTGGCTCACTGGAAATCGACAACTGGAAACTAGGCTAACTCCGCGACGTGTAGTCATCGCGATTCCCCTTTAGAATGCCATTTTGGCATATGGCGCGACGCGCCATTATCGTGCTGGACCTCTAGAAATTGACAAATGAGAAATTGTCCCTCTCCGCGATGTGCCAATATCGTGGAGGGCCACTGGAAAATGAAAATTAGGAATTAACACTGCTCCGCGACGCTCTAAGGGTCCAAATGACGGTGTTTTGCGACTGGAACTTAAAATAGCCATAACTTCTTAAAAGATTATCGGATTTAGGCGAATCTTATATCGTTGGAAAGCTTATTCAATTTCCTACGCCATGGAAAGTTCAAATCTAAAGAATTCCACACAAAATAAACACCATTCATCTAAGAGCTAATCTTTTACATTTTCGGGGCAAGTTTAAGCTAGGAATTATAAAAGCTAATTTATGTTCCATTCCATATTATGCAATGCAAGGTTTTCAATAAAAGTCAAACTATGTGACCAAACCATTCTCATAGGCATTTTAACAAACATGTTATGGGTATATAGTTTCTAAAACCAAAACCAAGTACCAATTTACCATTCCCATACAACCACATGTTCAAACCAACATTATCACATGGAAAACCATAAATAGAACAGGGGAAAACATTATCCAACCATTAGTAACCAAAACCCTCAACATATATTTTAAATTATCACAAACCCACAATAATGCCATGAAAACCATTAAGTAAAACATGCTTTTAATTTGAACTAAGAATGAGGGAGGAGTAACATGCCTTAGACAACGAGGAAGACAGAGAGAAAACTCCTTTGAGAGCCTTAATTAACCACCTTGAAGAAACCGTAGCCTCTTTTTGAACCAAGAGCTTAACAGATATATAAGAGCGATTTGAGTGTTTTGATCCTCCAAAATATATTATGAGAGGCCGGAAAGTGTTATAAGACGTGGGGTCTTAAGGTTTTTAGGGTGGGAAATATCCAAAATTTCCTCAGCTTAAAAGCTAAAAAATATGCATAGGAGGGTACGACTCGGTCCCCCTAACTCATACACACAACAAACGAGTGGTACCCACAACTCATACCTTAGACAAAAAGTTGAACTCCAATCCTGTCCAACATACAACTTCATAGGACAACTCGTATCCATAACATACGATTAGTGCCCTAAAACCGTACCCTAGGCCACTTACTAAGGACTAGACACTGTGTATCATATGATTAGCCTTGCTCTTCTCTACCTTCTCCATACGACTCTTATGGAGTCTACTCATACCTTGGACATAAAATGATCAAGAAAACACTAATTAACATACAAGTGAGGCCCCTAAACTGTACCCATATCACACGACTAGTATGCTTAAGTCATATGATGACCAGAGGGTTCAAACTCAGAAAAAATCTAAGGGTCAAAACTCAGGGTATTTCAATTCTTCCCTACTAGGATCATTCGTCCTCGAATGATGGGTAAAGAAAAGTACAAGCACGAGTTCAACACAAGATTACCCACCAAACTTCCCTTTAACAAAGTCAGAAGACAATAATGTTATGAAGAACACATACCTTACTCATAAATTTCTGAAATAGAGTACAAATGTGGGAACTTGGACTTCATGTGCTCTTTCGCATCCCAAGTAGCTCCTTTCTCCACAACCCATACATCTAATATACCCTAAATATAGCCACACTCTTCATCAAACTTTTAACATGAAGAGAACACTTCTCTATCCCAACCTTTCAACTCCCCCCACCGTAAATACATAACTAGAGGGACTGAGTATAACTACATATCCATCCTATGTTAAAGACTATCTGGGAGTTAAGAGGTTCTAGAGAAAGCCATGAAACCCTATAATTTACACCACTCCGATAATACCACCCCGTCTATCACTGTAGTCAAGAGACCTTAGGTCTTAATCAAGGAGATTTAGCCGCATAGCACAATAGTTGGGTATATATCAACCCCCAAATATTCAAGCCTGACTCTCTACCCCCGCGTTATGGATCTCCTACCTAAGAGCTAGAAACTTCAATCATCATCACAAAGGTTTTCACCGCGCTTCCCTCCTTAATAGGACAAAGTTCATCTTATTCTTCCATCTACTCTTATAACCTGAACTTTAACAGTCACCCTTAAATTTTTAGTACTAATGACATATATTCCGTCATCCAAAACATTTTTACCCCTCCACAACCATACTACCTTAACATAAGAAAGATTACCGAGGATCTAGAGTCTATTAAAGTAAAAGTAAATTTAGCCTGACTTTTCCTTGAAGTCCACCACTAGCAGAAAATTTAAGATTAGCCCTTCGATCCCCATCTTACTACACCTACAAGCACAACACTCCGCTCTAAGAGGTATTACTATAGACATGCACTAGGAATACTTGACTCTTTTATACTTAAAACCTTATCTATCTAGATTTTACCTAGGATCCAGCATAGCCTCATAAACGCCATGCCCTAACCTATTCAATGAATTATCCCCAATCCATCAATTCAACCCGAACCTTCGGCCTTTATGTCATAACTTTCCCTCTTTTGTATCCCCTGAGTCATCAACCTCGTCTCTTCTATATCCCCCTCCAACCCTACCAATCTTACCGCACAACTCTCACCTAGATTTCCTCAAACAAACATACCCTCTTTACCAAAATCAATATCTATGATTCAAACTTAGTGTCTATCAACCAACATGCACCACCAATCGAGTACCTCATGTAGAATATACATATATGGTCCACCTCACGAGGAGGTCACCCCAAATTACTTATCCACCAGCCAGTAACATATACATACTCAGAGGAAACCATTCCTCTTATACACTAAAGAATGAAAGCACACCACAGAGAAATACTAGGGTAGACTAACCCTTATGAAAAGATACTCTAGCTATCTCGTATGCTCCTTTAACTTAACTGGAGTCATTACATAAAGAGGGATAGGGATAGAAAAAGCATTAAAAAAGGATGTCAATCCAAAATCAATTTCCCCATAGGTGGGATACCAGGTAGGTCATCAGGGAAGATCTCATGAAATCCATTAACCACGAAAATAAAATGTAATGAAGGACCTTTTGAGTTGGAATCTTCAACTCGAATCAAATGGTAAGGACAACCCTTGGAAATTAATTTTTGGGCCCTAAAATGTGATACGAACTTCCCCTTATGATCTAGGGAACCACCCTCCCACTCATAATTGGCTGATTATGGAAATTAAAGACAACCTTATGGGTTCGACAGTCTAGAGATGAATATAACGAGTGCAACTGTAACACCCCGTACTTAATTAAGTGCATTAGCCATGGTTATATTTGTTGGAGTATATGTATTGATCCTAAGTTAGGTATATATGAGTTTAAGTATGAGTATTGATTATTTTGAGATGGTTTTAAGTGTATAGTTTGATTATATGTATATAGGAATCGACTTTATTTATATCGGAATTTGCCCGTCGATGGATCCATACGAAGGTTATTGAATAAGCTTTCCAACGATATAAAGATTTCCAAAAACAGATAAGTTTCGGATATAATCAAGTTCGAAACTATAAAACGGCGGTCGGGATAATTGTGAACAGTAAATGTGCAGGAAAATTTCCTGCACACAAACTACTGAGGCCTGCTAGTTTTTTGGGTCAACTTTGAACGATCATAACTCCCTCAATATAATGAACTGGGAGAGATGCGACCTATAAAAAGAAAGATCTTTGAGTCTTCTTTCCAATGCAGTTGGTTTCATCCAAATCTAACATATGAGTAAGGATTTATACTCATTTTACTTCAACCTCTCAAAATAGTTTTTTAGGGTCAACTTCAAACGATCATAACTCCTTTTACAGGACGAACTGGGTGGCCTACTTTATATGAAATTAAATCCCTTTGAATTATATATCCAACGATACCAATTTCACCCAAATACGATATCGGAGCAAAGAGTTATGGCCGATTTACTTTAGCTTGTCAAAACAGTCCACCATGGACAGATTCGGATTTACTTAAATTTTTAAGGGCAATATGGTCATTTTCCATCACCTCATGGACGAAAATTGGTCATTATATACATATAATTAGCCTCATATCCATCATTCATCATCCAATTATTGAAAATAAGAAACCCTAGCCTAATTTCAACTCCAATTATCTTGTGATTCAACCGTAGAAAATCCAAATTGATTCCGTAGTTGTGTTCACCATCTCGAGGGCTTCGAGAAGCACCCCTTATTTGTGCCAATAGGACTTCGAAATCAAAAGGGCCATTTTATGGTAAGGATGTAAATTATGTTGGTGTTATTTATATGGATATGTATATATATGCATGTGAGCATAAGAAGTATGTTATTTGATTGTTGTTGAAAGATGATTGGAAATAATGTTGGATCATTCTTGTGCATGGTTGGATTATGTTGAATTGTGAAGGGATTTGGTGTGATGATGTGGTATTGAAATGATGATTATATATATATACACACATAAACCTATTGTTCAAGTTGGTTTTTGGAATGTTTTGCAAATATTGGTTGTATGGAATTATGGAAGAGAATTGTAGTGTTGGGTTGCTAATACTAATGCCAAATATTTCATTGTAGATAAGTGATTTGTAAAGGCGGGAAGTTGTGTTGAATTGGTATCCGAATCTACAACGAGGTATGTAAAGCATACTCTAACGATGTTCTTTGGCATGAAAACACCAATGTTCCATCAAGTAAGATTCCGAGGTTGTCCAAAAACATGTATTGTTCTACATTACCAACGAAGTTGTTTCCATTCTATAGAGTGTCAAAATGTTTCATTGATATACCAAAAGGCTCCTATTTCATTATTGTGATATTGATGATTCTGAAACACATTGTTGTTGTACCAATGAGTCTTTATTACATCGTTATTGTATAGAAGGTCTATTACTTGATTCCTATTGATGTATCATTGTTCCAAAGGTACTATATTGACATGAACACTAATGTAATAACCTCAAAAGATTTTGAACTAAGTTATTGGAAAGATCTCTTATGTGTGTTACTTGATATACGTGTGGGTGGTAGCTCAGGGGCTTAAGCCTAGCATGGGCCGATCCCGATACTTGATATGATTACAGTTGATATATACTGGGGGCAGCCTAATGGTCACAGTATGGTACAGTATTGATTATTGTTAGGTGGTTGGAGGTTCGGGAGGAGGAGGTAATGGCGAATGATAATTGTAAAGAATGAAATAAACGAATGTATACCGTTCCACAAATGTGTTTGAATTCAGGAACCCAATTCAGATTAATGATAATGTACATGATCCTAAAAGTGTTTATGAAGTGTGGTTCACTTCTATTATGATTTATTCACTTGCTTCTGATTTTCTTGATCCCCTATATCACATATGATTATTTACAGCTTTACATACTCAGTACACATTTCGTACTGACGTCCCTCATGGGGGACCTGCATTTCATGCTGCAGGCACAGGCTTTAGCTTATTCACAGCATAGATAGGAGCCAGGTCATACAGGTATTGTTGGTGAGCTTCAGATTGCTTCGGAGCTTTTCGAGTTGATTCCTTATATTTTGTTATTGTACAGGAGTCATGTGTGGACGGGGGTTTGTCCCGACCCTAGTTATGTCACGTATATCCTAGAGGCTTTGTAGACATAAGGAAGGGTAAAGTCATGGAAGTTTATATAGTGATGTTATATTTGTATATGTGGTGGCCCCGACGGCCAAGTATTATATATATATATTTGTGCGTGTTGTGCTGATACAGGTAATTAGACCCTTCTATATGTAACGAAGTGCTGCCCAAATTTTTGGTGACATGTAAGTGAAAGTACAGGTATTTGAACGGGTTCTCCCGGGCCTTCTCGGCTTCGGGTGCCAGTCCAGCCCGATGAGATTTTGGACCGTGACAGCAACCAATCCGTCCCCAGTATGATATCAAAATCAACTAAATCTAATTCAAATAGATCCACCAAAGTCTTTTGACCACCCACAGATACACACAACTCCTATAGACTCTTCTAGTTACCACAGAGTCACCCACTAAGGTAGAAATAGAAAAGGTTTCGTAATAGAATTGAGACCAAAACTAAAATGCACAGCCACAAATAGGGTCGTATAAGACAGAGTGGACCACAAATTAAGTAAATACTATATATAACAGGAAATGATTTTCAATGTATCAGTAACGACATCAAGTTATGCCTCGAGCTCTTGTCGTGTAGTGAGATCATAAGGACGGTCCCGGCTAATGCCTAAGCCAAAAGCAACACCCCTTGGTGAAGGAGCTAGGGAGGTGGCAATCAGGATCCTATTTGCCCCAGTGGCAATCCTTATGGGACAATCCCGCTATATGTGACCTAACTGACCACAACTAAAACATTGATTCCTCCCTTTATAGCAATAACCACGGTGCAACAAACCACAAAATTGGCAGGAAGGATAAGGTGGGGCTGACTGAGCTCCACCAGTCCAAAAATAATAATCATTAGAAAATTAAGGATAAGGGACACTGACATCCACCTGGGGACTTCCTGGATTCCCTTGCTCAGACCACTGTCTACCATCTCTACCACTATTTTTCTGTCCCCTTCCCTATTCTGAATATTGGGACTTCTTGCTCCACCTATTTCTCAACCTTGACTTATTTTTTTCATACTAATAGGATCAGACTGTCACGATGTGACTATCTATGTTAACAATTGAATAAAATATCAAAACTCGACATTAGTAATCTCTCATTGGGGTGACTGAGCATGAGTGTCACCTTTCAGAGTAGGGTTAGTGGAGACCAGCGGAATTCTATTGAGAAAATTAGAATCGGCAACCCCTGATTGGGTTTGTAACCTATGAGTTTAACGAGATCCGTCCACATCATCCTCGAGTAGGACAGGTGAATTTCCATATGCTTCAGATCATCGGAAGGGCATGCTTAGAAAAGTAAATAAGAGAAGATTTAGGGGAGAGCTCAAGACCGTAGACTCTGTAGCCCAAAAATAGAACAACAAGAAAGTGAAACATTCTTAGATGCCTTCTAGCCTCTCCCTTATAAGTGTGGCACGCTACACACCCATAAAAGAGACTCTACTCAACAAGACTTTGTGGACACCCCATGACACCGACACCTAGGCTCTAATACCAATCTGATATAACCTGAATTAGAGCCTAGTCGTGTCGAGTATCTCAAGTCCACATAGGATCGGAGACCACCCCTAATACATAATTCAACGAACCAATATACAATCCATGTCGGATGAATTTCAAACATATAACAAGATAGAGTATTAAAATTTCAATGACTTTGGCATAAGTCTAGAACCGTGACCAACTCAAACAATACATACCATGTAAACCAAACCAAATCATAATATACCCAAGTCCACAGTTGTCCATTCAAAGCCTCTAAATAATGTCCAAGATTATCTAGTTGGGACATGCCCCCGACCATAGCCAAAAACAAATGTCAAGAAAATAGTAAAAGCATAAAATAAACCATAACATGAAAGGGTCCTTCCAAAAAATGAAAGCTCACCACTTCAGTCTGACTCAAGTTATACCTAAATCGTGAAGTCACTAAGCAGGAGGTGTGATAATATGGTCGGTTTCTATATCGCATGGGGATACTGCGCCCGAAGATGGGTTAGCGAGCAAATGCTAGAATGTACTCAGGAGTAAGGATCAAATAATGTCATTATTCAAAACCAAAGTAAATAACCATACGAAATCACATACATACATATATATATCATGCGGGGAAAGAAAACCGGGTTTAGCATGCATTTAAAACTTTAACCTGGTTTGTTTAGATTTACCGTCATAATCCACCCACGGGTTATATGGGTCCAGTGTTACCCCTTGAACGGGCCTCAGTGAGTACGAACTTGAGATACTATAAGGGGCTAGGGATTTCCTTGTACCCTTCGCCATCTATGATACATACGTACGAGTATATACTTGGGGGATTCCCTTGTACCCCACAAGTACGTGGTCATCAAGACCATTCCTCATGATGGCAAATATGAGTTTCCAGTGTCAACCTTTTGGATTCACACCTTCATGGTTATCTATTACAACCTGCTATTATTGCCCAATTAAAACATTTAACACATAACCAAACCACCAATTCCAAGAGTCAATTATTAAGGCATTGTAATGTGGTATCGTCATACCGACTTTAGCTTGCAAGTAATGTCATTATCCAAGTCTTAAGGGGATTCCTATGTACCTCGCAGACTCCATTATAAAAATCACTTGGGGGACTCCCGTGTTTGCCACAAGGTTATCGTTATAAGCTCACTTGGGGGATTCCCGTGTACCCCACGAGATTTTACAAACCATCCTTAACCAATTAACCATTTATGCCATTCATTAGTCTCAAGAAACAAACCAAACCAAGTAGTTATGCATGAACCAAAAACAATTATGCAAGTGGGTTGAGTTTATTACCAACTTTCATTCCAAGACAATCAATTTGAGTTCTATGGACACCAGGGTCTTTCCTAACAAATTAAAACCAACAAAACAAATTTAGGTTCCATTACCATATTATGCAACGCAAGGTTTTCAATTAAAGTCAAACTATGTGATCAAACCATTCTCATAGGCATTTTAACAAACACGTGGAGGGCATATAGTTTCCAAAACCAAAACCAAGTACCAATTTACCATTCCCATACAACCACATGTTCAAACCAAAATTATCACATGAAAAATCATAAATAGAACATAGGAAAGCATTATCCAACCATTACCAACCAAAACCCCCAACATATATTTTAAAACCAATGCAAACACACAATAATACCATGTAAACCATTAAGTGAAACATATTTTTAGTTTGAACTAACAATGAGGGAGGAGTAACATGCCTTCGACAATGAGAAAGACAGAGAGAAACCACCCTTGAGAGCCTTAATTGACCACCTTTAGTAAACCCTAGCCTTTTTTAAAACTTAGTGCTTGACAGAGATTTAACAGTTATTTAAGAGTGTTTTGATCCTTCAAAGTGTGTTATGAGAGGACAAAAAGTGTTATAAGATGTGGGGCCTTAAGGGCTTTGGGGTGGGAAATTTTCGGAATACCCTCAGCTTAAAAGCTGAAAAATGTGCAAAGGAGTGTACGATTTGGCCCCCTAACTCATACACACAACATACGAGTGGTACCCAACACTCGTACCATAGACAGAAAGTTTTGACTCCAATCCTGTCCAACATACGACTTCATAGGCCAACTCGTATCCACAACATACAATTGGTACCCTAAAACCGTACCTTAGGCAACCTACCAAGGACTAGACATTGTGCATCATATGATTAGCCTTGCTCTTCTTGTATCACCTCATTATGACTCTTATGGAGTCTACTCGTCCATTGGATAGAAAATGATAAAACACACTGATTAACATACAAGTAAGGCCCCTAAACCATACCCACATCACACGACTAGACCAGAGGGTTCAAACTCAAGGTGTTTCAATAAAATACACAAACCCGACCCAAAATACCTAATTAGCATAACCAAGGACCCCTAATTGCTTAACCCCATTCTCCTCTATTGTTGAAATCCAACCGAAAACCATTCTGACATCGCTGCCAATAGACCACCAAATAATAGTGAGATTTGATGGTCTTTGTTTTTTCTCTTTTGTCTCCCCATTGCCATCACCTCATTTCATCCATGTCCCATCGACTCTTTTTCTAAGAAAGGAGTTGTCAAACTTTCCAAGAGAGCGATTTTACCTCTAGAAAGGAGGAGTATGATGATTCAACAGTTAATAGCCCTTTCTTGCTTCAGTTCAGTGAGCAAACGAATTTGTTCACTTTGAAGAACTCAAACAGTCTCTTTACCCCTTCACCTAACCTAAAAAGGTAAAAAAAAATCAGTCCTTTCTTCCCCCAATTTTATCTCTCAGTTTCCCTCTGTGATTTGGCCTTCTTAAGAATTAAAAGTTTGAATTCTTGAAAGCCTTACTAGAGACCGTTGCAACCCACCTTAGCTTTGGCTGTAAGAGTATCCCTTTTGGCTCCCATTAATTTTGAGGAACCAAGAATCATCAAATATCAAATTAACTGTAAATATCAGAAAACTCACACTCTTATTTTCTCTTTGTTTTCTTGCTCACTTTTCGAGTTTGAAGTTTGAGTTTGAGTTTGAATCTCCAACAGAGAAGTCCTAGTCCGTTGCCCCGCAAAAGGTCAGTAATCACATTCTCCTTTCATGTTATTTCGATTCCTAGAAATAAAAAATATAATTGTTCAATAGTCTTTTTTGCTTTGTTGAAATTTTGCCTATTTGGACGTATTTGTGCTTCACTGTTTGTTATAGTTTTAGTTTGTAAAGAATGGTAACAAGAGTTGATAACATTTAGAGAAACTACTTTGGTGTATAAGTATGTTGTTCACGTCGTTATGTTCCAAAATCCATCAGAACATGTTCTCCCAATTTTTATTCTGAAATCCATGTTAAGAGGTTTTAAAAAAAATGAACTTGAACGTTTAGAGAGGTGGGATCACTTTTCTATGATTTGAGGATTTGTGTGTGGATAAAAGGCCCTTTTACTGGCTTACTTACCTCCATCTCTGGTTTAGCAAATCTGAAATTTATGAAAGTGATTTATGATTTTTTTTCCTTTTCCTCAAAACAGTAGCTTAGTTTATCATGAGTTTGAAAAAAAAAGACTGCCTACTTTAATCAGTTAGTTTTCTTGAAGTTTTTCTTTTTAAAATCAGTTTTTGTATTCAAGTTTCTTTGGAAGTCATATTACTGGATGATTTCGTTAATCCAAAATTGGCAAGTATCTGATCTAAGTTTGAGCTATGTCGAAAATATGAAGTTGTATGTCTAGATTTGATTGTGTCCTTCTATTCCAAATTCTTGAAATTGGCTAAGACACTTTTTTTGATAATCTGCAACCCTCATTTTTGCTTAGCGGATGCATAAAGTTTTGTGGAACCAAGGATTTTTACTTTTGTTTTTTTGCTTGTTAACAAGTGTGTATGTAAGTAGAATGGAAGTATTAACTCAAGTCTAAAATCTTTGAAGTAAGCTTGCGTAGTTCTCTAGACCAAAATAGTAGAATGAGAAGCTGGTGTGACTTATTTTAGTGATTAAAAGTTAGTAGTTTTGTTTCTAGATTAGGTTATCTGCAATTTGCTATAGCTATTTTAGATATTTTCTATGCCCGTCTGTGCGTTTACAAGGCATTGACAGCCTATAAATCAAGTAGATTTGGGTTGCCCGTCATGGAATCCTTGTAAGGTAAACAAGCTGGAGGTTTTAACTCCCAAAAGATTGTATTTAGTTGCTTAAAGGTTAGCACAGGATGATCACTTACTAATTTAATTGAGTTAGTTGAACGTTTTGATGTTTGCTTATGATAAGAGATTGAATTACTTAAAAGTGTTCTAAACTATTATGAAATAGTAAACTGGACTAATATTTAGATATAAATACATGTTCTCCTCCATTATTCGCTAGTGGGTAAGATCTTAACTCGATGGTGTAGATATCTCTCTTTCCTTTTTTGAAAACATCTTACCATGCATGGTTTAGAGGGTTTGTGGCAAATGTTATAGTTCGACTGAACCTTTATAAAATTGAGGTCCAAGTGTGAATTAATTGCCTTCAAAGGGAAAGTTGTAATAATGTCGTTTTCATTGCTTAGCTTGTTTCATACCTGTATTAATTAGATGTTGGCCGCTTTAGTATTTCATTAAAAAAAGGATTTCAAAGAAATATGTCCAGTTTGCCTTGTATTCCTTCCATGACTAACCATATATTTGGGGCCGTTTTAGCATCTGATCTGGATGTTTTCTATTGAACATTGCCACAGATATGGTTACTTATCTATTTGGTTACACTCCCAAGACATTTTTAGCCTTCGACTTAGCGTGCAAAGCATTTCTAAGGTCTTACACTTTGAGGAAGTATCAACCCTTTCTCTTGAAATCATTACGTATTTGTTTTGAGTGCCTGCATATAACATTTATAGTTAAATTGGGCTGATTTAATGATCCTCAGTAAGATTTTTCACTACTATGTTTTTTTTGCTTCTCAAAGTCATATTTGTGTACTGGAGCTTGTAAATTATGTTATCACCTTAAGATAAACTAACTAGTAGCTGACTTGTAAGTTTTGTCTTGGATAATTTAGCTTAGATGTTCACTCTATTTGTTGAGTAGAAGTCTACACTTGAAACTAGCTTTCGCTTTTCTCTTTAGACTGGCAACTTATTTCCTAGTAATTTTGGAATACATGAACTATTTAGCTTGAAAAGAATATTCGAAATCCATAGGAAAACTTTACATAGCCTAAAACAAATGTGTTTTTTTTTGCTATTTTTTGGTGCAACCTGGTTATTGTACGTAATGTTAATGCAATTTTAAAAGCAAATAGGAATCTGTACAATGAAGTTATGTTCTTAGTCATTGGCTTAGTGCCAGTACTTTTAAAATCTTTGATTAAAAAAAAATAGAGTAAAAATAGAGTTTTGTCCTCTCAATCTAGAGAGAGTTGAGATCTTATCACCATTCCTTGTTCAATGTTGCATTCCAAAGAAGTATTGATTCTAGAATTGAAGTGCAAATATTTAACATTTGAGTTGCCTTGTGAAATAGTGCAATTTGCATAGCTAGCTTTGAAAGTAATTTTCAAGAATCTACATGT
Source organism: Capsicum baccatum var. pendulum (assembly GCA_030864225.1). Taxonomy (NCBI): domain Eukaryota; kingdom Viridiplantae; phylum Streptophyta; class Magnoliopsida; order Solanales; family Solanaceae; genus Capsicum; species Capsicum baccatum. The sequence continues at coordinate 108,703,780 of CM061551.1, forward strand.
GTTATATTTTGTAACCTCATTTGAAGTGTTAATGTTATTATGTGTGTATTTGTTATGATTTAGCACGTCTTATGATTTTTAAGTAATAAAATGTAACGACCTGATTTTTTTGGTGATTTTTGTAAAATATTTATTTCTGTGTGATTTGACCATTTTACCTCTCCTCGTGTTTTATTTATGGTATTTCTGAGGCGTGGGGATGATTGACATAGTTTTTGATGTATTTTGACGTGATTTATGTGAAATTATAGTTTTTGGTGGTTTTTAGAGCCTTATAGTTGGCTTCGGTCAACATTTATTGATATGTACATCGGATGGCAAAACGTACTATGCCAGCAGATCCGGAATGTCAATTTTAGATTGGTAACATGGTTGGTGTGGTTTTATGGGTTTTAAATCTTATTTCGACCCTCGATTCGGAAAGTTGTGAAATTGGTTTTCGAGAGTAAACTTTGTGAAAACAATATTTTTTTCAAAAATCTGATATCACCATTGAGTCCGAAGCATCAAATTTAATAGAGAAGCATATTATGTTTGCATTCACGGAATTTTGGACAAATCCCGAGGGATACACAGAGTCTTGAACCCTATATATACCCATGTTTCATCCTTTCCGCCCATTTTTGAGACTTGAAGCTTAGGGTCTCACACTTTTGAGCAATTTCTTCAATTTCTAAGCTCGGATGCGCTTCTAAACATCTATTTCAAATACTTTACTCTAATTTAATCATTTAATTCTTGTTTTAGTGTGGATTAAAGTAGAAAATTGAGAATTTTGGCCTGTAAGGCCTAAAACTTGTATTTCTTTGATTCAAATCCCATTTTGACTTGGGTAAGTTTCTAAGCTTATAATTATTAGTTTTCTTTCTATTTCATCTTCAAAATAACTTCAGATTCTTGATTTCAAAAAGGATTTTTGGGGATTTTGCCGATAAAGCTCAAACATGGTTTTACCTAAATTTGCACCTCATTTTAACTCATTTTCGCTTGAATTTTCAGGTGTAGACTCCTAAAAATATGGGTAACATGTTTCAAAAATAAAATTATAATTTTGTCCTTCTTCTTCAAAAACTCATTTCGGGGGTCTGTTTTGATCCTGATTTTAAAATAAGCAATGTGGATATTGTTGGATTACTTTTAATGCATGATTCTATATTTTCATATTTTAGTTGATTCCGAGTCCATTCAGGAGTAGTAAGGCTTTGGAGTGAAGGTTTGTGGATCAATTTTCGACATTCGAAGTAGGTTATGGCTTAACTTTCTTTAGACTAGGCTGAGTAGTGAATGTTGATACAAAATCATGTTAAGAGTGTGGGAACTAATCATGAAATGGATTTATTGTTGTGCTATGCCCATTTGGGGGCCTATATAATGATGTTATTTAATGGTCTTGGTATACTATTTGTTATGTGTGACCGTGTGGAGTCCTATATGATATTGTTGGCCTTGTGTATATGAATTTTGTTGTGTCTTGATTGATGAAAAAGCGTAATGTTGTATCAATGGTGTATTTTTATACGTTTTAGTCTATTGGCATACGGTTTATGTTGAAATTCATGAATGGTTAGAAACACTGAGTGGATTGTTGGCTCACTTGGTTGGTATATTGGTTGGCCATGAAATAAGAACTCATTTGATGTTTAAATCTTTTGGGTGGTCATTAACATGCTTTTGAATAAAAATGGCTATGGACATGATTTGATATGCTATGGCTTGTAAGTTTATGTATGACAATACCTATTATGGAGTTCCATTAACATGAAAGAAATGAATGTTTACGACACGAAGCACAATCTTAAGAGTCTAAAAATTTGGGCTTAAAGAGAGTTGGATGGTTATCCAAGAAGGCACGAGTTCAGCAATCCCATAAACCAAAATCGTATTTTGCCAATGCGTGTTTTTATGAAATGGTATGTCAACAAGGAGGAATATTCTTTTTCATGAAATGGTATGTCAGCAAGGAGGAATACTTTGTTTTATTACGTGCCCCAATTCTTGCGGCAAACTTAGATTAGGGGCTTTCCCGCCGAGTCAAGGGCAGATTCCATGTAGCCCGTGGGATTTTAGACATGTAGGGTGTACCATCTAGTTCAGAACTAAAGCAAAGAGTTGAGTCATTATTTTACAAGAATGAATTGAAGCTTTTTATATTACACCCGTGTGTTTTTATATACATTATGATAAATTGTTTTCACAATGCTCTCAATTATGTTACATGAAATATACGTTATTTTTGAATTGTTCTGCATACCAATACTTCCAAGTATTGATCCCCCATAGTACAGGTTCTTTAGCACAATCTCGTGGTCCATCACATCCATAGAACATTTAGGATAAATACAGAGTTGGTGTGCCATCCATATTTCAAAATGCACTTATTCATAGGTTGACTACTTTTATTCTATGATCCAGTTGGGGGCCTTGTCCAGACCTAGACAGTTAGATTTTAGTAGAGGCTTCATAGATGAGATTTGATTATTGTATTGTCTCTACTTTTTTGACATATTTTGATTAGAATTTTTCATTGAATATTATTATATCTTTTGCACCTTGATTTATGTATGGATTATGTTTTAGATAGTATGCTAAGAGGTCTCTCGAGCCTTTGTGGTTTGGGACGCCTATTGCATATAGGGCCTCATCTCGGGTCGTGAAAAGCTAGGTATCTGATCATATTTCATGGTCCCAAGGTATCTACAAAGCAGTGTCTAGAAGAGTCTTGCTTATGGGTGTGTTGCGCACCACACCTATAATTAGGAGGCTCCCGAGAATTGAGGAGATGTTTTCCATTCTTGTATACTCCAGTTAATGCTATAGTCTCGTCCATATAAAAGTTATCCAAATTCCTTCCTTGATCTAATTTTATGGTCCAAGCCTCATTGTTGAGGCGATACAAGTTCAAGAGTTCACTTTTATAATAATGTGGTCCTTTCTGATTAAGTTATTCATAAAGTTATAAAACATTACAAGGACTTGAGAGGAGTCTGTTAGTGCTTCCAAGTGTGTAGATTAGAGTGTATACCCCTATCTATATCTATCATGCATTTGAGCCTGAGGTATGAAGTGTATTCAGTCCCTTTCAGAATCATTATTGCAAATGTCATGCTTAAGGGTAGAGATATGTAGCAGTATGTTGGAGTAGTATTTCCACCCGAGTAGTAGTATATGTTAAGGTGTCATAACCTATTGGTGGTAAGATGGTCCTAAAATTAGTGATATGAATTCGTAGGTTGAGAAGTCAGAGTAAGGGTAACTTTTGCTTAAAGAAGTTAGTTTTAGTTGTATAACCTTTGAGTGAGGGGTGGTTTTCCCTTTTATGGTGATTGACTAATATTGTAGCAAGATTTGTAGATTGTATAGTAGTCTGCGGAGGGAGTGATTAACTATGATAATTATTTAATTAAAATAAGGAAGGAGCTTGTAATGGATAGTTATGGTGGTTGTAGAAATCATTTATAGGTTGTGAATGGAAAGGGGTAGATTAACCTATAAGTTATAAGTATAGAATAACTTAGGAAAGCTTGCTGGTGTTTATAGAATCTTAAAGGAAGTTGGGATGTATGCATGGGTAAGTAGATATGATGTGAGAAAGTAAAGTATGCTAATAGATCATATGGGTTATTTTATAAGAGTAAGATAGACTATCCGTATTATGTGACTTTATCCTCCGTGACTCTTTTTTTTCTAGTGGTGGTAAACTAGTGTAATCAGTGAGAATACCTGTAGTAAACTTTATGGTGTAGTAATGGTGTTGAAGAATATGTTTTTGTCGGCCGTAGTTAAGTGAGATAAGGAATCTAGATTGATTTTCCCAATTTGATGTACTAGTATAGTATGTGGCATGTTTCATCGGTTTTACATTATTGATGCTAGACAATAGGCTTGAACTTTAGATATTGATCGTGGTAATAGGATGTTTTCTCGAGGGTAGTGATGCAAAATTTGTGGGAATGAATTAGTAGGCTTGATACAGTGTGTGAAAGAGGCTTAGGTTGTTAAATTATGAGAAGTTTGGGTGGAAAATTTTGACATACAAATATGGATATGATAATTAGTGTTGGACCAATGAGTTTGTAACAGCTTGGGTGTTTGTGGAGTCTAAATTCTGATTAAAATAAGCTTACGTGGTCCCTAGATTGAGTATAGGACGTCCCGATATAGGTTCTAATGCATTAGAGAAAGTTTAGGCATGGATAATAGGTTGTGTTTTTCAAAGGGGTGAGTTTGCATTGGCTTCGCACCGCGAGGGAGCCCACGAAGGCTCATTGGTTTAGCTTCACGTTGGTCTATGTGCCACAACACTATTTCTTTGCATTGGGCTTCGCACCGCAAAGATGGAGGTTTGCCTTGGGCTCTGCACCGCGGATCTCCTTTCTTTCATAGATGGGACTTTGTTTTAAAAGTGTTTTAAGGTTATTTTTGTCTTTTTATGTCCTATAGACCATCCAATCTTTTTATAACCCATTTTCAAGTTTTAAAACTTCCGTATTCTCTAAAAAGTGTCACTCTTCATTCCCAAACTAAGGTTGAATGGTAGTGAGATTATAATTCAAACTTGGAGGCTAGAGGAAGTTAAGAGTAGTATCCCTAGGAGGAATTTTATATCAAGAAGTTAATACTATTCCTATAATAGTGTATTAGGGCGAGCCTAGAATTCATGTGTATAGTGATACCCCCATTGTATTGAGAGTTGTGGTTATAAATTTGATGAGGGGATATTTTCGCAAGTCTAGGATTGTGACTTTGATCTAAGGGGGAGATGATGGACTAAGGTAGTTCTTGAATTTTCTCATGGAGGCAAGTTTTAGGGAAGAGTCATGATAAATCTATTCCTATTCTAGTGAACTCCTACTTCAACTTAAAAGGACATTCTACAAATGTCTTACGTATTCAACTTATGCCTATGCCTAAGGTTCGAGTTCTCTATGGAACTTATGTCCATGTTCTGACCTCCAAACTAGAAGCAATAACACCCCCCAAAAATCCAAGTTTTCAAGTATTCAAGCTCTACGTTGTGATGCTCATGATCCATAAATCCATGTCTTATATCATGCTTAATTCTAAGCAATTGTGCTTTCTATATGTTACCGATTCATTTTATGTCGGGATTAGCCCAAAGTGATAAAGTTTTTGAAAATTCATGACTATCTCAGCTTTGGAAATGAGAAGAAATAGCTTCAAGCAACAATCCTTGTCATATTCCTTGAAATATGAATTCCAACTTTATGTTATACAACTCATGTTATATTCTCTCATGTTTCTCAGTGAGCCTAATCCTAAGAACTCCTATTGTGTTATGATTATACCCGAACGACTCTCTATTTATGATCTAGACATTTGATATGGAAAACTTTGTTCCTATTATATTGTATCTTACATCTCAGGCCCCGTCTTGAGTAAAACAACTAATATAAGTTACAATTGAATAGTGTTACTTCCATTCTTGGTGCTTGTGCTACAGTCCCTTAATGACCTTTCTTATGTTAGTATGATGGTGATTATGAAACATATGATGTGACTACTCGAGCTAAGGTTATAGTTGAAGAGGGAAGAAGGAGATGAACTTTCGTTATGTGAAATAGATAGAAAGGGGGATATATGGAAAAAATCTTTGTGAGAGTGAGTGAAGTTTCTAGTTTTAGTGGGGAGATCCATAAAGTGGGTGTAGTAAGGATAGGCTTTAATATTGCGATTGATGAAAACATAAATGAATGTGCTATGTGGTTAGTACTCCTTAAATTAAGACTTGAGGTTGTTTGATTATAGTGATAAGGTGAAGTTATACTCTTAAAATGATGTAGAGTATGGGATCCCATAGCTTAAGCTATCACCTCTTACCCTGGGTTGGGCGATTACATAAAAGATGTATTCGGTGACTCAGACTCTTGTAGTTAGGTATGTTGTAGGCAAATTGTAAGTTCATAATGATGAAGTGGGTTGTTTGTGGTAGAATGCATAGTTGATGAGTGTTGTTAAGCTTAAAGTCTATTCACTATATCATGTGAGATGGAGAGTACCTCTCTGTTCCTATGTCCTGCAAAATCTTATTTCATGTTTAGTACCAATGTAAACCAGAACTAGGGTCACCAAATAAACCCATGCCTTATGTTGTAATGACTATGATCCATAGAACTCATGTGCAAGGTCATCTCTATGAAAATTCTCATATCTCACGTTTCGTGCTTATGCAATTCACTTAGTGATGTCATCAAGCTCTTCTTGAATGCCTATGTATGTTTTGTTGAGAATAAAATTCCTAAGGTAAGGTTACGTCCCTTATTCTCTACTTCTATAGCCTCAACAAGTTCCTACCCATTATTCAAGGACGAATGATCCCAAGAGGGAGATAATGTAACACCTCGCTTTTTCGAGTAAGTTTTGAACTATCCTTCCTATGTATATAGACCCGAACCCAATGGTCTCTAGTTAGAAATAAGTGAGAATAATGATTCTTTGGGGTGGAACATCTTTGGAGATGGATTGACGTCTTAAAATCTCCTCGCTCAAAGTTAAGTTGAGCACTTTCCTACATATCGAATTTAAGTATACGATTTTTTTCTTGGGTCAACTTCCATTGAACATTAATCTTATAATATAAGGATTATGTTGACCATTATATATCAAATTAAATCCATTTGAGTTATATTTCCAATGCAACTGACTGTTTGTCAATTCGATTTCAGAATAAGAAGTTATGAGTATTTTAGTGAGACACTGTCTAGGGTTCGTGTTGGGGTCGCGAGGCAAAGATCTTGCTTCGCGTTTGGGTCCACGGTGTGGAACTTCTCCCTCAGATGTTAAAACACGTTTTCACACTAGGTAAAAAGGTCTTTTAACCCCCCATAGCCGCCCCAATCCGTCATATAACCCTAAGTTCATTCCAAAACCAATTGAAAGCCTCCAAACCCTCATCCCCTTTCTCTCAAAATCATCAAGGAGGGATTTATCAATTCTTAAACATGTAGATTCCAAACTCAAGGTTATTATTCATTTTTCTTTCTTCAAAAAGGTATGTGGGACTATCCTAACTCTCATAGGTGTAAGTTGAATGTTTTAACAAGTTTTAGAAATGTATATGTATGTATAAGTAATGAGTTTTTCAAACCGTTCGAAGAGCATACATCACGAAATCATTTTTGATAAAATTATGTAATTATTAGAGGCTTTTCCATGAACTTGAGTTATAGTCATGTGTTCATATGTATGAGTTTTAAAAAGTGATTTAAAAGCAAGATTTATAAAATCTCCCCTGCATGATGAAGTTTATGATCTTAATATGTTCTGAATTGTGAAATGGGTTTGAGAGCATGAACTAAAAGTCCTATTTTTCAATCATGAGATTCACTTGTTACTAGTGATGGGGCTGTTTTTTGAAGGATGATAATTCTTGAGTTTTAAATGTCTATTTAACTATTATGCATGGTTGTTTTGCAAATTTTCAAAGGGGTACTTCTCATGCTAAAGGCTCTTGTGTCCTAATGAAGAAATTGCATGTGTTTTATGTAAGAATTGGCCACCACATGTTAAAGTATTGAAAAGAGAGTGTTTTTCATAAGTTTCATATGCTATTTGAAATAAGAACTCCCATGTGATGTTTAAATCTTTTGGGTGGTCATTAAGAATAAAAATAGCTATGGACATGATTTGATATGATATGCCTTGCAAGTCTAGGTATGATGATACCTATTATGGAGTGCCCTTAACATGAAATAAGTGAATATTTATGGCATGAAACATGGTTTTAAGAGGCTAAAAATTGGACTTAAAGGGAGTTAGATGGTTATCAGAAGAAGGCATGAATTCAGATAACTCATATCCCAAAATTATATTTTGCTGATGCGAGTTTTTATGAAATGGTATGTCGCAAGGAGGCATATTCTTTTTCATGACACGGTTTGTCAGCAAGAAGGCATACTTTGTTTTATTACGTACCCCAATTCTTGCGGGAAACTTTGATTGGTGACTTGGCTACCGAGTCAAGGACGGATTCCATATAGCCCATGGGATTTTAGAAATGTAGGGTGTACCATTTAGCTCAGAACTAAAGCTAAGAGTTGAGTCAATGTTTACAAGCATGAATTGAAGCACTTTATATTATGCCCATGTGTTTTTATACATTATGATAAATTGTTTTCACAATGCTCTCAATTATGTTACATGAAATATATGTTATTTTTGAATTGTTCTACATACCAATACTTTTCAAGTATTGACCCCCCATAGTACAGGTTCTCAGGCACAGTCTCGTGGTCTATCACATCAGTAGAACATTTGGAATAAAGAAAGAGTTGGTAATCATATATCTTTCGGAAGGCACTTATTCATGACTTCTTTCTGTCTATGGTCCAGTCGAGGGTCTTTTTCCAGCCTAGACAGTTAGATTTCAATAGAGACTTTGTAGACGAGATTTGATTATTGTATTGTCACTACTTTGTTGACATATTTTGATTAGAAGTTTTCATCGAATATTATTATATCTTCCGCACCTTAACTTATGTATGGATTATACTTATGATAGTATGCTAAGGTATCTCTCGAGCCTTCGTGGTTTGGGATGCCCGTTGTGGCTAGGGCCTCGGCTCGAGTCGTGACAATAGTTGTCTATGTGTAATCCCTTCCCTAGTACGTGTATGTGTGATATTGGTTTTACTTGTATTCCTTCCTCATATTTGCTATGATGTATGTGAATATTGTAGAACTGTTAGTGAAAACAATGTGGGCCACCGTGGTGGGATATTTTCTGATTACCGGTGACATGCCTTTAGTATTTATTTTGTATACTTTATTTTCTACTTTTTCCAGTCGGTCTCTGATACCTACTGAGTACAAGTGGACCGAACTCACCCCTACTGCACCATTTTGGTGCAGATCCTGGTTCGAGTGTGCCTCACGGTGGTTGATTCGGGCTACCTTTGGAGCTATTTGAGGTAAAGGTTGGATTCTTGCTTACGGAGTTGACTACTACCTTTCTTTATTTAGACCCTGCCCTTATTCGTATTTACAGACAGAGTATTCCTATTTTGGATATCTTATATATTTGATCTCAAGTTGTACTAGTGATGTTCTTACACTGTGACACCAGGCTTTGAGATTATAGTATTGTTGGTTATGTCTTTCCGCTTTTGTATATTATGTGGTTCGGCTTCATTCTAGAAGCCTTACTTGGGTTATTGCTATTATTTTCACTTTTGTATTAGTTTGTGTGATAGGCTTACTTGTTAAGGTTCGCCGCGACAAGTATCATCATAACCCTTGAATTTTTAGGTTATGACATAAAACCTTTTGTCTGTGTTGTTGTTGAATGTTTTATACAAATTTTATGAGTTGATTTCCTGATTTTCATAGCTACTCGGTATAAACTCATTTTTATGTGTGAAAATAATGTGTTAGTCAAATCTGTAATACTCTATAAATTTTACTCTCACATTATTATGTCTTTAACAGATTTCTAATCCTTTTCTTTCTTGCTTCACATGTGCACTCGGGGGCATGTCTGGGGTCTCTTGGCTTAACACCATCTCTGTCTAAATCATATAAGCGAATAATAGATGTACTACGCATTTTTTTTCTAGCAGTTTAGTGTCTCTTTCCCTTTTGCTAACTTTATTTTTCCTTTGTAGGTACTTATTATTATTTTCATTTAATATTTGTTATTATTTGAAATTTGAGTTTTACATGTTCTTATTTGAACTAATGTGTTATAAAATAAAATAATGAAAGAAACAAATTGCAGGAAGTGTATTATATATTGTTCTATCTTCTCTCAAATGAATGAAATTCATGCCATTTTATACGCAAGCAAGTATTGGCAACTTGCAGTAATTGTTTACAAAGGGGAGGACATCCATATTTCTTAACACTCCTCCCTGGATGTCTAACAAAATAAAAAAACTCAAATAATTCATATCTTGTACTATATATTTTATTTTTCAACTACCTCATTAAAAACCTTATCAAGGAAAACCCAATGGGACAAAATCTTGACTAAGGGAAAAAGAGTGTAGTGTGTATTTACTCCCCCTGATTAAAACATCACTTAACATCTTGAAGATGTCGCATCCCAATCTTGTATATCATCTTCTCAAATGTTGAGGTCGGTAATCCTTTGGTGAATAAGTTTGCTTAATTGTCACTGGAATGGATCGGCTGCATATCAATATCACCATTCTTCTGAAGTTCATGTGTGTAGAAAAGTTTTGGCGAATTGTGCTTCATTTTATCTCTTTTTATGAATCCACCCTTTAACTGCGCTATGCATGTTGCATTATATTCATATAAAATTATGGGTACTTTTTTACATTTCTGACTACATTTTTCTCGAATGAGATATATCATGGATCTCAACCACACATATTCATGACTTGCTTCATGAATAGTTATTATCTCCGCATGGTTTGATGAAGTGCTAGATAGACTGCTTTGTATATCTCCAAGATATGGCAGTATCCCCACAGTCAACATATTGCATGTTTGAGACCAAAATTTATATGGGTTAAATAAATACCCAGCATGAATATAATCAACAAGATCGGGACTACAATCTTCATAATAAAATAAGATTATGTGTTTGATCCCATTTCGATGTCTCCTAGTAGGAGAAGAATTATACCTTGCTAATAAATTAATCGAAAAGGAATATATCAGATTTTGTAGTATTTGCGGGATAAATTAGTACATCAATTGCACTAAGATATTATACTTTATAATCAATTCATTTCGGCATATTTATCATGTCAGCAAATAATCTATTGCTTTTGAAAACTCTCCAAGAGTTTCAATAATTTTCAAGTTATAGATTTATGCAATATAAGGATTCTAGATAAGTTTCTTAGAAACTTTTATATGCTTCAAATATTTTGAATCCTTAACAAGTTTTCATGTAAATTTTGTCAAGTGACAATATTCAGCATTTCATCTGTGACATCTTCAAGTATCAGGACTACAAATCAAATAAGTGTTATGCTTATCAAGATGTATCCTTTTATGTATTTTCAACGTATGTTCATCAATGTACAAATATTTCATTTGTCAAACACTCCGAGTATATAGCCAGTAGTACGCATTGTTAGCTGCCTTATTAAAAACCTTGCCAGGAAAATCCTATGGGATAAAACCTCAGCTAAGGGAAAAAGAGTGCCACATGCGTATTATACTCGTATCATTTAAAACACATTTTATTCTTATAAATGATGCTCCGCAATTCATAAGTGCATCAACTGCACCAAAACATAGTACTTACCAATCATTTTCGTGAGATCAAAATTGATCTTTTTTCAAGTTAAGCGATCTTTATAATCATGGGGTATCCAATAGAATCACTTTATAACATTTTAAATCCTTCAAGGATTTTCATATAACTATTGTCATCTAGCTAGACATGACAATAATTTATTATATGTATTCAAGCTTTTCAATATTGTCAGACTGTAACAAACTTTATTTCATCCACCACAAGAGAATAATTCTCCTATAATAACGCCAGGAACTTTGTGAAATCTTTATACCCCAAGGCACAAGTCATACTTTATAGCTTACGAATTTTACTTTTGCATAGTAAATCATTTGTACCCCACTGCATTATACCTCTGATCTTTGGATTATGAATCCAAATATTCACTTTTAAAGTGAAATAAACTACTTGAATTACATACTTTTATTTGGCCAATAATTTATCTGTCCATACTCTTTGACAGATTTGCTTCCAAGATCCTCGATACTATTTCCATGTTGAGTGCTATATTATATCAAAGATATCATCGATGATTATTTGATATCGGTTCCACGAAGACATAACTTAATAAGCTCTCTTCATTTTCATTACTTATTCAGGTACCTGAACCTTTGCCAAGGTTTTATGAAGTGTTATGTCGCTGCTAAAGCACTTGCCTCATTATCAAGACCATCTTGATCATTTGTTCCTTTCCTTCTTCAAGGAGTTTTGACTTTGGAATCAATTGGTCTATCACGCTTTAGGCATGTCATAGACTTTGTCCTTTTATGAACTTTTTATTGGAGCATTTTACAGTTGAATTATCATATAGGGTTAGCAAACATATGTGACAATTCGTTTGCAACATTTTGCAAATGAATATCTCTTGAACTTCAAGTTCACATATATATTTTTTATGAGGATCTAGATAATTTATTTCACGCATAATTTTCAACTGTTATTCAAATCTCCCCCTAATGTTAGGAAATCTAACATTTATTTCCAACTTTATCTTGGGATTCATATTTGTGCATTGTGATGAAGCAATTGCATCATATGCCACATACCAAAATTTTTAGATAAAATTTGTCTGGTTCTTGACCTTGAACCAATAGTAATAGGGGAGCCTTGTTGGCTTGATGCATATGAGTGTTACTATATTTTGAATGGCATATCTCATATCAGATTTCTTTTCGGAGATTTGTTCTCATAATTAATAATTTAGCTAGAATTGGAGGCATACAATTTTTACTAAGCCAACAAACATTATCAACATAATTTGTAGTTTGAAACTATTCTTTTAATTTAATAATTCGAGCAAACAAATTTACAAAAATCAAATTACAAGTTAATAGAAAAGCACATGTGTCCATATCATAGATGCATCTATTAAACTATATAATAGCAATCGGTCCACATGGCAGGCGAACGGGCCTATATTTACCATTTTATATGTTTCAAAAATTTTAGGAAATATAATTCCAACCTAAGTTGGTATAATGATTAATTCATTGTGAGAATAAGCAGCACAAGAGAATTCGTGAAGAATCTTTTATTTCTTCAATATATGACCACATGAATTCTCAATTATTTTTGTATCACATTTGAACGGAGATGGTCAACCGTTATGCCAACTGATATTTTTTTCCATAAATTTTTAATTTACTATTGCATGTGATTCTGCCATCATGCACATATGTGTGTAGTACAATAAGAGGAAAAGCGTGAATAGCCTTACCCGCGTCGATTGTAGTAATTAAAGATATAACATCTTTCCATTAATTATTGTCTCAATATAATTTATTTTGGTTATGTCTTTGAAACTTAATAAGTTTCTTTCGAGACTTTCTATAAACCCAATATTATGAACAATTGCATTCCTCCAGATAGTAACACTTAAACTCTTTTGGAGCTCTCAATTAATTTTCTGTACTATACATATTTCACACACTATTCATATGGTGAACATCTCCTTCAAGGATAAAATCATATAAGTACGACCATAATCATAAAACATTATATAGGCAAGACTTGTTTCTTGCTTTTACCCTTTGGCAATTATATCAAAAATATTTATGCCATACTAAAAGTACACGATCAATGATCGTTTATGTCAAAATAAAATTTTCTTTATTTTTCTCCAACCTTCTGCAGAGGTGAGATGTGACATTTATCCAATCATGCATGAGCGTGTCCTTTTTCATAATTTTTATCTCATCTTAAGACATTCATTTCAAGAATGGTCGAGCATCAACGATGTTTATCAAAAATATCATTCTCTTCAAGGAATGAATTATAATCATGTGTACATGCTTCATAAATTTTCATTAAAAGTTCATTTTCACGCCATGAAATTTATTATATTTACATGGCAAACCTCAACATCATTTTGAAAGGTCAAGTGTGCCATCACTTTATATTTCTTTATTTTGATGGAGGATTTATAAAACTTATATCAAATTTGGTCGTACGACAATCACGTGTTCAATGACCTTTCATATCATGCTCATTAGTGGCAAAAATTATCTTTATCTTTGGAAGGATCATTTGAGAACTCATAATATTCTTCGAAGAATATAATCTTCTAATTCTGTATTATATATGTTGTGTAATACTCAATATTCACATCTTCAAGATGTCAAAATCGTTCGTGCCAACTTATGAACAAATTTGTACTAGTAAATTCCAAGTTTACCATATCATATGAGTTCTACTTAGTAAATTTCAGATTTACTAGAACATGAATAATTTTTCAAGTTTGCTATTTTGGAGTATATTTGATAATATTTCTTCTTAATTATTCTACCTTTTATGGAGGTTTACTCCTTTCATATTCGCCCCAGGGAATGGATCTGTAGTTTTAACAATCAAAATTCTCATTCCACAGGAATAAAATATAATGATGTCTTAAGCCTATCAAATTATGATAGCTTAGAATTTCTTTCAAAATATTGATCCTTCATGAGGTGTGCATATAATGTAACAAAAGATTTTATCCTTGGTACGCCTGTATTCATAAATTCAGTCACTTGTGTTCTTTTATTTATCTTTTTTCAGACATATTATGCACTGCTATCAAATTCAGTTCAGAGAATGGAGCATATTTAATGGTACATGTTTTATGACTTTTCATGAAATACACATTATTTTGCCTTAGCCATCATAATATCTTAAAAATGGTGCATTGAGATCCAATCTCAATGTTTTATCCATATAAAGACATTTTAGGCATAAATTGATGGGACTTAAACCCAATATTTTGTCATGGCTCATCGGGATTCTAACCCAATATTTTACCCTTTTAATGAGATGAAACTTGAATCCACCGTCTTATAATCAATAACATATAATGTCAAATTATACAACAAAATTCATTATGGACCTTTAAATACTCTTTCATTTAAACAAACAAAATACATAAAATAAGCATCTTTAAAGACAAACATATATAGGAAATTATGACTTTTGATACCTACCTCACGTACTTAACCAATTCTTTGGTAATACCTTTGTACAACCATCTCATTGAATCCTTCAAACTTAATTAAATTGTTAGAGTTAAACTTTACGATGAAATTTCATATCCCATCTTTTGGTGGATGTTCACCAAAATAAATAACATAAGGAATTACTAACCTTGAAATCCTTTAGATTTATAATCTCACCTTATTTGACAGAGTCTCGTGCTGATAACGTGTTATAAAATAAAATAACGAAAGAAACAAATTACAGGAAGTGTATTATATATTGTTCTATCTTCTCTCAAATGAATGAAATTCATGCCATTTTATAGGCAAGCAAGTATTGGCAACTTGGAGTAATTGTTTACAAAGGGGAAGGGGGAGAGGTCAACAGTGGCAACCAAGTTGCAGTAATTATTGACAAAAGGGAAGACATCCATATTTCTTAACATAATGTGAATTCTTAAATTTGTTAGCGAAGTTAATTGTTCCCCTTTTTCCCATTAGATTTTCAATCTAGCATAATCGTCAGGCTTCAATGCATAATTCTCATATCGTTAAAGATTAAAATTTGGTAGGTTGAAACATACCTTTTAGAATAAATGACCAAGTATGTTAGAATCCTTTAATGCTTCTTTAATATGAAATAGTAGCCTATTTTTAGGATCGAGTTAGTTTGTCACTAATAAGTAATATCAAATTAATAGAAAATATAGGTTTTCACGAAAGGTGGATTTATCATCGCTAGACTAAGAAATTGACTTTAATAATTTTAGATATGGTAAATCAGTTCCATTTTTCATCAATTTAAAATAAAAGATGACAACTTTGCCAAACCGACTTCACAAGGCTTTTTTTTAGGATTTTAAATGACAAGAAAATATTTTGTTTATTTATTTATTTCTCAAGTTATTTTAAACAAATATATTTTTTAGCTATTCATTTAGAGTAGGATAATTAATCTATTTTCACAAAAGTTTTTTTTTTTAAAAAAAGGCAAAGAGTCATATTTTTCAAATAAAGAAAAAATGTGAAGTTCTTGACATACATATCTTTTTAATTATTAATTGAAAGCTTTGTTTATCTTTTAAAAGAAACGGTTTTAAATAACTCTCTTTTTGACAAAAAATAAGGTTGCATCATTTTTAAGAGTTCTTTCAAAATAATCTTCGGTAATTTTTAAAAAGTAAATTTTATGACGAGGTTCTTGTAAAGTTTTCGAATATTCTTCTTATAAATAATTAGCATGTTTTATTTTAACAAGATCTATATATTTTTAATGACTTATTTATATCTTTCTTAACATATCTTTGATTTTCTTATATCTTTCTTAACAAGTCTGATATAGCTTATGCTGTTAGTAATGAACATTGGAATGCTCTTCATCCCTTGTTAAGGTATCTGGGAGGTACTATAAATTGATGTTTGCATATTAAATAAATTTTTTATTGTTTTAGAAGATTTTTGTTATACAAACTAGGTAACCGACAAAATAAAGTTAGCTCTAGCAGCGGCTATGTGTTTACTTTGAGTGTAGATGCTATTTCATGGAAGTCTTCAAAACAAACTTGTACAACATATTCTACTATAGAATCTGAATTTATTGTTCATAAGTTGGCAGGGCAAGAAGCTAAGTGATTGAGAAATCCTTTGGCAGATGTGCCTTTATGGGGAAAATAGGCTTCATCGGCTTTTCTTTACATTGCCACTCACAGATGATAATTGAAATTCCTAAAAATAGCGTGTACAATAAAAAAGAGACATTCGCATCAAACATGATGCAATTAAACAATTATTAAAAATGATGTTATTTTCTTAAAATATGTAAGGTTTGAAAGAAATTTGACAAATCCTATGACCAAGGATTTGATAAGGAAAATGGTCTTTGAATCGTCAATGCGGACGGGGCTAAATCCCATGGATTGAGGTAATGATCTTGCGTGTATTTATACGTCTAAGCATCATAGCTTACCCATATTTTAGCTAAGTTTGGAGAACAAAGTGCCTAGTTTCTTATGTTTTTACTCTACTTCTATGTAATTGAGCTAGACGATGTGATTAGCATGATTTTAGGTATTAATGAGGTAAATGGAGATATAATGGGACTATGGAATGCGGATGGCATATGACACAAGAGAAAAGTAGCTTTTTGGACCAAATGTGGCACCTAGAAACTATGTCCAAGATAAATTTGTCATTTATAATTAGTTCAAGGACTTAGAAGGCAAATATGAGAGAAAAGATTATTAAAAAGACTTCATGCTAAATTTTTATCATTATTCATTATTCTGTATGATTTTGGATTGGAGAGTGGCGGCTTAGCACTGAGGGGAAAAACATGCAACTTCAACTTCTTCACCAAGATTGTGTTCACTTTTTGGTATGATAAATATTTCTATTGTGATTTCCGTTTTATTAATGAGTAGCTAAGTTTATTAGTTAGGGTTATGGAAGCCTTGTACATACAATCTATTACTTTGGGTTTTTGAATTCATCATGTGTTGATCTGCTTATATCATACTCTATTCGTTTATCTTGAATTCTCGGGGTTGCAAACACAGAGGAGTGCCTTAAAACTCAACTTGTTCGATAGAAAGGTTGAGGTTCAGAAAAGAGAGTAGTGACAAGAAAATAGGATTTCTAACCCCTATTTCATATGCTAATGCCTTAACCAGATTAACTACTTGGAGATTTCGTATTGTTTTTGTAAACACTTTTGATTTGAGAGAACTAAAGTGAATTAGTCCTTGATGGTTGAGAAACACTAGGATTATGTTATTAAATACAATACGTTTCTCTGTAAGCACGATGCATGTATGAATTCGTAAAGCCCATAGTTAGAAAGTATTGAAAACTACAAGGTGGACATAACCCTATCTTGTTATTTCTCTGAATTTGAATACGACTACACATATTTCATCTTGTTAAACTGAAACCATTAATTTGCGAACTGAATCAAATTCTCCCTTTTTGTTTTATAGAAACGATTGATTAAAAGTCAACTAATCTGCATACAACTTAATTAGCACCATATTCCCTATGGGATTCGACCCTAACCTAGTTGGGTTCTATATTTGACAACGACTGCTTACACTCTTGGAAGAGAGTTGTAATTTGGGCATATCAAATTTTGACGCCGTTGTCGGGGAATACGATTGTCGATTGAGTTTATGTGTGTTAATTGACTGTTAGACAAGTTTCCTTATTTTACGTTTATTTATTATTTTTGTTCATTACAGGCTCATTGTTGTTTATGCCACGAACTAGAAGTTCAGGATAACCATTATTACCATTCAATCCTAAACCTCATCTCATTGAAAGAATGGCTAACCAATAGGAAGCTAAAAGATTAGCCACTTTGGTTAATGCTCAATTATATCAACAGAATGCAGATAACCCAGGTCGGGTACCTAATCTAGATAAAGAAGACCTGGGAGATGATGATTTAATTGGCCCAGCTAATAGGAGGTGTGCAGCGGGAGTAGTTGCACCTATAAATCAAAACTGTCCACTCAGAGGAAGACTAGACCGCTAAGCTATGCAGTTTGATAGTGACAATAATGTGGACGATTTAGATGGAGCTAGAGATACAGGGGCAATCATTCCACCACCACTAGCTCCTGGGGTGAAATTCAACATTATCAGTACTATGATCCAGCTACTGAATTTGAAAGAATTCTTTGGTGGATTACCTGGTGATGATCCAAATCTACATTTGGTGACTTTCATCAATATTCATAAGTCGTTTGATAATCTTGGAGTGGGACAAAATGCAGAATTGTTCCCACTATCTCTGTCTGGAGAGGCAACTATGTGGTTGAATGACCTAACTCCTGATTCTATAGAAAACTAGAGGAAATTGAAAGAAGCTTTTATAGAAAGGTTCTTTCCTCTCTCCAGAATGTTACAGTTGAGGGATAAGATCAGCAACTTTAGGTAATTGGCTAATGAAGCTTTGCATGAGACTTGGACGAGGTTTAAAAAGAAGTTGACTCAATTCCAAACCATAAGATGACTGATGAAAACTTGATGGAAATATTCTATAGAGCTTTGAACTCACTTATAAAGACAATAGTAGATAATGCTGCAGAAGGAGCTTTTATGGAGCTCACCTTTACTAAGGCTGCGAACATGTTAGAAAGAATGACTAAGACAAGTAGATCTTGGAATACCATAGATTTTGCGGTAGTAAGCAATACTGGGTCTAGAGTAATATCAGCAGAGCAGCGTAGGAGAGAAGAGGAGCGTAATCAGGATATAGCTCACATAAAAATCCACATGGATCTGCTCATGAAACATTTGCTATCAGGGAATGTAGAAAAGGTAAAAGTTGTGGGGTTCCATGGTAAGAAAGATGAATCAAACACTGAAGAATAGGCTAACTACTTGCATAACCAGGGGGTTTCTGGACCGGTGGTCTAGGAAATAGAGGTTGGAACCATCAAGGAGATTGGAAGAATAAAAGTGATAGGAGTGGATTATATGTACCTCCTGGAAGTCGTGATAATACTGCCACCAGTTCAAGCAAAATGTCCATGGAGGACATGATGGAAAAACTATTAAACGGAGTTAAGGCGACCAATTCTAGGGTGACTACTATGAAGAGTGACATATTTTCCATGAGTCAACTAGTAAATTCGCACTCAAACGCTATTAAACAACTGGAGCAGCAGATGAGCCAATTATATGCAGCATTCAACCAAAGACAGAATGCGACTCTACCAAGTGATACAGTTCAAAATCCGAGGACTGATGGATCGTGTATGGCTATTATCACTAGGAGCAGTAAGATGTTATCTAGTCCAGGATTAGGAGCATCCTCTCATACTGATGTGGTCAAAATGGATTAGAATATGGTTGATGAATCTTTAGTAGTGCCTATGGAGTTGGGAAGTTCTGAAAAGATGAGTGCAGAAGAGGAACAACACCTAAGATGAAGCATGTTAGTGATGTAGTGCAAGGCATAAGAAATGAGGTAAAAGTTGCTCCGTTGAAATCCCAAGGCCACCACCCCTATTTCCACAATGATTAAAGAAGAAAGAAGATGAAGGCAAGCTTAACAAATTCATGGCTATGTTGAAGCAATTGACAGTGAACGTGCCTATAGTTAAAGCACTTGAGCAAATGCCAGGATATGCTAAATTTATGAAAGATCTTGTGATGAATAAAGGAGCGGTAAGCTACAAACTGGTGGATAATCTCTATTATTATAGTGGTATTTCTACAAGGTTACTGGTGCAGAAGAAGGCAGACCCAGGAGCATTCACCATCCCTTGTACGATTGGGTCTCTGGATTTTGCTAAGGTCTTATGTGATCTGGGACCTAGCATCAATCTGATGCCGCTAGCTGTTTATAAGAAGTTGGGTTTGGGAGACCCCATACCAATAAACATGTGACTTATAATGGCGGATAGATCGGTGAAAAGGCCAGTTGGGATTCTACATGATGTACATGTAAAAGTGGCCAATTTTATATTTCCTGCCGACTTTGTAATTCTTAATTGCGAAGTGGAATTTGAAGTACCTATAATTTTGGGCAGGTGGTTCTTAGAAATTAGGAGGGTATTAGTTGACCTGGATTTAAATGAGCTAAAATTCAGGCTCAACGAGAAAGAGGTTAGTTTTGAAGTATGTAAATCCATAAAACAACAAAAGGAGATGAGTGTCTTTTCAATTGTTGATGTATTCTACGAAGATGAGCGATATGTACCAGTTAAGTATAGACCTACTGTGGAGACCATAGTTGGTTTGGTTGAACTGGCAAGCAAGGATGCGAGTGACTTCAAAGTGGCTGGACTTGGAATAAAGCATTTTTTTATCCAACAAATGAGGTACAAATGGTATCATCGATGTATCTTGATAAAGTCTGAGTAGTCAAGATAATCAAGTTGGGCTATGATGTTAAATCAGGCACTGTATGGGAGTCAACCCATGATTTTATTTTCATTTTATCATGTTAAATAAAAATGCAAAAATAAGCGTCGAGCCACGACCAAAACTACGGCTCTTGGTGGGAGGCAACCCATCCTTCTAATCATTTTTAGTTGTTTTTGATTAAGTGTAGGTGCATGAAGTACTAAGGAGGTGAATGGTACAAAATTTGGTTTGGAATTGAGCCATGTCAATGGTGGTAAGTTTAGGAGTAATGGGAACATTACAGGTAAGTTGTAGTGGTCAAATGTGTAAGGGTCGAGTCATGATTTGTGTTAGAGTTGTGACCCAAATTATGTTAATCTGACCCAAAAAGTTTTGCAAAACAACTTTATTTTGTGATTTTTAATGCGGTCTGTGGTGGTAGCGTAGGGATCGGGCCGATAGGCCCAATCCCAGAGCCCACCACTGACCTCGATACGGGTGGGGGGCGATGCCCCCGCAGTAGGGACCTTTCTCAATGCTTTATATGAAGAATGGGGTGCTTGGTGTCCAAGTTTACATAGGCCATGGAAAAGGCGTCACCTAAGACATAGCCTAAGCCCACTCCCTCAAGTAGGCATTAGCATGTGCGACGCATACCTTAACTTGTGCGACACCTTATGTGGCACACACCTTACTGTTGGCGATTGCTTGTACGTTATATACCCAACCGCATACCCTCATTGTTTTACTTATGTGATACCTTAGGCGGTTTACACCTTAATGTTGGTGATTGCTTGTGTGCCGCATACTTACCTTTGTGCGATAACATGTGCGACGCACACCATACCGCATAGGCTCACTATTTTATATGTGCGATGACCAATGCGACGCATACTTAAACTTGTGCGATAACTTGTACGCCGTACATCACTCTAAGTTCAGCTTAGTACCCAACTTTTAATTGGGTCAAGCCGATCTGGATTTCACTCTTTAAATAGACTCTACACCTAACTGCCCAAATTCATCCTTATTTCACCCCTAATCCGTACAAGTTTTTGCTCTCAACATTCCCCTTGTCCTTCAAGATTCTTCTTTACTTCATAATCTCAATAATTCTCCATTTATTTCTTCAATCTTCCATCTTTAAGGTAAGTTTTTCTTTACTAAATCCTTAAGTGTTGTCACTTTATATTGTAGTTGTTAATTGATTTCTTGAGGATTATGGACAAAATTCTTGCCATGGCTATGTCAAAGAGAGGTTTTTAGCATCTTGGGAAGATAAACATCATTGTTGTAGTAGACACCGTTGTTGTAGGACTTTGAGCTTTTGCATGTGATTGAATTCTTCATGACTAACGTAGTTAAGTTGTGTGGACATTATTTCACAACTAACTTGATGGAACATGGTGTTGGTTAAATCATGTGAAAGTGATGGTATTTTTTGTATATTGATATGGTGAAGCTCTAAGGAATAACTTTGTTCAAAAATTGTTCCATTGAAGTAAAATTGGTGGAATTGAAGTGAGTGAATCGTATTGTAACTAATGTTGGTGCACCATATCAAAGTGTAGTCAGCGAAGTCTGAGTACCCGACAGTAACACTTAATTGGTTTATACTAACAAATTAAGTGTGGGGTGGTAACTTTACCACCTTCATCTTAATTGTAGTTAGTTTCATTATGTGTGGCTGACGTGGATGATATGATGAATATAGGAAAAATGGCTCGGATGATGATCTCCATGTAGGTGGCATGACTCCTAATATGGATGAGGAGTACTACTAGCCAGGTTCTTTATCTTGTTATTTGTACTGGGGACAGTGCTTATCTTAAGTCTGGGGTGGCTGGTTACTTTGCTACTTGTTTTGTAAGAAAACAGTACCTTCTTCTTAGTATACTTCTATGATAGGATTAGTTATTTTGTTTATTTTGTTTCTTGTTAGATGTTTGTTCGTTTGATTTAGTCATAATTAGGTGCTTTTCTCGATAATGGATAGATGACGACCGTCTTAAGAGAAAATTAGTCATTTACTTGCATGTAACGGTTCTTGTGGATCACATGACATTATAACATAAGTATGTGATGGACCATTACATTTAAAACACCTAGGCTCTAGTTGTGACTCTTGTTGTGATTGTTGGTTTTATTTGAATTTATTTAATTATTGGGTTGAGAATCTATAATGCTCCTAATTAAGTTAAACATGTGCCATGAGTATGTAACACTATTGTATATTCCTTATTGCAACTAATGCTAGAACTTACCTGGAATATGTGCAGTGCGAAATAAAGATTGTGAGTTTAGGGATTGATTTAGGCATTTCTTTGACAGCCATTGTTCATGCCTTCTTTTGACCTACCTTTGGACAGTATCTTAGCTATCCCCATTGAGATTTTAGCTTGTTCTTTTGTTAGCCTCATATGTAGCTGTAACTCCTTGATTTGTTGAACCGGTACACGGTGCTCATGACCCCGAAGGACCACAAGCTAACTCATGACTGATATTTGTACCTGTATACTGCATAAAATACTGAATAATATGGAAACATCAAATGAAAGGCCATAAGGTTCATATAACTGAAGTAAAACATAATATCTAAACGGGGTGTGAAATACCAAAAAAAAACTGAAAATACTGAAATTTGAAACATGATTGTCACGGCCCAGAATCCCATCGGGCCGGACTGGCACCCGAAGCCGAGAAGGCCCGGGAGAACCCGTTCAAATACCTGTACTTTCACTTACATTTCACCAAAAATTTGGGCAGCACTTCGCTGCATATAAAAGGGTCTAATTACCTGTATCAGCACAACACGCACAAAAATATATATACATATATATAATACTTGGCCGTCGGGGCCACCCCATATACGAATATAACATCACTATATAAACTTCCATGACTTTACCCTTCTTTATGTCTACAAAGCCTCTAGGATGTACATGACATAACTAGGGTCGGGACGAACCCCCGCCCACACATGACTCCTGTACAATAAAAAAATATAAGAAACCGACTCGGAAAGCTCCGAAGTAAACTGGAGCTCACCAACAGTAGCTGTATGACCTGGCTTCTACTGGTGTGGTGTATGAGCTGAGGTACCTGTGCCTGCAGCATGAAATGCAGGTCCCCCATAAGGGACGTCAGTACGAGATATGTACTGAGTATGTAAAGCTGTAAATAATCATATGTGATATGAGGGATCAAGAAAATCAGACACAAGTGAATAATTCATAATAGAAGTGAACCACACTTCATAAACATTTTTAGGATCATGAACATTATCATTAATCTGAATTGGATTCTTGAATACAAACACATTTGTGGAACGGTATACATTCGTTCATTTCATTCTTTACAATTATTATTCGCCATTACCTCCTCCTCCCGAACCTCCAACCACCTAACAATAATCAATACTGTACCGTACTGTGACCATTAGGCTGCCCCCAGTACATATCAATTGGGATCGACCCATGCTAGGCTTATGCCCCTGGGATACCACCCACACGTATATCAAGTAACACATAAGAGATTTTTCCAATAACTTAGTTCAAAAGCTTTTGAGATTATTACATTAGTGTTCATGCCAATATAGTACCTTTGAAACAATGATATATCAATAGGAATCAAGTAATAGACCTTCTATACAATAACGATGTAATAAGGACTCATTGGTACATCAACAATATGTTTCAGAATCATCAATATCACAACAATGAAATAGGAGCCTTTTGGTATATCAATGAAACATTTTGACACTTTATAGAATGGAAACAACTTCGTTGGTAATGTAGAACAATACATGTGTTTGGATAACCTCGGAATCTTACTTGATGGAACATTGGTGTTTTCATGCCAAAGAACATCGTTAGAGTATGCTTTACATACCTCGTTGTAGATTCGGATACCAATTCAACACAACTTCTCGCCTTTACAAATCACTTATCTACAATGAAATATTTGGCATCTAGTATTAGCAACCCAACATCACAATTCTCTTCCATAATTCCATACAACCAATATTTGCAAAGCATTCCAAAAACCAACTTGAACAATAGGTTTATGTGTATATATTTATATATATAATCATCATTTCAATACCATATCATCAATACCACATCATCCCTTCACAATTCAACATAATCCAACCATGCACAAGAATGATCCAACATCATTTCCAATCATCTTTCAACAACAATCAAATAACATACTTCTTATGCTTACATGCATATATATATATATATATATATATACATATCCATATAAATAACACCAACATAATTTACATCCTTACCATAGAATGGCCCTTTGGGTTTTGAAGTCCTGTTGGAACAAATAAGGGGTGCTTCTCGAAGCCCTTGAGACGATGAACACAACTACGGAATCAATTTGGACTTTCCACGGTTGAATCACAAGATAATTAGAGTTGAAATTAGGCTAGGGTTTGTTCTTTCCTATAATTGATGATGAATCTGATTTTTGAGCTCATATACATGTATATATACACATATTCCCGTCCATAATACCATAGAAAATGACCAAAGTGCCCTTAAAATTTAAATAATGTCAAATATGTCCTCCGGTGGACTGTTTTGACAAGCTGAAGTAAATAGACCATAACTCTTTGCTCCGATATCGGATTTGGGTGAAATTGGTATCATTGTAAAGATAATTCAAAGTTCTTTCATTTCATATAAATTAGGCCACCCAGTTCGTCCTGTACAAGGAGTTATAATCGTTTGAAGTTGACCCTAAAAATCTGTTTTGAGAGGCTGAAGTAAAACGCGTATAACTCCTTACGCAGATGTTGAATTTGGATGAAACCAATTTCATTAGAAAGAATACTCAAAGATATTTCTTTTGATATGTGGTAGCTCGCCCATTTCATTATATTGAGGGAGTTATGATCGTTCAAAGTTGACCCAAAAACTGGAAATTTTCCTGCAATTTTACTGTTCACATCCCGGCCACCGTTTTATAGTTTCGAACGTGCTCGCTTATATCCGAAACTTATCCGTTTTTGAAAATATTTATATCGTCGGAAAGCTTATTCAATAACCTTCGTATGGAAACATCGACGGGCAAATTCCGGTATAAATAAGGTCGATTCCTATACACATATAATCAAACTATACACTTGAAACCATCTCAAAATAATCAATACTCATATATACCTAACTTAGGATCAATACATATACTCCAACACATATAACAATGGCTAATGCACGTAATTAAGTACGGGGTGTTACATCCTTCCCCCCTTAAGGACATTCGTCCTCGAATGTGAATGTAGTTATTTCGCCGAAACAAGTTCGAATTCATAATTGATATTCACGTCATCATATAGATGTTATGCATATGTAAAAACTTACTTGTTAGTGTCCCAGTTCCAGTCCTTGCACTTCTTTTTCATCTTTGAACAAATAAGGGTATTTCAATTTCATTGCTTCCTCCGCTTCCCATGTAATCTCTTCCCTTTGTTGATTTCTCCAAAGTACTTTCACCGATGCTACTTCTTTATTTCTCATCTTCTTAACTTGACGATCTAATATAATAACAGACATCTCCTCGTAGGTAAGATCTTCTGTTACTTGCACATCTTCAGTAGAAGTAATAAGGGACGGATCTCCGTGCACTTTCGAAGCATCGATACATGAAATACTGGATGCACTGATGAGAGTTCCTGGGGTAGCTCTAATTCATAAGCAACTTGCCCACATCTTCGAATAATCCTATACGGGCCTATATATCGTGGACTCAACTTTCCTTTCTTGCCAAATCTCATCACCCCTTTCATTGGCGATACCTTCAAAAATACCCAATCGCCTAACGAAAACTCTAGCCCTCTTCTTCTACTATCCGCATATGACTTGTGTCGACTTTGGGCTGTTTTCAACCATTGCTGAATCACCTTGACTTTTTCTATGGCTTGATACACAAGATCCGGTCCGAACATAAGAGTTTCACCCGCTTCGAACCATCCTATTGGTGATCTACACTTCCTCCCATATAAAGCTTCATATGGTGCCATTTTGATACTTGAATGATAGCTATTATTGTAGGCAAACTAAATAAGAGGTAAATGATCATCCCAGCTGCCTTTAAAATCTATAACACATGCTCGTAGCATATCTTCAAGTGTTTGAATGGTGCGCTCTGCTTGTCCATCCGTCTGAGGGTGAAAAGCTATACTCAGATTCACTTGTGTTCCCAAACTCCGTTGGAAAGACTTCCAAAAGTTTCCAGTAAATTGAGTTCCCCGATCTGATATAATAGAAGTTGGCACTCCATGTAATCGGACTATTTCTTTAACATACAGCTTCGAATATTCTTCAACTGTGTAAGTGGTCTTAACGGGTAAGAAATGTGCGGATTTAGTAAGCCTATCCACAATCACCCATATAGAATCAAATTTTTGAGCTGTACGAGGCAAACCTGTAACAAAATCCATGTTGATCATGTCCCACTTCCAAGTTGGAAGATCTATGCATTGCATATAGCCTCCGGGCTTTTGATGTTCCACTTTAACTCGTTGACAATTTGGACATTCAGCTACAAATTCTGCGATGTTCCTTTTCATGTCATTCCACCAATACATATCTTTCAAATCTTGATACATTTTGGTTGATCCTGGATGAATGGAATACCTTAAAAAATGTGCCTCAGTCATAATCTTCTTTCTTGGCCCGTCTACATCCGGCACACACAATCGGTTTTGGCACTGAAGTACTCCTTCTCGCGTAAGCTCAAATGCCTTGGTTGCACCACTCTGAACGTTCTCCTTAAGCTGTAATAAAATAGGATCTGCATATTACTTCTCTTTCACTTCAGCTACTAATGAAGATTCCGCAACATTATGTACGATAAGCTCTTTGTTCGGAGTTTCAAGAAGGCGAACTCCCAAACTAGCTAACTGGTGAAGATCTTTAACCATCCCTTGCCTTTCTATAGGCATCATCATAGCCTTACGACTTAACGCATCAGCTACTATATTCGCTTTCCCTGGATGATACAAAATATCGACATCATAATCTTTTAATAGTTCCATCCACCTTCGCTGCCTCAGATTTAGATCCTTCTGACTGAAAATATATTGTAAGCTCTTGTGATCAGTATATATATCAACATGAACCCCATATAAATAGTGGCGCCATATTTTTAAAGCAAAGATAACCGCTGCCAACTCAAGATCGTGTGTAGAATAATTTTTCTCATGTGACCGCAATTGTCTAGAAGCATATGCTATTACTTTACCATGCTGCATCAATACACATCCTAAACCAATTCTAGAAGCATCACAATACACTGTATACCCTTCTGTACCTTCTGGAAGTACCAACACAAGTGTAGAAGTCAACTTATTTTTCAATTCTTGGAAACTATCCTCACACGTATCATTCCATTGGAACTTGGATGCTTTATGCGTTAGCTTGGTTAAAGGTGCTGAAATGGAAGAAAAGTCTTTAACAAACCTCCTATAATAAACGGCCAACCCGAGAAAACTACGAATCTCCGTCGGCGTTGTGGGCCTTGGCCAGTTTTTCACAGCTTCTATCTTTTGAGCATCAACCTTTATCCCTTCATTAGATACAATATGACCCAAAAATGCCACCGACTTTAACCAAAACTCACATTTAGAGAACTTTGCATAAAGCTTACAATCACGAAGAGTCTGCAATGTCTGTCGTAAGTGATTGGCATGGTCCTCTTCTGATCTAGAATAAACTAGAATATCATCTATAAAAACTATCACAAATACATCCAGGAATGGCTTAAACACCCTATTCATCAAATCCATAAAAACTGCAGGTGCATTTGTTAGCCCAAATGACATAACTAGAAACTCATAATGACCATACCTTGTTCGGAAAGCTGTTTTGGGTATATCCTTTTCTTTGACCCTCACTTGGTGGTAACCTGACCTCAAATCAATCTTAGAAAAGCACTTGGCGCCCTGTAACTGATCAAATAAATCATCAATTCTTGGGAGAGGATATTTATTCTTAATAGTCACCTTATTCAATTGTCGATAATCAATACACATCCTCAGCGAGCCATCCTTTTTGTGCACAAATAACACCGGTGCTCCCCAGGGGGACATACTAGGCCTTATAAATCCCTTCTCTAGCAAATCTTTCAATTGCTCTTTCAATTCTCGCAATTCTGCTGGGGCCATTCTATATGGAGGAATGGAGATTGGTTGGGTTCCTGGTATTACATCAATACCAAACTCTACTTCTCGTTCAGGAGGCAGACCTAGAAGATCTTCAGGAAATACATCAGGAAATTCATTTACCACCGGAACAACGTGAAGAGTTGGTGGCTCCGCTTCTGTATCCCTTACTCTAACTAAATGATATAGGTATCCCTTGGAAATCATTTTTCTTGCTTTGAAATAAGAAATAAATCTACCTCTTGGTGCGCCGATCTTACCTTGCCATTCAATAACTGCTTCATTCGGAAAATGTAAATACATCGTTTTTGAACAACAGTCAATTTTGGCATAACAAGACGCCAACCAATCCATACCCATTATAACATCAAAATCTACCATTTCTAGTTCCACGAGATTAGCCATCGTGTCTCGACCACACATAGTTACTACACAATCTTTATAAACTCTTATAGCAATAATAGATTCCCCAACCGGGGTAGACACTTCCAACGGCTTATCTAACAATTCGGGGGTTCTTTTGAACTTTCCAGCAACCAAAGGAGTAACATATGATAATGTGGAACCGGGATCAATTAGAGCATATACATCAAATGAAAATATGGACAACGTACCCGTAACCACATCTGGGGAAGCCTCTAGATTTTGTCGATCCGCTAAAGCATAAGTGCGATTCTGAGTCCCGCTGGAACTGGGGACTCTTGTTTCGTTTCTAGCGTTACCAACGGGTCGTGCGCCTCTACCAGAATAAGATACCGGTGATGATGATGCAACAGCTGATCCCGAAGGTCGTGCTACACCACCTGCGCCCCTTCGTGGGCATTCTCTCATCATATGCCCCGTCATACCGCACCAATAACAAACATTTGTTCCCATTCGACATGCGCCCATATGATTCCTTCCACATTTATTGCATGGCTCTCGAGGATGTCTCAGTTGGATCATATTCCCTTGCCCATAATAACCCACTGATCGCGAACTATGACCCTCACTTCTTTGCCCAATTTGACTGCCTCTGAACCCCTGATGCTGTGGTGGAGCACTAGCTGCAGAATAAGAAAATAATGGCCTAGGTGGTCTAGCAGAAAATTGAGGTCTAAAACCTCCCTGTGGCGCCATAAAATGCCCTGTAGATCTGGCCCTCTTAGAAGATCCGCTTTCAAATTCCTACGTTCTTCTTCTCTGCCTCTGATCTTCCATTTTCTGTGCAAATGCTTGGATCCTAGCTATATCCATATCTTTATTCAGTGCAGCAATAGTACAATCCCTAACCAAATACGGATCCAATCCGTTCACATACCGATGAACTCTGTCATCCATAGTAGCTATAACATTAGGAGCATATCTGGACAAGGAATTAAATCGAAGACTATACTCCCTCACACTTGTATTACCCTGCCGAAGATTTAAGAATTGATCCGCACGGGCCTGACGAATCTCATATGGAAGATAATGATCAATAAATGCCTCTTTGAACTCTTTCCAAGTAGTTGGGGGTGCATCAATGCCCCTCGACCGTTTCCAGTCTTCATACCAATATATAGCCTCACCTTTGAATCTATACGCGGCTAACTCCACTGTCTCTCTGCCCGATACATGCATCACCTCTAGGGCCCTTTGGATTTGATCAATAAAGTCCTGCGGATCTTCGTTAAGATCGGATCCGGTAAAAGTAGGCGGAACCATCTTAAGAAAATCTTGCGTCCGAAGACTAGCCGCCCTATCAGTACTGCTAGAACCCGCGACAGGAATGGCTTGCCCTTGGACTTGCCCAGCAACTATACGAGTCAAAAGTTGCACTGCATTTCTAAGATCTTGATCAACAACATTAATAGGTGGCTCTGGGGATATAGTTCTCCTCCCCCTTATTTCTTCTGGACTGGGGGAAGTTTCTGATGCATGCTCAGCTGGAGCCTCACTTTGATTAGCTGGTATAGTGGGTGACTTACTAGTCCCCTCTCCGGCAGCCACATCTACTTGCTTACCGGTATTCTTGCTTCTGGTAACCGGCATCATTACTATAATAAGAGAAACAAACTGACTCAGTGGTCAACTATGACTTCATATACAATATAAGCTCTATCGCACGATCTAAGACATGAAGAAAAGAAACAATTCCTAAATGTCCATAGCCTCCTGTTTATAGATGTGGTGCACAACACACCGATAAACAAGACTCTACGTAGACACGGCTTTGTAGACTCACTAGGACGAACCTCTCTGATACCACTTTTGTCACGGCCCAGAATCCCATCGGGCCGGACTGGCACCCGAAGCCGAGAAGGCCCGGGAGAACCTGTTCAAATACCTGTACTTTCACTTACATTTCACCAAAAATTTGGGCAGCACTTCACTGCATATAAAAGGGTCTAATTACCTGTATCAGCACAACACACACAAAAATATATATACATATATATAATACTTGGCCGTCGGGGCCACCCCATATACGAATATAACATCACTATATAAACTTCCATGACTTTACCCTTCTTTATGTCTACAAAGCCTCTAGGATGTACATGACATAACTAGGGTCGGGACGAACCCCCACCCACACATGACTCCTGTACAATAAAAAAATATAAGAAACCGACTCGGAAAGCTCCGAAGTAAACTGGAGCTCACCAACAGTAGCTGTATGACCTGGCTTCTACTGGTGTGGTGTATGAGCTGAGGTACCTGTGCCTGCAGCATGAAATGCAGGTCCCCCATAAGGGACGTCAGTACGAGATATGTACTGAGTATGTAAAGCTGTAAATAATCATATGTGATATGAGGGATCAAGAAAATCAGACACAAGTGAATAATTCATAATAGAAGTGAACCACACTTCATAAACATTTTTAGGATCATGAACATTATCATTAATCTGAATTGGATTCTTGAATACAAACACATTTGTGGAACGGTATACATTCGTTCATTTCATTCTTTACAATTATTATTCGCCATTACCTCCTCCTCCCGAACCTCCAACCACCTAACAATAATCAATACTGTACCGTACTGTGACCATTAGGCTGCCCCCAGTACATATCAATTGGGATCGACCCATGCTAGGCTTATGCCCCTGGGATACCACCCACACGTATATCAAGTAACACATAAGAGATTTTTCCAATAACTTAGTTCAAAAGCTTTTGAGATTATTACATTAGTGTTCATGCCAATATAGTACCTTTGAAACAATGATATATCAATAGGAATCAAGTAATAGACCTTCTATACAATAACGATGTAATAAGGACTCATTGGTACATCAACAATATGTTTCAGAATCATCAATATCACAACAATGAAATAGGAGCCTTTTGGTATATCAATGAAACATTTTGACACTTTATAGAATGGAAACAACTTCGTTGGTAATGTAGAACAATACATGTGTTTGGATAACCTCGGAATCTTACTTGATGGAACATTGGTGTTTTCATGCCAAAGAACATCGTTAGAGTATGCTTTACATACCTCGTTGTAGATTCGGATACCAATTCAACACAACTTCTCGCCTTTACAAATCACTTATCTACAATGAAATATTTGGCATCTAGTATTAGCAACCCAACACCACAATTCTCTTCCATAATTCCATACAACCAATATTTGCAAAGCATTCCAAAAACCAACTTGAACAATAGGTTTATGTGTATATATTTATATATATAATCATCATTTCAATACCATATCATCAATACCACATCATCCCTTCACAATTCAACATAATCCAACCATGCACAAGAATGATCCAACATCATTTCCAATCATCTTTCAACAACAATCAAATAACATACTTCTTATGCTCACATGCATATATATATATATATACATATCCATATAAATAACACCAACATAATTTACATCCTTACCATAGAATGGCCCTTTGGGTTTTGAAGTCCTGTTGGAACAAATAAGGGGTGCTTCTCGAAGCCCTTGAGACGATGAACACAACTACGGAATCAATTTGGACTTTCCACGGTTGAATCACAAGATAATTAGAGTTGAAATTAGGCTAGGGTTTGTTCTTTCCTATAATTGATGATGAATCTGATTTTTGAGCTCATATACATGTATATATACACATATTCCCGTCCATAATACCATAGAAAATGACCAAAGTGCCCTTAAAATTTAAATAATGTCAAATATGTCCTCCGGTGGACTGTTTTGACAAGCTGAAGTAAATAGACCATAACTCTTTGCTCCGATATCGGATTTGGGTGAAATTGGTATCATTGTAAAGATAATTCAAAGTTCTTTCATTTCATATAAATTAGGCCACCCAGTTCGTCCTGTACAAGGAGTTATAATCGTTTGAAGTTGACCCTAAAAATCTGTTTTGAGAGGCTGAAGTAAAACGCGTATAACTCCTTACGCAGATGTTGAATTTGGATGAAACCAATTTCATTAGAAAGAATACTCAAAGATATTTCTTTTGATATGTGGTAGCTCGCCCATTTCATTATATTGAGGGAGTTATGATCGTTCAAAGTTGACCCAAAAACTGGAAATTTTCCTGCAATTTTACTGTTCACATCCCGGCCACCGTTTTATAGTTTCGAACGTGCTCGCTTATATCCGAAACTTATCCGTTTTTGAAAATATTTATATCGTCGGAAAGCTTATTCAATAACCTTCGTATGGAAACATCGACGGGCAAATTCCGGTATAAATAAGGTCGATTCCTATACACATATAATCAAACTATACACTTGAAACCATCTCAAAATAATCAATACTCATATATACCTAACTTAGGATCAATACATATACTCCAACACATATAACAATGGCTAATGCACGTAATTAAGTACGGGGTGTTACATACTTCCCCCCTTAAGGACATTCGTCCTCGAATGTGAATGTAGTTATTTCGCCGAAACAAGTTCGAATTCATAATTGATATTCACGTCATCATATAGATGTTATGCATATGTAAAAACTTACTTGTTAGTGTCCCAGTTCCAGTCCTTGCACTTCTTTTTCATCTTTGAACAAATAAGGGTATTTCAATTTCATTGCTTCCTCCGCTTCCCATGTAATCTCTTCCCTTTGTTGATTTCTCCAAAGTACTTTCACCGATGCTACTTCTTTATTTCTCATCTTCTTAACTTGACGATCTAATATAATAACAGACATCTCCTCGTAGGTAAGATCTTCTGTTACTTGCACATCTTCAGTAGAAGTAATAAGGGACGGATCTCCGTGCACTTTCGAAGCATCGATACATGAAATACTGGATGCACTGATGAGAGTTCCTGGGGTAGCTCTAATTCATAAGCAACTTGCCCACATCTTCGAATAATCCTATACGGGCCTATATATCGTGGACTCAACTTTCCTTTCTTGCCAAATCTCATCACCCCTTTCATTGGCGATACCTTCAAAAATACCCAATCGCCTAACGAAAACTCTAGCCCTCTTCTTCTACTATCCGCATATGACTTGTGTCGACTTTGGGCTGTTTTCAACCGTTGCTGAATCACCTTGACTTTTTCTATGGCTTGATACACAAGATCCGGTCCGAACATAAGAGTTTCACCCGCTTCGAACCATCCTATTGGTGATCTACACTTCCTCCCATATAAAGCTTCATATGGTGCCATTTTGATACTTGAATGATAGCTATTATTGTAGGCAAACTCAATAAGAGGTAAATGATCATCCCAGCTGCCTTTAAAATCTATAACACATGCTCGTAGCATATCTTCAAGTGTTTGAATGGTGCGCTCTGCTTGTCCATCCGTCTGAGGGTGAAAAGCTATACTCAGATTCACTTGTGTTCCCAAACTCCGTTGGAAAGACTTCCAAAAGTTTGCAGTAAATTGAGTTCCCCGATCTGATATAATAGAAGTTGGCACTCCATGTAATCGGACTATTTCTTTAACATACAGCTTCGAATATTCTTCAACTGTGTAAGTGGTCTTAACGGGTAAGAAATGTGCGGATTTAGTAAGCCTATCCACAATCACCCATATAGAATCAAATTTTTGAGCTGTACGAGGCAAACCTGTAACAAAATCCATGTTGATCATGTCCCACTTCCAAGTTGAAAGATCTATGCATTGCATATAGCCTCCGGGCTTTTGATGTTCCACTTTAACTCGTTGACAATTTGGACATTCAGCTACAAATTCTGCAATGTTCCTTTTCATGTCATTCCACCAATACATATCTTTCAAATCTTGATACATTTTGGTTGATCCTGGATGAATGGAATACCTTAAAAAATGTGCCTCAGTCATAATCTTCTTTCTTGGCCCGTCTACATCCGGCACACACAATCGGTTTTGGCACTGAAGTACTCCTTCTCGCGTAAGCTCAAATGCCTTGGTTGCACCACTCTGAACGTTCTCCTTAAGCTGTAATAAAATAGGATCTGCATATTACTTCTCTTTCACTTCAGCTACTAATGAAGATTCCGCAACATTATGTACGATAAGCTCTTTGTTCGGAGTTTCAAGAAGGCGAACTCCCAAACTAGCTAACTGGTGAAGATCTTTAACCATCCCTTGCCTTTCTATAGGCATCATCATAGCCTTACGACTTAACGCATCAGCTACTATATTCGCTTTCCCTGGATGATACAAAATATCGACATCATAATCTTTTAATAGTTCCATCCACCTTCGCTGCCTCAGATTTAGATCCTTCTGACTGAAAATATATTGTAAGCTCTTGTGATCAGTATATATATCAACATGAACCCCATATAAATAGTGGCGCCATATTTTTAAAGCAAAGATAACCGCTGCCAACTCAAGATCGTGTGTAGAATAATTTTTCTCATGTGACCGCAATTGTCTAGAAGCATATGCTATTACTTTACCATGCTGCATCAATACACATCCTAAACCAATTCTAGAAGCATCACAATACACTGTATACCCTTCTGTACCTTCTGGAAGTACCAACACAGGTGTAGAAGTCAACTTATTTTTCAATTCTTGGAAACTATCCTCACACGTATCATTCCATTGGAACTTGGATGCTTTATGCGTTAGCTTGGTTAAAGGTGCTGAAATGGAAGAAAAGTCTTTAACAAACCTCCTATAATAAACGGCCAACCCGAGAAAACTACGAATCTCCGTCGGCGTTGTGGGCCTTGGCCAGTTTTTCACAGCTTCTATCTTTTGAGCATCAACCTTTATCCCTTCATTAGATACAATATGACCCAAAAATGCCACCGACTTTAACCAAAACTCATATTTAGAGAACTTTGCATAAAGCTTACAATCACGAAGAGTCTGCAATGTCTGTCGTAAGTGATTGGTATGGTCCTCTTCTGATCTAGAATAAACTAGAATATCATCTATAAAAACTATCACAAATACATCCAGGAATGGCTTAAACACCCTATTCATCAAATCCATAAAAACTGCAGGTGCATTTGTTAGCCCAAATGACATAACTAGAAACTCATAATGACCATACCTTGTTCGGAAAGCTGTTTTGGGTATATCCTTTTCTTTGACCCTCACTTGGTGGTAACCTGACCTCAAATCAATCTTAGAAAAGCACTTGGCGCCCTGTAACTGATCAAATAAATCATCAATTCTTGGGAGAGGATATTTATTCTTAATAGTCACCTTATTCAATTGTCGATAATCAATACACATCCTCAGCGAGCCATCCTTTTTGTGCACAAATAACACCGGTGCTCCCCAGGGGGACATACTAGGCCTTATAAATCCCTTCTCTAGCAAATCTTTCAATTGCTCTTTCAATTCTCGCAATTCTGCTGGGGCCATTCTATATGGAGGAATGGAGATTGGTTGGGTTCCTGGTATTACATCAATACCAAACTCTACTTCTCGTTCAGGAGGCAGACCTAGAAGATCTTCAGGAAATACATCAGGAAATTCATTTACCACCGGAACAACGTGAAGAGTTGGTGGCTCCGCTTCTGTATCCCTTACTCTAACTAAATGATATAGGTATCCCTTGGAAATCATTTTTCTTGCTTTGAAATAAGAAATAAATCTACCTCTTGGTGCGCCGATCTTACCTTGCCATTCAATAACTGCTTCATTCGGAAAATGTAAATACATCGTTTTTGAACAACAGTCAATTTTGGCATAACAAGACGCCAACCAATCCATACCCATTATAACATCAAAATCTACCATTTCTAGTTCCACGAGATTAGCCATCGTGTCTCGACCACACATAGTTACTACACAATCTTTATAAACTCTTATAGCAATAATAGATTCCCCAACCGGGGTAGACACTTCCAACGGCTTATCTAACAATTCGGGGGTTCTTTTGAACTTTCCAGCAACCAAAGGAGTAACATATGATAATGTGGAACCGGGATCAATTAGAGCATATACATCAAATGAAAATATGGACAACGTACCCGTAACCACATCTGGGGAAGCCTCTAGATTTTGTCGATCCGCTAAAGCATAAGTGCGATTCTGAGTCCCGCTGGAACTGGGGACTCTTGTTTCGTTTCTAGCGTTACCAACGGGTCGTGCGCCTCTACCAGAATAAGATACCGGTGATGATGATGCAACAGCTGATCCCGAAGGTCGTGCTACACCACCTGCGCCCCTTCGTGGGCATTCTCTCATCATATGCCCCGTCATACCGCACCAATAACAAACATTTGTTCCCATTCGACATGCGCCCATATGATTCCTTCCACATTTATTGCATGGCTCTCGAGGATGTCTCAGTTGGATCATATTCCCTTGCCCATAATAACCCACTGATCGCGAACTATGACCCTCACTTCTTTGCCCAATTTGACTGCCTCTGAACCCCTGATGCTGTGGTGGAGCACTAGCTGCAGAATAAGAAAATAATGGCCTAGGTGGTCTAGCAGAAAATTGAGGTCTAAAACCTCCCTGTGGCGCCATAAACTGCCCTGTAGATCTGGCCCTCTTAGAAGATCCGCTTTCAAATTCCTACGTTCTTCTTCTCTGCCTCTGATCTTCCATTTTCTGTGCAAATGCTTGGATCCTAGCTATATCCATATCTTTATTCAGTGCAGCAATAGTACAATCCCTAACCAAATACGGATCCAATCCGTTCACATACCGATGAACTCTGTCATCCATAGTAGCTATAACATTAGGAGCATATCTGGACAAGGAATTAAATCGAAGACTATACTCCCTCACACTTGTATTACCCTGCCGAAGATTTAAGAATTGATCCGCACGGGCCTGACGAATCTCATATGGAAGATAATGATCAATAAATGCCTCTTTGAACTCTTTCCAAGTAGTTGGGGGTGCATCAATGCCCCTCGACCGTTTCCAGTCTTCATACCAATATATAGCCTCACCTTTGAATCTATACGCGGCTAACTCCACTGTCTCTCTGCCCGATACATGCATCACCTCTAGGGCCCTTTGGATTTGATCAATAAAGTCCTGCGGATCTTCGTTAAGATCGGATCCGGTAAAAGTAGGCGGAACCATCTTAAGAAAATCTTGCGTCCGAAGACTAGCCGCCCTATCAGTACTGCTAGAACCCGCGACAGGAATGGCTTGCCCTTGGACTTGCCCAGCAACTATACGAGTCAAAAGTTGCACTGCATTTCTAAGATCTTGATCAACAACATTAATAGGTGGCTCTGGGGATATAGTTCTCCTCCCCCTTATTTCTTCTGGACTGGGGGAAGTTTCTGATGCATGCTCAGCTGGAGCCTCACTTTGATTAGCTGGTATAGTGGGTGACTTACTAGTCCCCTCTCCGGCAGCCACATCTACTTGCTTACCGGTATTCTTGCTTCTGGTAACCGGCATCATTACTATAATAAGAGAAACAAACTGACTCAGTGGTCAACTATGACTTCATATACAATATAAGCTCTATCGCACGATCTAAGACATGAAGAAAAGAAACAATTCCTAAATGTC
This sequence comes from Capsicum baccatum var. pendulum, assembly GCA_030864225.1. Classification (NCBI taxonomy): domain Eukaryota; kingdom Viridiplantae; phylum Streptophyta; class Magnoliopsida; order Solanales; family Solanaceae; genus Capsicum; species Capsicum baccatum. The sequence continues at coordinate 108,742,357 of CM061551.1, forward strand.
CATAGCCTCCTGTTTATAGATGTGGTGCACAACACACCGATAAACAAGACTCTACGTAGACACGGCTTTGTAGACTCACTAGGACGAACCTCTCTGATACCACTTTTGTCACGGCCCAGAATCCCATCGGGCCGGACTGGCACCCGAAGCCGAGAAGGCCCGGGAGAACCTGTTCAAATACCTGTACTTTCACTTACATTTCACCAAAAATTTGGGCAGCACTTCACTGCATATAAAAGGGTCTAATTACCTGTATCAGCACAACACACACAAAAATATATATACATATATATAATACTTGGCCGTCGGGGCCACCCCATATACGAATATAACATCACTATATAAACTTCCATGACTTTACCCTTCTTTATGTCTACAAAGCCTCTAGGATGTACATGACATAACTAGGGTCGGGACGAACCCCCACCCACACATGACTCCTGTACAATAAAAAAATATAAGAAACCGACTCGGAAAGCTCCGAAGTAAACTGGAGCTCACCAACAGTAGCTGTATGACCTGGCTTCTACTGGTGTGGTGTATGAGCTGAGGTACCTGTGCCTGCAGCATGAAATGCAGGTCCCCCATAAGGGACGTCAGTACGAGATATGTACTGAGTATGTAAAGCTGTAAATAATCATATGTGATATGAGGGATCAAGAAAATCAGACACAAGTGAATAATTCATAATAGAAGTGAACCACACTTCATAAACATTTTTAGGATCATGAACATTATCATTAATCTGAATTGGATTCTTGAATACAAACACATTTGTGGAACGGTATACATTCGTTCATTTCATTCTTTACAATTATTATTCGCCATTACCTCCTCCTCCCGAACCTCCAACCACCTAACAATAATCAATACTGTACCGTACTGTGACCATTAGGCTGCCCCCAGTACATATCAATTGGGATCGACCCATGCTAGGCTTATGCCCCTGGGATACCACCCACACGTATATCAAGTAACACATAAGAGATTTTTCCAATAACTTAGTTCAAAAGCTTTTGAGATTATTACATTAGTGTTCATGCCAATATAGTACCTTTGAAACAATGATATATCAATAGGAATCAAGTAATAGACCTTCTATACAATAACGATGTAATAAGGACTCATTGGTACATCAACAATATGTTTCAGAATCATCAATATCACAACAATGAAATAGGAGCCTTTTGGTATATCAATGAAACATTTTGACACTTTATAGAATGGAAACAACTTCGTTGGTAATGTAGAACAATACATGTGTTTGGATAACCTCGGAATCTTACTTGATGGAACATTGGTGTTTTCATGCCAAAGAACATCGTTAGAGTATGCTTTACATACCTCGTTGTAGATTCGGATACCAATTCAACACAACTTCTCGCCTTTACAAATCACTTATCTACAATGAAATATTTGGCATCTAGTATTAGCAACCCAACACCACAATTCTCTTCCATAATTCCATACAACCAATATTTGCAAAGCATTCCAAAAACCAACTTGAACAATAGGTTTATGTGTATATATTTATATATATAATCATCATTTCAATACCATATCATCAATACCACATCATCCCTTCACAATTCAACATAATCCAACCATGCACAAGAATGATCCAACATCATTTCCAATCATCTTTCAACAACAATCAAATAACATACTTCTTATGCTCACATGCATATATATATATATATACATATCCATATAAATAACACCAACATAATTTACATCCTTACCATAGAATGGCCCTTTGGGTTTTGAAGTCCTGTTGGAACAAATAAGGGGTGCTTCTCGAAGCCCTTGAGACGATGAACACAACTACGGAATCAATTTGGACTTTCCACGGTTGAATCACAAGATAATTAGAGTTGAAATTAGGCTAGGGTTTGTTCTTTCCTATAATTGATGATGAATCTGATTTTTGAGCTCATATACATGTATATATACACATATTCCCGTCCATAATACCATAGAAAATGACCAAAGTGCCCTTAAAATTTAAATAATGTCAAATATGTCCTCCGGTGGACTGTTTTGACAAGCTGAAGTAAATAGACCATAACTCTTTGCTCCGATATCGGATTTGGGTGAAATTGGTATCATTGTAAAGATAATTCAAAGTTCTTTCATTTCATATAAATTAGGCCACCCAGTTCGTCCTGTACAAGGAGTTATAATCGTTTGAAGTTGACCCTAAAAATCTGTTTTGAGAGGCTGAAGTAAAACGCGTATAACTCCTTACGCAGATGTTGAATTTGGATGAAACCAATTTCATTAGAAAGAATACTCAAAGATATTTCTTTTGATATGTGGTAGCTCGCCCATTTCATTATATTGAGGGAGTTATGATCGTTCAAAGTTGACCCAAAAACTGGAAATTTTCCTGCAATTTTACTGTTCACATCCCGGCCACCGTTTTATAGTTTCGAACGTGCTCGCTTATATCCGAAACTTATCCGTTTTTGAAAATATTTATATCGTCGGAAAGCTTATTCAATAACCTTCGTATGGAAACATCGACGGGCAAATTCCGGTATAAATAAGGTCGATTCCTATACACATATAATCAAACTATACACTTGAAACCATCTCAAAATAATCAATACTCATATATACCTAACTTAGGATCAATACATATACTCCAACACATATAACAATGGCTAATGCACGTAATTAAGTACGGGGTGTTACATACTTCCCCCCTTAAGGACATTCGTCCTCGAATGTGAATGTAGTTATTTCGCCGAAACAAGTTCGAATTCATAATTGATATTCACGTCATCATATAGATGTTATGCATATGTAAAAACTTACTTGTTAGTGTCCCAGTTCCAGTCCTTGCACTTCTTTTTCATCTTTGAACAAATAAGGGTATTTCAATTTCATTGCTTCCTCCGCTTCCCATGTAATCTCTTCCCTTTGTTGATTTCTCCAAAGTACTTTCACCGATGCTACTTCTTTATTTCTCATCTTCTTAACTTGACGATCTAATATAATAACAGACATCTCCTCGTAGGTAAGATCTTCTGTTACTTGCACATCTTCAGTAGAAGTAATAAGGGACGGATCTCCGTGCACTTTCGAAGCATCGATACATGAAATACTGGATGCACTGATGAGAGTTCCTGGGGTAGCTCTAATTCATAAGCAACTTGCCCACATCTTCGAATAATCCTATACGGGCCTATATATCGTGGACTCAACTTTCCTTTCTTGCCAAATCTCATCACCCCTTTCATTGGCGATACCTTCAAAAATACCCAATCGCCTAACGAAAACTCTAGCCCTCTTCTTCTACTATCCGCATATGACTTGTGTCGACTTTGGGCTGTTTTCAACCGTTGCTGAATCACCTTGACTTTTTCTATGGCTTGATACACAAGATCCGGTCCGAACATAAGAGTTTCACCCGCTTCGAACCATCCTATTGGTGATCTACACTTCCTCCCATATAAAGCTTCATATGGTGCCATTTTGATACTTGAATGATAGCTATTATTGTAGGCAAACTCAATAAGAGGTAAATGATCATCCCAGCTGCCTTTAAAATCTATAACACATGCTCGTAGCATATCTTCAAGTGTTTGAATGGTGCGCTCTGCTTGTCCATCCGTCTGAGGGTGAAAAGCTATACTCAGATTCACTTGTGTTCCCAAACTCCGTTGGAAAGACTTCCAAAAGTTTGCAGTAAATTGAGTTCCCCGATCTGATATAATAGAAGTTGGCACTCCATGTAATCGGACTATTTCTTTAACATACAGCTTCGAATATTCTTCAACTGTGTAAGTGGTCTTAACGGGTAAGAAATGTGCGGATTTAGTAAGCCTATCCACAATCACCCATATAGAATCAAATTTTTGAGCTGTACGAGGCAAACCTGTAACAAAATCCATGTTGATCATGTCCCACTTCCAAGTTGAAAGATCTATGCATTGCATATAGCCTCCGGGCTTTTGATGTTCCACTTTAACTCGTTGACAATTTGGACATTCAGCTACAAATTCTGCAATGTTCCTTTTCATGTCATTCCACCAATACATATCTTTCAAATCTTGATACATTTTGGTTGATCCTGGATGAATGGAATACCTTAAAAAATGTGCCTCAGTCATAATCTTCTTTCTTGGCCCGTCTACATCCGGCACACACAATCGGTTTTGGCACTGAAGTACTCCTTCTCGCGTAAGCTCAAATGCCTTGGTTGCACCACTCTGAACGTTCTCCTTAAGCTGTAATAAAATAGGATCTGCATATTACTTCTCTTTCACTTCAGCTACTAATGAAGATTCCGCAACATTATGTACGATAAGCTCTTTGTTCGGAGTTTCAAGAAGGCGAACTCCCAAACTAGCTAACTGGTGAAGATCTTTAACCATCCCTTGCCTTTCTATAGGCATCATCATAGCCTTACGACTTAACGCATCAGCTACTATATTCGCTTTCCCTGGATGATACAAAATATCGACATCATAATCTTTTAATAGTTCCATCCACCTTCGCTGCCTCAGATTTAGATCCTTCTGACTGAAAATATATTGTAAGCTCTTGTGATCAGTATATATATCAACATGAACCCCATATAAATAGTGGCGCCATATTTTTAAAGCAAAGATAACCGCTGCCAACTCAAGATCGTGTGTAGAATAATTTTTCTCATGTGACCGCAATTGTCTAGAAGCATATGCTATTACTTTACCATGCTGCATCAATACACATCCTAAACCAATTCTAGAAGCATCACAATACACTGTATACCCTTCTGTACCTTCTGGAAGTACCAACACAGGTGTAGAAGTCAACTTATTTTTCAATTCTTGGAAACTATCCTCACACGTATCATTCCATTGGAACTTGGATGCTTTATGCGTTAGCTTGGTTAAAGGTGCTGAAATGGAAGAAAAGTCTTTAACAAACCTCCTATAATAAACGGCCAACCCGAGAAAACTACGAATCTCCGTCGGCGTTGTGGGCCTTGGCCAGTTTTTCACAGCTTCTATCTTTTGAGCATCAACCTTTATCCCTTCATTAGATACAATATGACCCAAAAATGCCACCGACTTTAACCAAAACTCATATTTAGAGAACTTTGCATAAAGCTTACAATCACGAAGAGTCTGCAATGTCTGTCGTAAGTGATTGGTATGGTCCTCTTCTGATCTAGAATAAACTAGAATATCATCTATAAAAACTATCACAAATACATCCAGGAATGGCTTAAACACCCTATTCATCAAATCCATAAAAACTGCAGGTGCATTTGTTAGCCCAAATGACATAACTAGAAACTCATAATGACCATACCTTGTTCGGAAAGCTGTTTTGGGTATATCCTTTTCTTTGACCCTCACTTGGTGGTAACCTGACCTCAAATCAATCTTAGAAAAGCACTTGGCGCCCTGTAACTGATCAAATAAATCATCAATTCTTGGGAGAGGATATTTATTCTTAATAGTCACCTTATTCAATTGTCGATAATCAATACACATCCTCAGCGAGCCATCCTTTTTGTGCACAAATAACACCGGTGCTCCCCAGGGGGACATACTAGGCCTTATAAATCCCTTCTCTAGCAAATCTTTCAATTGCTCTTTCAATTCTCGCAATTCTGCTGGGGCCATTCTATATGGAGGAATGGAGATTGGTTGGGTTCCTGGTATTACATCAATACCAAACTCTACTTCTCGTTCAGGAGGCAGACCTAGAAGATCTTCAGGAAATACATCAGGAAATTCATTTACCACCGGAACAACGTGAAGAGTTGGTGGCTCCGCTTCTGTATCCCTTACTCTAACTAAATGATATAGGTATCCCTTGGAAATCATTTTTCTTGCTTTGAAATAAGAAATAAATCTACCTCTTGGTGCGCCGATCTTACCTTGCCATTCAATAACTGCTTCATTCGGAAAATGTAAATACATCGTTTTTGAACAACAGTCAATTTTGGCATAACAAGACGCCAACCAATCCATACCCATTATAACATCAAAATCTACCATTTCTAGTTCCACGAGATTAGCCATCGTGTCTCGACCACACATAGTTACTACACAATCTTTATAAACTCTTATAGCAATAATAGATTCCCCAACCGGGGTAGACACTTCCAACGGCTTATCTAACAATTCGGGGGTTCTTTTGAACTTTCCAGCAACCAAAGGAGTAACATATGATAATGTGGAACCGGGATCAATTAGAGCATATACATCAAATGAAAATATGGACAACGTACCCGTAACCACATCTGGGGAAGCCTCTAGATTTTGTCGATCCGCTAAAGCATAAGTGCGATTCTGAGTCCCGCTGGAACTGGGGACTCTTGTTTCGTTTCTAGCGTTACCAACGGGTCGTGCGCCTCTACCAGAATAAGATACCGGTGATGATGATGCAACAGCTGATCCCGAAGGTCGTGCTACACCACCTGCGCCCCTTCGTGGGCATTCTCTCATCATATGCCCCGTCATACCGCACCAATAACAAACATTTGTTCCCATTCGACATGCGCCCATATGATTCCTTCCACATTTATTGCATGGCTCTCGAGGATGTCTCAGTTGGATCATATTCCCTTGCCCATAATAACCCACTGATCGCGAACTATGACCCTCACTTCTTTGCCCAATTTGACTGCCTCTGAACCCCTGATGCTGTGGTGGAGCACTAGCTGCAGAATAAGAAAATAATGGCCTAGGTGGTCTAGCAGAAAATTGAGGTCTAAAACCTCCCTGTGGCGCCATAAACTGCCCTGTAGATCTGGCCCTCTTAGAAGATCCGCTTTCAAATTCCTACGTTCTTCTTCTCTGCCTCTGATCTTCCATTTTCTGTGCAAATGCTTGGATCCTAGCTATATCCATATCTTTATTCAGTGCAGCAATAGTACAATCCCTAACCAAATACGGATCCAATCCGTTCACATACCGATGAACTCTGTCATCCATAGTAGCTATAACATTAGGAGCATATCTGGACAAGGAATTAAATCGAAGACTATACTCCCTCACACTTGTATTACCCTGCCGAAGATTTAAGAATTGATCCGCACGGGCCTGACGAATCTCATATGGAAGATAATGATCAATAAATGCCTCTTTGAACTCTTTCCAAGTAGTTGGGGGTGCATCAATGCCCCTCGACCGTTTCCAGTCTTCATACCAATATATAGCCTCACCTTTGAATCTATACGCGGCTAACTCCACTGTCTCTCTGCCCGATACATGCATCACCTCTAGGGCCCTTTGGATTTGATCAATAAAGTCCTGCGGATCTTCGTTAAGATCGGATCCGGTAAAAGTAGGCGGAACCATCTTAAGAAAATCTTGCGTCCGAAGACTAGCCGCCCTATCAGTACTGCTAGAACCCGCGACAGGAATGGCTTGCCCTTGGACTTGCCCAGCAACTATACGAGTCAAAAGTTGCACTGCATTTCTAAGATCTTGATCAACAACATTAATAGGTGGCTCTGGGGATATAGTTCTCCTCCCCCTTATTTCTTCTGGACTGGGGGAAGTTTCTGATGCATGCTCAGCTGGAGCCTCACTTTGATTAGCTGGTATAGTGGGTGACTTACTAGTCCCCTCTCCGGCAGCCACATCTACTTGCTTACCGGTATTCTTGCTTCTGGTAACCGGCATCATTACTATAATAAGAGAAACAAACTGACTCAGTGGTCAACTATGACTTCATATACAATATAAGCTCTATCGCACGATCTAAGACATGAAGAAAAGAAACAATTCCTAAATGTCCATAGCCTCCTGTTTATAGATGTGGTGCACAACACACCGATAAACAAGACTCTACGTAGACACGGCTTTGTAGACTCACTAGGACGAACCTCTCTGATACCACTTTTGTCACGGCCCAGAATCCCATCGGGCCGGACTGGCACCCGAAGCCGAGAAGGCCCGGGAGAACCTGTTCAAATACCTGTACTTTCACTTACATTTCACCAAAAATTTGGGCAGCACTTCACTGCATATAAAAGGGTCTAATTACCTGTATCAGCACAACACACACAAAAATATATATACATATATATAATACTTGGCCGTCGGGGCCACCCCATATACGAATATAACATCACTATATAAACTTCCATGACTTTACCCTTCTTTATGTCTACAAAGCCTCTAGGATGTACATGACATAACTAGGGTCGGGACGAACCCCCACCCACACATGACTCCTGTACAATAAAAAAATATAAGAAACCGACTCGGAAAGCTCCGAAGTAAACTGGAGCTCACCAACAGTAGCTGTATGACCTGGCTTCTACTGGTGTGGTGTATGAGCTGAGGTACCTGTGCCTGCAGCATGAAATGCAGGTCCCCCATAAGGGACGTCAGTACGAGATATGTACTGAGTATGTAAAGCTGTAAATAATCATATGTGATATGAGGGATCAAGAAAATCAGACACAAGTGAATAATTCATAATAGAAGTGAACCACACTTCATAAACATTTTTAGGATCATGAACATTATCATTAATCTGAATTGGATTCTTGAATACAAACACATTTGTGGAACGGTATACATTCGTTCATTTCATTCTTTACAATTATTATTCGCCATTACCTCCTCCTCCCGAACCTCCAACCACCTAACAATAATCAATACTGTACCGTACTGTGACCATTAGGCTGCCCCCAGTACATATCAATTGGGATCGACCCATGCTAGGCTTATGCCCCTGGGATACCACCCACACGTATATCAAGTAACACATAAGAGATTTTTCCAATAACTTAGTTCAAAAGCTTTTGAGATTATTACATTAGTGTTCATGCCAATATAGTACCTTTGAAACAATGATATATCAATAGGAATCAAGTAATAGACCTTCTATACAATAACGATGTAATAAGGACTCATTGGTACATCAACAATATGTTTCAGAATCATCAATATCACAACAATGAAATAGGAGCCTTTTGGTATATCAATGAAACATTTTGACACTTTATAGAATGGAAACAACTTCGTTGGTAATGTAGAACAATACATGTGTTTGGATAACCTCGGAATCTTACTTGATGGAACATTGGTGTTTTCATGCCAAAGAACATCGTTAGAGTATGCTTTACATACCTCGTTGTAGATTCGGATACCAATTCAACACAACTTCTCGCCTTTACAAATCACTTATCTACAATGAAATATTTGGCATCTAGTATTAGCAACCCAACACCACAATTCTCTTCCATAATTCCATACAACCAATATTTGCAAAGCATTCCAAAAACCAACTTGAACAATAGGTTTATGTGTATATATTTATATATATAATCATCATTTCAATACCATATCATCAATACCACATCATCCCTTCACAATTCAACATAATCCAACCATGCACAAGAATGATCCAACATCATTTCCAATCATCTTTCAACAACAATCAAATAACATACTTCTTATGCTCACATGCATATATATATATATATACATATCCATATAAATAACACCAACATAATTTACATCCTTACCATAGAATGGCCCTTTGGGTTTTGAAGTCCTGTTGGAACAAATAAGGGGTGCTTCTCGAAGCCCTTGAGACGATGAACACAACTACGGAATCAATTTGGACTTTCCACGGTTGAATCACAAGATAATTAGAGTTGAAATTAGGCTAGGGTTTGTTATTTCCTATAATTGATGATGAATCTGATTTTTGAGATCATATACATGTATATATACACATATTCCCGTCCATAATACCATAGAAAATGACCAAAGTGCCCTTAAAATTTAAATAATGTCAAATATGTCCTCCGGTGGACTGTTTTGACAAGCTGAAGTAAATAGACCATAACTCTTTTCTCCGATATCGGATTTGGGTGAAATTGGTATCATTGTAAAGATAATGCAAAGTTCTTTCATTTCATATAAATTAGGCCACCCAGTTCATCCTGTACAAGGAGTTATAATCATTTGAAGATGACCCTAAAAATCTGTTTTGAGAGGCTGAAGTAAAACGCGTATAACTCCTTACGCAGATGTTGAATTTGGATGAAAACAATTTCATTAGAAAGAATACTCAAAGATCTTTCTTTTGATATGTGGTAGCTCGCCCAGTTCATTATATTGAGGGAGTTATGATCGTTCAAAGTTGACCCAAAAACTGGAAATTTTCCTGCAATTTTACTGTTCACATCCCGGCCACCGTTTTATAGTTTCGAACGTGCTCGCTTATATCCGAAACTTATCCGTTTTTGAAAATATTTATATCGTCGGAAAGCTTATTCAATAACCTTCGTATGGAAACATCGACGGGAAAATTCCGGTATAAATAAGGTCGATTTCTATACACATATAATCAAACTATACACTTGAAACCATCTCAAAATAATCAATACTCATATATACCTAACTTAGGATCAATACATATACTCCAACACATATAACAATGGCTAATGCACGCAATTAAGTACGGGGTGTTACAATGATAGTCTAGAAAGCCTCTAATGAACTGAACTGTCTAAGTAAGGAGTTGATGGGACATGTCCCCAACTAACTCCAACTAATAAACTAGTTAAAGAGATAACAGGGAATAATCAGGTCCTCAAATGATGAGGACTCACTTCTAACTCTAACTGTTGAAACTGGAATCTACTACTGATCTGGAGCTCGTGTCTTTGAACCTATGGGGTTCATATGCATGAACAATAATAATAACTGACTAACTATCATGAGCATGAGAATACATCCATGGGACATAGCAACTGACACTAATACTATGATAACATGATTACTGAATCTGAATATAACTAATAACATGAGTGATTGTATCTGATAGTCCTGAATCTGATGAACTATCTGAGTTCCATACTGTGTCTGAGTTAACTGTATCTGACAACCCTGAATTCTAAAGAACTATCTGAGTTCTTGTACTGAGACTGATACAGATACTGTGGGAGGTAGTCATTTAATCGACATACCCTAAATAATGTATTATAGCCGAATTGGGGTCCAATCTATGCCCTGATTGGAAGGGTGTCAATACCGCACCACTGGTAAGGACAACATATGAGTGGACCTAATATAACAGGTAACTCTATAGAGAACGGTAGGAACCCTCATATAGCAGGCTATGATGTCTCAACCTATGCTGGCTACATAGTTCTAGAACGCAATAATTGCTTCTAAGAATAATCTTGGGTTCACTCGGTGCTAATTTCTACTCCCATTTGAATAGACACTGATCAAAATTTACTAAACTAAACATGGACTAAGTTACTGAATTCCATTGACTGACGAAATATTACTAATATCTGACAACTGACTGAATTCATGAGATCATGGAGATTTCCTGAGTCATAAGACTGTCTGAAGTCTAAGGATAATGGCTTGACTGAGAGTATCGTGAAATCATGGCATGGATCTAAGCACACAGCTAATGTTTCGGATACAAGTACCCCTAGGACTCGATGAAAGGAAACTGACCAAGCATAACTTACTTAAACATATAACTAACATCATAATCCATAATACATTTATGGAAGCATTCCATCAAAACATGTGATAGGCATAACTTGTTCATACATGGGGATTTCATGATATCATACTAGTTGGGCATTGTTCCTTCATCTAGGCATTTAATCAAACACATTGTAGGCATAGCACATGTAGACAACATTATACAACAATTAATCATCCTGATTCATCTATAATTTCATCATCTAGGGTTTTATTCATAGGTTCACATGAATAGACATCTATACAAATCAATTCCACATAAAATTAATCACCCAACATGGATTTGAATTCAACTAATCATTCTCAACATAAACAAAACAAATCCAACATGAAATTCATACAGAAATCCATAAACTAAAACTTAGAAAAGAGATTCTTGGGCTTCATGGACGAAAGGAGTCCATGAATGAACACTACGCACACCTTGGTTCGTGATTTCATGAAGATTGACGGTGAAACCTTCTTGAATTTGAATCCCCAATAGAAACCCTAGATTGTTCTTGAGAGAAACTTGAGAGAAAATAGTATATTTTTGGGAATGACTAAATCACGTGTTATTGGGTTTAAATAGGGGTAGAAAATTAATCCTTTTAACCCTGAACGTGTCATTAAATCTCAGTAAAATATTCCCGAGCTAGGCCCTTGGTGTGATGCGGCGTTATCGCACCGTGTCACTGGAAATTGACAATTTGAAAATTGAGGGATGGTGATCTGGAACTTTGGCGCGACGCAGGGTAAATCGCGCTGATACACTGGAAAAATGACAATTCTGAATTTGAGTGCTGGTGCAACACGCCATAATCACGGACACCTACTAGAAATTGCCAAATTCCATTTCTTCTTGTGGCGCAGCGCGCCATTGACTAATATGGCTCTGTTTTATGATGGGAACTTAAAATAATCGTAACTTCTGACTCGGTTATCGGATTTAGGTGAATCTTATATCGATGGAAAACTCATCGAATTTCTCACATGAAAAAAGTGAAAATCTTAAAGATTCCTCATGGAATAGCCATCATTAAATTTAGAAGCTAATACTAGACATTCTTGAGATGAAATTAGCTAGGAAAAAGTACGGGGTGCTACAGTAGCCTAACCCATTCTATAATAGACCGTAATTTGATCCAAAATCTCCTAAGCGCTTTAATGTAAAATCAATTTGAGTTAGGAGTTTGACAATAAGAGGAAAAAGGTAAAATTGATGCCCCAAAGTCTAGTTACTGGCGTGTGCAATTAATGTGGTTGGGAGTAGCGAAAATTGTTGAAAAAAGTTCCAAATTTTATCCCGGACATGTTACAATGAATCTGTTTTGGCCCTGGTCCTTCTTGGACATTTTGCACCTCAACTAAGGAAAATCACTTAAGTTTAGGGTGGCTATCATAGGGGTGCGTAACATGAAATGGGTGCAATATATATATATATATATATATTTGAAAGGGTTGCATACTCCTACTATAGTGTTATTAATTGAGTTTAATGGGATGGGGTGAAAACAAAAGATTTGGATAGATAAAAGTGGTGTAAATTGGTTGTTAGAAATTGGTCATAGTTTCATAATGTAGTGTATTAAAGCGCTTAGAGAAGATAGTCGTTATTTTGGGCCAAAATAGTTCCTACCCATCCTTTAGCCTGCATTAGAACCCGTAAAAGACCTATTTGATCCTAATCTTAGCATTCAGATATTAGTGGAGCATTGCACTAAGGGCAAGCATATGGTCATCAGTTGTAATTTGAGAATTCTTTGTGAGAGTGAGTGTAACTTGATTCTTATACCCATATTATTAGAAATTGCATGATAGTGAGTGATTATGGGTAACTTTCTTGTTGTAAGGGCACATGGTTGATGAAGGTTGGGTAATTTATATGATTTCTTTTCTTAAACGGTATACATGAATTTGCCAACTTAATGAGTCTATTTTTGAGGGTAGGTTGTCTCCAGTAACGATTCATGAATATACTTCTTGTTCATAATTGTTGTGTGAGCCTATTTGACCATCTTATTTTTCCTTCGTGGGTGTTAAAACTTATGTAGTATGCACAAATGGATAAGTTGTTCGGGAACGAATAAAGCTTTAAGTGTGGGGTGGTGATATTGGGTGTATTTATACGCCTAATCATCATAGCTTACCCATATTTTAGCTAAGTTTGGAGAACAAAGTGCCTAGTTTCTTATGTTTTTACTCTACTTCTATGTAATTGAGCTAGCCAATGTGATTAGCATGATTTCAGGTATTAATGAGGTAGATGGAGACATAATGGGAGTATGGAATGCGGATGACATATGTCACAAGAGAAAAGTAACATGTTGGACCAAATGTGGCACCTAGAAACTATTTCAAGACTAATTTGTCATTTATAATTAGTTTAGGGACTTAGAAGGCAAATATGAGAGAAAAAATTATTAAAATGACTTGATGCGAATTTTTATCATTATTCTGTATTATTTTGGATTGGAGAGTGGAGGCTTAGCACTGATGGGAAAATCACGCAACTTCATCTTCTTCACCAAGATTGTGTTCACTTTTTGGTATGATGAATATTTCTATTGTGATTCCTGTTTTATTCATGAGTAGCTAAGTTTATTAGTTAGGGTTATGGAAGCCTTGTACATAAAATCTATTACTTTGGGTTTTTGAATTCATCATGTATTGATCTGCTTATGTCATACTCTCTTCGTTTATCTTGAATTCTCATTGTTGCAAACATAGAGGATGTGCCTTAAAACTCAACCTGTTCGATAGAAAGGTTGAGGTTCGAAAAAGAGAGTAGTGACAAGAAAATAGGATTTCCAATCCCTATTTCATATGTTAATGCCTTAACAGGATTAACTACTTGGAGATTTCGTATTGTTTTTGTAAACACTTTTGATTCAAGAGAACTAAAGTGAATTAGTCCTTGATGGTTGAGAAACACTAGGATTATGTTATTAAATACAATATGTTTCTCTGTAATCACGATGCATGAATGAATTTGTAAAGCCCATAGTTAGAAAGTATTGAAAACTACAAGGTGGACATAACCCTAGCTTGCTATTTCTCTGAATTTGAATACTACTACACATATTTCATCTTGTTAAACTGAAACCATTAATTTATGAGCTGAATCAAATTCTCCTTTTTTGTTTTACGAAAATGAATGATTAAAAGTCAACTAATCTGCATACAACTTAATTAGCACCATATTCCCTGTGGGATTCGACCCCAACCTAGTTGGGTTCTATAATTGACAGCGACCGCTTACACTCTTGGAAGAGAGTTGTAATTTGGGCGTATCAGGTAATATAGTGGATACTCATTTGTGGTCAAATGAAATCATATTGGCCTTTAATAAACATAATATATCCTATTCCTATGGTGTGAGGTAGTGTATTAAACATTGAGGTTATTTTTGCTATTAAGTCATAAGCTTAAGGTGGTCTATGAGATAGACTTGATGAACCATCTACGTGTATGTAAAAGATTAGTCACCTTTTATGAAAGACTTAGGTCTTATTTGTAGAGCACTCATGAGACCCAAGATTTGTATGCATGATCATAAACGAACTTTATCAGTAATGCAGAGTTTGCATAAAATGAAGGATATGGTATGTGTTGTTGGGTCTCAACTTATGTCTATTTAATACAGGAGAACTTCACTTCGTGGATATTTGTTGTATTTTGTTCACTATGTAACAATTCAAATCGAAAGATATTTGATACTTAAGTACATGTTCCTTTCTTTTGCTTGAAAATTATTCCTATTATTTTTTATTTGCATTTTGTGGGGGACTGTAAGATTTTTCCACTCATGAATGAGAATACAAACAATGAATTTGTTGCATTAATTACTCTTCAATTGATTGTGCAGATGAAAATGCAAAGTAAAATCTCACATTCATTCTCTCAAATTAATTGTGGTGATGAAAATAAAAGTTTCATATTCATTCTTTAATGAAAAGTATGGCCTTAATGAGATATCAATTAGTATCTTATTTATTTTTCACCAAAACGTACAATTTCCATAACCATATAATTGTGGTCTTCTCTTAATGAAAATAACACATTCACAGAAAAAAAAAATACTATTTTCCTTTCTTGACCTTCTTTCTAAATTACTTTCTCCTCATTAATTTTCTATACTTTGTGAATTTCTGGGCAATAGCATTGTGCAACTCTAAACTTTCAGCCATGACTTTATGTATTAGGAGTGTTGTGGGTAGAGCCATCAATATGGGCCAGTCCCATTGGGTCGATCCGGCCAGCCTGTAATTTGATAAGACTGGGCTACAATTTTTATAGCTCGTTTAAGAACAGGGCTTTTTAGCTCGGCCCGTATAAGCCCGTTATCCCGTGGGGCTTGAGAATATGGGTTGGGCTGGCCTGTGGGCCAAACAAAAAATATTTTAAAAAATAAAATAGAGTACTAAGAATTTAAAAAAAAAATCCATACTCAAAGTCCATTTGGACCATCATAGATATTTAAATATTAAATATGTTTATAAAATATATAAATAATTAAAATACTAATTTTTTTAAGGAATCAAATATGTTTGATAAAGATAATGTGGTGATGATGAACATGCCATAACTCATAAGTAACATGAAAAAATTGTTTTTTTGAGGAGTTCATTTTCACTTTTAATGGACTAAATATTGACATTTTCTTGTATTTTATTGTGATCAATTAAAACAACAATAAGTTAATATTATTATTTAGTTAGTTATATTATTACTCATTAACAGTTTTGTTTGCTTTTGAACATTTCTATTTGGTTTGAATTTGGT
The DNA here is from genome assembly GCA_030864225.1 of Capsicum baccatum var. pendulum. Lineage (NCBI taxonomy): Eukaryota > Viridiplantae > Streptophyta > Magnoliopsida > Solanales > Solanaceae > Capsicum > Capsicum baccatum. Next base: position 108,758,601 of record CM061551.1, read on the forward strand.
GTCAAAAGTTATTTAATTTCACATATTATTTGGATTTTTTTTTTGAAAAATTGAAACTTGATTAATGAGTATTAACTTCATGGATTCAAATGTGGAGTATACTGTTATCATTGATGATGAACAATAGCTTACACTAAGGTTGGAGAATCAGAATGCTGGAGTAGTAGTTGTGGTTACATTAATTTATGTTAAATGTACTCAAGTGGAGAGAGCAAATTTATAGGAGTCTCTTGAGGCAATGAGGGATACAATTGAAGAACCATGGATTATAGGTGGAGATTTTAATGTCATAAGGCATGAAGAAGAGAAGTTGGGAGGATTTCCTGTGACCTTTGAAGAAAACAAGACTTTAATCATTTTATTGGTAATTGTAATTTAAAAGAGATTTCCTTTAAGGGGAGCAAGTATACTTGGTGGAATGGAAGAGTGGATGATGACTCTATTTTCAAATGATTGCAGTACTAATCAGGATAATTTGATTAAAAAATTTAGATTTATTATTTTTTGGTTGAAGGAAGAATCTTGTTTGGAGGTTATAAAGCAAAATTGAAAGTTAGAAGTTGAAGGCAATCCATTCTTGATTTTTCATCAAAAACTGAAAAGATCTAAGGCTGCATTGACTCAATGGAGTAAACAAACTTTTGGCAATATTTTCCAAGAGATTGCTACTCTTGAAGAGGTGATCGAGATAAGGGAAAGGCAGTTTGAGGAGGATACTTCTAGGGAGAATATAGCAGTATTATTCAAGGCACAGGCTAACTTGACAATGCAACTAAAAAAGGAGAAAGACTGTTGGAAATAAAAAGTTGGTTTTGAGTGGTTCAAGGATGGAGAAAGGAACATAAGATTCTTTCATGCTATTGTGAAGGGAAGAAGGTCCAGACTGAAGATTAAGAGAATTCAGAATGATGAAGGTATGTGGCTAAAGAATCAAGATGATATTGCTGAAGCTGCAGATATATTTTATCATAATCAATTTCATAAGCAAAAAGATGCTGAGGATCTCTCAATGTTGGATACGTTACCAACTGTTATATTAGAGGAGCAAAATGCAGAAATAAAGAGGATCCCAACTTTGGAAGAAGTTAAGGTAGCAGTCATAGGTTTGAACAAGAATAGTGCTGCAGGTCCAGATGGTATGACTGGTGCTTTCTTTCAGGATGCGTGGGACATCATAGCTAAAGATCTGTATCAGATGGTAATAGCTTTTATCTGTGGCTATGACCTCTCAAGGTTTATCATTCACACTAATCTGGTATTGCTACCAAAGAAACTAGTGGTCAATAAGTTTTCTGATCTAAGACCAATATCACTTAGTAAATTTGTGAATAAAACTTTTTCAAGGCTTATTCATGAAAGAATTAAGTTGATATTATTACTTGATATAGTATCTGAAGAGCAAGCTGGTTTTATGCATGGTAGAAGTATAGCTAAAAATATTTTGGCAGTACAGGAAATAGTGTCTGAAATCAGGAAAAGGGGGAAGCCACCAAATATGGTCATGAAATTGGACATGATGAAAGCCTATGATAGAGTGGAATAGCTCTTCCTGACAAAAGTGCTAAGGAAGATGGGTTTTTGTGAATAAGTCATAGACATGGTTTTCAGATTATTATCAAATAACTAGTATTCCTTATTGTTAAACGGACAACCTAGAGGTTTTTTCAGGTCTTCTAGGGGTCTTAAGCAAGAGGACCCTCTTTCTCCTACTTTATTCATTATTGCAGCAAGGTCCTTTCTAGAGGTCTAAAAGAATTGAAGCATAGAAAAGAGTTTAAGTTATTTGGCATGCCTAGAGGAAGTCTAAGATCAATCATCTTGCATTTGCAGATGACATGATAATTCTGTGTAAAGCTGAGCTGGGTACTTTACAATTATTAACCATTACTTTGGAAAGATATAAGGTGGTGCCTGGGTAGAGAATTAACAAAAACAAGAGTGCTTTGTACTTTCATGATAGCGTGTCAAATGGAGCAGTAATTATGGCAGAAGTGACTACTGGGATTTTAAGGAAGGATTTCCCCTTCAAATACCTAGGATGTCCAATATTCTACAAGAGAAAGAAGATGTTGTACTATCAACAAATCATGAATAGGATCAGTAGTAAGTTACAAGATTTGAAAGGTAAGCTTTTATCTTATGGAGGGAGAGTTTTTCTAATTAAGCATGTACTACAAAGTATGCCTATTCATTGTTTGTCTGTCATGAATCCTCCTAACAATGTGTTAATTGCTCTTCAGGAATGTTTTTCTAAGTTTTTTGGAGTAGTAATATTGAAGGGAAAGGTAGACATTGGGTGTCATGGCTTAAGGTATGTTTGCCAAAGGAGGAAGGAGGTATGGGTTTTAGAAGGTTACAAGATGTATCAACAGCTCTTTTTTGCAAGTTATGGTGGAATTTTATAACAAAGAGCTCTATATGGAGAGAATTTATGTTAAATAAGTATAGCAGGAAATTGCATCCTAAAGAAGTTATGTGGAAATCAGGAGGGGGATCTCAGGTATGGAAAAAGATGCTACAAGTAAGGGACCTTATTGACCATCTGATAATATGGAAGATAAGGGAAGCAGATATTCATATTTGGTATGATAATTGGATTGGTATTGGGGATCTGTATTCTACTCCCTCCGTTTAAAAAAGAATGACCTACTTTCCTTTTTAGTCCGTTTAAAAAATAATGACCCCTTTCCTTTTTTGATAATACTTTAATTTCAACTTTCCACATGGAATGTTTAGGACCACAAGATTAAAGTGCATTTTGGTACATTTGACACAACTTTAATTTAAGGCCATAAGATACAAAAGTATGCTTTATTTTCTTAAACTTTGTGCCAAGTCAAAGTAGGTCATTTTTTTTAAAACGGAGGGAGTATTATGGAGGAGAGCAGGGAATGGGATGATAGGCAGCATAGAGTAAAAGATCTAATAACAGAGGGACAGTGAAATGTAGTAATGCTGAAGGAATTGTTTATTAAAGAAATTATGGAACATATAAGGAAGGATGTGAGTTTTTCACAGCGACCAATACAAAAGAACAAAGCAGTCCGGTCAGTTGATGCAAGAGGAAAGTTTAGTGTCAAGTGAGCATGGCAATATATCAGACAGAAAGAGGAACCTAATGCCTTATACAAGTAGTTATGGATTAAAGGTTTACCATTTAAGATAATTTTCTTTATGTGGAGAATATGGAAAGGGAAGATTTCAGTGGATGGTACTACCAGGAGCTGAGGAGTAGAAGGTACTTCCAGGTGATGGCGTTGGACACAAATCCAACATAAGAGACAGTGTCTCATGTGTTGCTGAGATCAGATTATGCTAACAGGACCTGGTCCTATTACTCTTCTTTTGTAGGTATAAATATTCAAAGAATGAGTCTGAGAAATACTATATATGCATGGTGGAATGTAGATGTGAAGCCTAGGGAGAGAGTATATTTTAGAGCAATGCCTGGGCTTATCATGTGGGACCTTTGGAGAAGAAGAAATTCACTGAAACATGAAGGAAAGGGAGTGTCAGTACATAGGATAATTATGAATGTCACCAGACATTTGAGGATGTTTCTTAAGGTTAGAAAACCTACACTGGAGTTCTCAATGGAATGGCCAGTCATTATGCAGCAACTAAGTCAATTGAAACCTAAAATCAAGGTAATTCCAGTGATGTGGGAATATACACAAAATGGTTGGGTCACGTATAATACAGAGGGAGTCTCTAAGGTTAATCCAGGAAAAAGTTCTCAGGCTATCTATTTGAGAGATATGAATGGGGATCTAGTATATGCAGCAGGTTCAACAATTGAGGACACAACTAGCATGAAAGCAGAGGCGTTAGCTATATTAAATGCAGCTAAACATTGTAACTCATCTCAACATGGTAAAGTAATTATTCAGATAGACTCTCTACTAATGCAGAAGATATTAAGCAAGGAATGGGTAATACCATGGAAAGTAGAAGACATAATACTGCAAACATGGAGTTTTCTTAAACATAAGAAAGTGCAGATTGTTCATACATATAGAGAAGGGAATCAATTAGCATATTTTCTAGCTAATATGGCATTGGAATTAAACACATTCATATATACAGAATTCCATCAGCTTTCAAGCACAGGTAGAAGGATTATTAATAGCGGTAAGTACCAAACTACCTATCTGAGGCTAGCAACATCAAGCTAGTAAATAGACTGGACAGGCTATGTTTAGTTTATCCACGTACATAAGCTATACAATATTGCAGTGCATAAAAAAAGGGGATTTTCTACTTAGCCTAACAAGCCAGCCAACAAAAAGAACTCTCAGTAGATCAGGGGGTCATTGGTCAGATCTTCATTTCAAGCAGCTTGGGGTTTTGACAACATCCAATTACACGCGAGTCCGAGCTTCTCATGTTAATCTTATCCCTTCCATAACAGGTCAAGATATGCTTTGTTATATTCGTGTACCATTAACGAAGGTGAAAAGGACAAGGGCAACAACTTACTAGGATTGCATGTCAAACCTCAGCGGACGAGACCTTACTTTTTGTCAACAAAAAGCTTTTCACATCCCTTTTCTATGGAGAAATCAGTTATTAATGAGCAAAAATTGGTGTTAAGAGAGATTAAAAGGTTAGATAAAGAGTCAGAAAAGGGGATTTTGGTTACTCTTTTAGCTGGAGACAAATCCAACTCAAATAGACCAGGGTATGTGTCATGACCCAAAAGGCCATGAGTGGCACCCACACTAATCTTTCTGTGGGAGACCCATGTAAAATAAACCTTTACCCAAGCACTTAGTCGATATTAACACGATGATATCATAAAATCAACATAATACTAATAATTCAGGACTAATCGTTATTAATGCGAAAGTCAAATAAAATACTTAGTAAAATCCCCAAGACCCAAAAGTCATCGTACAAGAACTACTAACAAATCATGTCTGAAGAAATCTCTAAATAAAGTAAATAAGGAATGTTTCATTGTCCAAAAGATGGACAATAACAACTAAGATGACCCATGGCAGCCTGAAGACAGAGTGCTCACCCTTCAGATCAAGATCTGCTATCAACTCTAGAGGTGAGGTCGTGTCTGAGCCTCTGGAAAACTCTTTGCACTCAACTAAAGAAGATTACATAGTAATATCAGTACAAACCACTATGTACTGGTAGGCATCACAGGCCAACTCAAATTAATAAGAGGTACACAAACATAATTAGAAAAATAAGTAGACAGGCATCATCAAATAACAAATTCTCAATGAATCAACAATACAGAAATATCAAGTCAATAGTGTTCACAAACAAGCCACATAACTATCAAGGGTATCAACCATACTGTAAATATCCACCAAATCCATACATGTATGTACATACATGCTAGGGGACTTATTTTTGCCCAAATAGTCATGGCCTACAAGGAACAATCTATGTTCATATACCATACCGGTGTGGTACCCGATCCACCATAAATATAAACGTACCAGCATTGTACCCGATCCAACATAAATATAAACGTACCGGCGTGGTACCCGATCCAATATAAATATAAACGTACCAGCGTGGTACCCGATCCAACATAAATATAAATGTACCGGCGTGGTACCCGATCCAACTTAAATATAAACGTACTAGCATGGTACCCGATCCAACATAAATATAAATGTATCGGCGTGGTACTCGATCCAACATAAATATAAATGTACCGGTATGGTACTCGATCCAGCATAAATATAAACGTACTGGCATGGTACCCGATCCAACATAAATATAAACAAGTATTATCAATATCAATTTACACAATCTCACAGCATACAACACAATGTACCAAGTTTACAAGTATACTTAAATTCATAAGACAATTCCATCAAGTCTATTTTTAATAAACATTTATACACGAATCAACAACCCAAACATCAACAATTTCAAGCATGTCCGAATACCAATCCACAAATATCAAATTTAGGAGCATACACACAATTAAGTTGAGTCTAAACTCCAATTAAACCATAACCTACCTCAACCGAAGAACTAAAATATCACTAGTCCACATGTGTCTTGTTCTTCCTCAAATTTTCGGAACGTTCAAAATCTGTTCAAACATATAGTCTTCTTAAGAATACGAATTTAATAACACCCGCTTATAAATTCTTACTCTAAAAGTCTTAGACCTAAACCTCAGTTTCTTAAGCCCAAAATATGAAATAGTTACAGAAGTACATAAACAATAATAATCTGTAAGTCATTATCTTTGAATTATTTAATGGCTTTAACCCACAAAACCAATAGCACTTTCATCATTAAGTCACAGTTAACTAATTATATAACCTATCTAATATATACACTAACTCAGCAGTACTATCTAATTAACTAACACTAAGGCTCAAAACCATTACAAACTACCTAGTCAAGTAATTGTCAAAATAGTGCAATATACAGTATGTCTGTAACTAAAAAAAAACATTGTATTGTCCCTTTGGTGGGACTGATTATGTTATGTAACAAGCTACTAGTTAATTAGCAACGATGATAGGCAGCAACGTTATGCTTTTAAATCTTCAATTTATCTTCTTTACTTCACAAGCTTTAATCACAAAAATAGACCCATCACAAGTTTTAATCACATAAATAGACCAATTTGACCTAGAGTGCGCCTGATATGAAAGAGTAGGTCATAGCCATATTCCATTTTTTTCCTAACAGTGACAAGTTCAATTCTTTCTCCTCCAATAATTTTGTAATAGGGCTAAAACACATCACATACCCATTACATATAATTGAACACTACTCAAAGTTGGGTGAATTTACCCGAAATCGTGCCTCTCTCTTTGGTTTCCTCTACTCATGTGAGAAAATCTAAGCGTAACTTTTGTTCCCCACTTCTTAATCTATCAGGTTTTATTATTGATTATTAATATATAATATAAACCCTTCCACTTAAATTTTTATTCTTATACGTAGGTCTTAAGAGTTAAGAGAAATATTAATTTGACCCATAACTATAAAATGATGCCTAAAAATTATGAGATGGGTCCAAAACAGGACAAATTAATTAAATAAATTATAGGGCCGTTACATCATCCACCACTAAAACAAATGTTCTTCCTCGAACGTAAAGAGGAAAAAAAAAAGGTACCTGAACTATCAAAGAGATGTGGATATCTACTCCGTATGTCGGACTGAATAACTTCTGAACACCTCAAGAATTGATACTACTCATCACGTAAGTCATAAATTATGTACTAACTATGGAGAGCGCTATAACAAAGAAGATGAGAACATTCCACAAATGATCGGGAGGGTCGTTACAGTATGGTGTTGATGACCCACATAAAAAGAAGAACAAATTGATGATTAAAGAACAAAGTCATTAGAGAGGATGCGGCAAGTGGAAGTGAAGTGAGCTGATCTTAGCTCAAATAGGAAACCCTACAATATTTTTATATATGTGTGTAATAGACCAAGTCAATTTGTTGGGTCGGTCTGATGTTGTTTTTAATTTTGATGTTGTAATTTGAGTGGGTTGGTCCATTCAAGCACTTTATTTTAATTAATATTAAAATCCAAAATTAAACCTAAAAAAGGAGTAGTAACTTCATGTAAAATTATATTGTACATATTTACGTAATTGATAATTTAAAATTTAAATTAAGATAATAAAAATAATATATTTTAAAAAAATGGGTTGTCTTGTGGGCCCCGCAGCCCATAGTATGATGGGTTGGGCTTTTTTTTGGCCTATCATGTTGATGAGCCAGCTCGACCTGGCCAGTCAAACTCCAAAACCCATGTGGGCTAGCCCGGATGGGTTAGGTTGACCCGTATTGACAGCTCTAGTTGTGGAACCTTGGGGAGCGACAGAAAATAATGATTTGAACCGGAGTCGGGTCAAAATTGCTTTTAAGACAATAGCTTACCATGACACAGTGTTTGTGATAGCTCTCTCACTATTTTAATTATTGTTCATTATCAATATTGTAGTTATTTCCCAGCAACATTTTTTTGTTATTACTTTAAAATTAAATTTCAAAGTTTTTTCAATTTTTATGACAAATATGTTTTCTAAAGTTCAACTCCGAGAAAAGTGAAAAAAAAATCATGACCTAACACCCCTTAGTGATTGACTATTGTAATAGACTATTGTACAATTCAATATTTTTTTGATCAGTTGTACTTGAATATAGCATACTTAAGACTATAATTACAATAAATAGTAATAATTTTTCAAAATTATAATTTACAACAAGAGTAGCATTATTTTGTCCATAAATTTCAAACATGCGTGTTTTACTCCCTCTCTCCTATTTTCACTCCATTACTTTACATATCTCCTATTTTCGCTCTATTACTTTACCTCTCTCATATTTTCACTTCATTACTGTATCTCTCTCTTATTTTCACTCCATTACTTCACTCCCTCAAAAAAGACGTTTTATAGTGTAGTTTTCAACAACTAAAATCAAAATTAAATCAACTGAAGATTTTTATCATCATAAGCTTCAAAAATTCAAAATAATTCATCAATGGTGTTACAGGTATTGAATCAAAAAATTATTTTCGTATATCAATTTCAGCAACTTAAAATGATTTAATGTTGTTTGATATCATTTTTATGTCTTTAATCATTTTTTCGTTAATTTTTTCCAACAAATAGTTTTTTGAATATTTGGTATATGAATTTAAAAAAATAAAGGTGATTGTACTATTTCATTGAATTAGATGAAAATCGAACTGATCGAATTATTATTTGTTCAAACTTGATTTTGATACATTAAATAGTAATAAGTTTTTTTTTTGAATTTCATCAAATTGTATAGTCGATTAATCTATTTGTATATTCGGGAATAGAGAAATTGTAGTCTAGTGATTCTTATTTGTATATATTATTTGCATTTGTACATGTTGATTATTTTTGTATATTTATAGCTTTGTTTGTATATCTTAATATGTAAATGTATATTACCAGTTTATTAGTTTATTGTAATTTAATTGTATATTTTTTATGAATTTATGTATTTTAGAAATAAATTGTATATTATGTTAGTATTTGTATAATTAGAATTATGTTGTATATTTTGATTGTAGTTTTGACTTAATGATTATATGTGTAATTAAAATTATTGTATTTTTTAATTTATAATTTTTAAAACATTTTTTATGTGAAGGGATTGGCAATGGGAATTATTCCTATTCTTGTGAAGTACTTTGAAAGATGAACATATGAACAACATTATGAAGAATATATTGCTGGCGTTATGTTCTCGAGAACGAATGTATCTGGTAGAGCAGAGCAAACTCGTATACATAATGACATAGGTTTAAAGGTGTATTCATACATATACAGATACCTATTTGTATTAGCAATTACAATTAACTACTTGATTTTATTTTGTATTTGCTAAATATATGATCAATACATGTGGTTACCTATATGTATATGTTAAATACACATATAGTTTTCTATATGTATTTGTAATTTCTATTTGAAATAGTACTGAAAAACTGAAAAGTACGCATATTATACAATAATTGAAAACAAGATAAAATATGCAACATAAAACTAAAGTCAAAATCTTCCATTCAATTTAATATAGTATGAATCTCCAAAATACAATAACATGACATAAATGTCAAATATTATGCCACTACATCACTATCAACGTAGAGATGGATTTTATCAAATTTAAAATATAAGAAAATCATTGATGTTTCCTGTAGTAAATTTAAAATAGTTCTTGCTATCCAGGACTGCACAAGCATGTACACATGGTATCTTGTCCAGTTGAAATGCATGACAAAAATATTTTTTTCTTGAGGCAAATAATAAAATGCTTCTCTTTGTCATGTACTATATAGACATACTTTGTAACTAGTACAACTCAAAATTTTGTAAAGAAAATCAGTTGAAAAACTCAAATTCAGTTGGACATTAATATTTTTTGATTCTGCATATGTATTTTTCAGTTCTACATATGTATTTATAGTTTTTATATGTATTTTTCAGCTCTTTTATGTTTTTATAAGTATTTTATGCACAACTATACATATATCTTACATTATACATATGAAAATATATTTTTTACTGGAGTCAAATACATATATACATATAAGTAATAATATACAGTAATTAAAAGTGTATATAAGATAATTAAATGTATTTTGACATACCATCATATGTGTACACTTTGATTCGTTCTGTTGGAGTATTTCTTGAAATACAAATGCCAAAATAAAATACAATTACATTTATTAAATATACAAATGCAACTACAACACAGCATACAATTACAAATGTAAGTGCAACATACAACATACAATTAAGATAAATACATATCAAGATAAATAGTATAGTTGTATGCATTTGTATTTTTTGTTTAATATGACTATGGTATGTATTTTGTAAATACATATGAGTTTATATATGTATGTTTTATATGATAATATACACTATGGACCACACATATATTCTGGAAATACATATGTAGGGATACATGTATTTGTTGTAATGTAATATGTATGATGTAATAGAAAACATATGCATATTATGTATTTTATATTTTTTTTTGTGAGAAGTACATGTAATATAGATTTATGTCATTTTTTTTGTCTATAGTTGCCACGTGATCAAATATGTATGGTAAGAATACTTTCAAAATTTGCACCACGTATAGGATATCACACAGTCAATGATATTGAAGAAAAAAATAAGTCAATGTCATCAAAGGAGCAGTACAATTTTTTTCATGTCACGACCCAAAAATGAGGGTCATTATGGTACTTGTCGCGGTGTACCTTTACAAGTAAGCTTATCACCCAAACTGATACGAAAAGAGAAAAAGATAGAAATATCTCAAGGTAAGGCTTCTAGAATGAAACTGAACCATATAAGTAATCATAACAATGCGGAAAAAACTTATCCAAAATACCAATCATGCCCAAAGCCAGGTGTCAATAGTGTAAGATCTACTAATACAATCCATGAGTCAAATATATTTAAAAAATAACCACAAAGGAATAATATTTATCTCTGAATACTAATAAAGACATAACTACTATAAAAAAGATAAAGGTGAAATTCAGACGCATGAATGTCCAACCTCTACCTTGGAAGCTCCAACAATCGCTCGAGTCCATCAAGCTGAGGCGCACTCGAGCTAGGACCTGCACCGAAAGGGCGCAGTAGGCATAAGTACGGTCCACTTGTACTCAGTAGGTATTATAGACCGACCAAGCAAAGTAGTAAATAAAACATACAAAATATGCACTAAGGGCACATCACCTGCAATCAGAAAATGTCTCACAACGGTAACCCACACCGCTTGCACTAACAGTTCTAATATATCTCACATATATTGTAGCATCACACCAAGATAGAATAAAAGTATGTATTATATCACATATAAGAAGAATAATGGGAAATATGAAAATACAAGATCATCAAATAAAAGTAAAAAAAGATACGATAAATACATAGATGACAAGTCAATATGGCAATACAACATTGTAACGACCTAAAAATTTGATGAAATATGCGAAATTTGTGATTTTATGAGATTTAACTATTTTACCCCTAATCCGTAGTTGCATTATGATATTTTTAGGGTGTGGGAGTGATTGGCATAATTTTTTATGCATTTTTGTATCATTTATGCAATATTGTGGTTTTTTATGGCTTCGAGAGCTTTATTTTGGACTTATGTGGATATCTTTTGATCTGTGCAATGGATGGCCAAACAGACTGTGCCAGTAGCTCCAAAATATCAATTTTAGGCAAGGTAGACCTTTGGTTCGGATCCCGGTGCTCCCGAGCTCATTTCGACCTATTAGTCGAAAAGTTGAAAAATTGAAAATATGGGTTTGGGACCCACATTTGATCGAAACGACCTCGGATGAAAAATCTGACACTGCGAGCAGATCCGAAATATCAATTTTAGGGTGTTAGCATGTTTGGTTTGATTTTATGGCCTTTAAATCTCATTTCAACCCTCGGTTTGAAAATTTGTAATTTCGGTTTAGAGGGTCAATTTTGTAAAAATGACATTTTCTTGAAAATATGATATCGCCATCGCGTTCAGAACATCGAATTTAGTGTGGTTGCATAGTTCGTTTGCATAAATCATACTCCGAACGAATCCCGAGCACCTCGTTGAAGTCCAAATTGAGTTTTAAAAAAGAAAAACAGTTTTATTTTAGACAGCAGTGCAGAAAAATCTGCACTGATGAATAAAGTGTTTTGACCTATTTTGCTCATTTTTCATCTTGCCTCTTGGGAGTTAAACCCTAAATAGTTTAGGAGCTTAAAAGTAAAGTTTGTGAAAGCTTGGGAAGCTAAATTAACATCTTTTTCTTGATTTTATTATGGATTTAAGGTAAGAATTCACCATTTTCTTAGTAATTTCTTCATTTATTTCTGAAAATCCAAAAAATATTAGAGCATGATTTTAAGCCCAAATTTCACCTCTTTCACTTGAATAATATTTATATCTAATAATTACTATTTTTTCATCAATTTAACCTTCAAAACAACTACGATTCTAGATTTTAACCTGGATTTCAAAGATTTTACCCGGTAAAGCTCAAAAATAGTTTTTCTTCGATTTGAACCCCGTTTTTGACTCAATTTAACTTAGGTTTTCATTTGTAGGTTCCTAAAACTATGAAAAATATATTTTTAAAGTAAAGTTATGATTTTTCCCTTCTTTTTTAAAAATCTATTTTGGGGACCCATTTTGACCCAGAACTAAAAGTAGTCAATATGAATGTCGATGGTTTTGTTTTGACGCATAGATTTTATATTTGATATTTTTAGTAGAATTTGGAATTGTTCGTTAGAAGTACTATCGCGGGTTCAAGTGTAGCAGAGCGGTTTCGGCTTTGGAGGCAGGTTATGGCTTAACTCTTCAGACTGAGTTGGATAGTAAATGATGGTACAAAATGCATGTTAAGGGTGGGAACTAATCATGAAAAATAGCTATCTATTTGTTGTTCCCGTTTAGGGGCCTATATGTGATGTAATTTTCGAAATTGAGATTATTATGTGATATGTTTGACTGTGTGAGGTCCTATGTGATATTGATAGCCTTGAATACATGTGAATAATTGTATTGTGTTGTTTAATATGGTACCATTGGTGTATTATGATTATATTCATACTTTATTGGCATATGAGACATGGAAATTCATAGATGAAAGGAAAATAATAAGTGGATATTGGCTCATGTGGTTGTGGGAATGTATCATTGTGGTTGGTTGTGGAAATATATCATGTGATTGGTTGTGGAAATACTCATTGTGATTGGTTGTGAGCATTACATCTTCATATCATACTCATTCATAAAACATTGGTACCACCGTGGCAACATCTGAGAAACACTGACAACACATTTTAAAAAAAATATTCTAACACTTTATAAAAGCCTTTTCGAGGGATATTCTGAAAAGGATATATGAGATATGTGGATTGTATATGGGTTGACGAACCCCCCATGGATCCTACGTCAGAAAGCTTTATCTTCGTAGATGTATACGGGGATTGTGCGAAGGTTTCGGAGGTTGTGCGATGACCTCGTGCATCATCATCATCATCATATACATTGCATTTACTTTATTATGTTTATGTTGTGTTGTATTGCCTTATTGACTTGTCATTTATGTATTTGTCTTACCTTCCTTTAATTACTTATATTTGATGATCTTGTATCTATATGTTCTCTCTTGTTCTATTTATATGTGACATAATGCATACTTGTGTTCAATATCTTAGTGTGTTGTTTTAATATATGTGAGATATATTAGAACTGTTAGTACAAGCGGTGTGGGCTACCGTTGTGGAATATTTTCTGATTGCAGGTGACGTGCCCTTGTGTATATTTTGTATGCTTTATTTACTACTTTGCTTGGTCGGCCTATGATACCTACTGAGTACAAGTGGACCATACTTATGTCTACTGCGCCCTTTTGATGCAGGTCTCAGCTTGAGTGAACCTCAACTTGATTGACTCGAGCGATTGTTGGAGCTTCTAAGGTAGCGGTTAGACATTTATGCGTCCGAAGTTCACCTCTATCTTTCTATAGTTGTAAATTCTTTATTAGTATTCGGAGACAGTTATTATTTCTTTGTGGTTAATTTTTTTGATGCATTCGACTCTTGGATTGTATTAGTAGCTCTTACACTATTGACATTTGGTTTTGGGCATGATTGGTATTTTGAATAAGTCCTTTATGCATTGTTATGATTACTTATATGGTTTGGCTTCATTCTAGTAGCCTTACCATAGGATATTTCTGTCTTTTCTTCTTTTCGTATCAGTTTGGATGATGGGCTTACTTATCAAGGTACGCTACGACAAGTTCCATCATGACCTTCGTTTTTGGGTCGTGATAAATTGATATCAGAGCAGCCAGGTTTCATTGGTATCAACGGTGTAAGAATGGAATATCTAATAGAGTCTCGCAGATCGGTCCATAGCTATCTGTATCTATCTTTGAGAGGCTATAGGATATCTTTAGGAAACTTCCCTTATTACATTTTTTATCTTGCGAAGTTCTTTCATACCTTGTGTTCTAAGTTATGTTTTACTCTTTCCACGCAAATGGAGTTACTTATACTGCTATCAGTTGAGAGATGTTGTGAGAAATTAGGGAATATTATTTATCGGTTGTAGGCTTGTTGATGCTCCTAAGTTGTTATGGGATCAGTTTGTTGATGCCTTTCTGGAGAGATTTGTGCCTTTCAGTTTGAGAGATCATATGCAAGACGAGTTTGATCTTTTGGAGCAGGGCTCCATGACAGTTATTGAGTATGAGGCATGCTTCCATGCCCTGTCTAGATATACCTTTGATAGTATTTCCACTGAGTTTGAGTAGATATAAAGTTGTAAAGGGTTTGGATGTCTCTCTTTAGTTATCTACGTCTCAGATGATTGTGATTAGGGATTCTTTTTAGAGTATTATGGATCATGCTAAGATGACAGAGGGTATTCTTAGTGCATCTCAAGGAGGCGCCAAAAGGGTGCGCTATTTTGGTAAGCTCAGGAGTCGGACCTCTTGAGGAAGAGATTTTAGAGGTTTTCGTGGATATTATGGTAGGCCAGTGCAGGTGACTTTATAGAGTTCATCTGGTGGATCTTCTAGTTCAGCAGTTCAGGGTGACCGTTCGGGCTCAGTTCTTGCCATGTGTTTAGAGCTATTCTTATTTCAGCTTTGAGAGGTAGGTATTCTACCAAAGGTGCAAAAGGTAGAGATGGTAGAGCCTGTGTTGGTGGTTGTGGGGATACTCAGCCAGTTGGTAGTCACGGATAGTATTATGCTATATCAGTTAGATCTAAGGCGGAGGCTTCAGATGTTGTGATTGCAGGTACCGTTCTGTTTGTTTCAGACCTACATATTATTATTTGATCCTAGATCGACTTTCTCCTATGTGTCTGTGTATTTTTCTTTGGATTTTGATTCTATTAGTGAGCCTCTTTCCATGCCTATATGTGTATCTACTCTAGTAGGTGATTCTTTAGTGGTGGATCGGGCATACCGATCTTGTGTTTTGACTTTTGTCGGGTGTGAGACTTTGGTGGATTTGCTTGTATTAGACATAGTCGATTTTTATGCTATTTTGGGTATAGATTGGTTGGCTCCTTCTTATGCCATCCTAAATCATTATGTCAAGACTGTGACTTTAGCTTCGTCGGGTGTGCCAAGGATAGCTTGGAAGGGTATACTTTATTTGGGTCCTAAGAGGGTCATATCTTATGTTCAGGCTCGTAAATTAGTTGAGATGGGATGTTTGTATTACTTGGACCACATTCATGACACCAATGCTATTTTGCCTTTTTTTTGGATTCTGTCTGTGAATTTATGGATGTGTTCCCTATGGACTTACCTAGTATGCCTTCGGATCGAGATATTAATATTATTATTGATGTTGAGTCGGGCACCAAGCCCATTTTTATTCCTCCTTATAGGATGGCCCTAACAGATCTAAAGGAACGGAAGGATCACTTGCAGGAGTTATTGCATAAGAGATTTATTCGACCTAGTATTTCACCTTGGGTTGCACCTGTCTTGTTTGTGAAAAGAAAGAATAGGTCTATGCAGATGTGTATTAATTATCGAAATTTGAATAAGGTGATGGTTTAGAATAAGTATTATTTTCCTCACATCAATGATTTATTTGATCAGTTTCAGGGTGCGACAGTGTTTTCAAAGATTGATTTGAGGTTCGATTATCACCAGTTGAGGATTAGAGCTTTGAATATTCCAAAAATAGCTTTTCGAACTCGATATGGTCATTATGAGTTCCTGGTCATGTCTTTTGGGTTGACTAATTCCCCTGCCGCATTCATGGAGTTGATGAACTAGTTATTTTGATCGTATCTTGACTCTGTTTTTATGGTATTTATAGATGATATCTTTGTTTATTCCAAGAGTGAGGTTGAGCATGGGGAGTATTTGTGGATTATGCTTTAGAGATTGCACATAAGAAGTTGTATGCAAGTTCTCTAAGTATGAGTTTTGGTTGGAGTTTATTTCTTTCTTTGGTCATGTGACGACCAAGAAAGGTATTATGGTTGATCCATCCAAGGTTGCAGCGGTTCGTGACTGGGATAGACCTATTTTGCCCATCGAGATTCGAAGTTTTGTTGGATTGGCCAAGTATTATCGGTGTTTTGTTGAGGTTTTCTCTTCCATTGCAACTCCTTTGACCAAGTTGACCCAGAAGAAGATTTATTTTCAATGGTCCGATGCCTGTGAGGTGAGCTTTCAAAAGCTTGAGGTTTTATTGACTTTAGATCCTATATTAGCTTTACCCAATGAGGGCATGAGTTTTACTGTCTTTTGTGATGCTTCAAATGTTGGGTTAGGTGTTGTGTTGATGCAAGAGGGCAAGGTAATTGTGTATGTATATCGTTAAGATTGAAGCCCTGTGAAAGAAATTATCCTACCCATGATTTGGAGTTGTGCGCAGTTGTGTTTACTTTGAAGTTGTCGAGGCACTACTTGTATGAAGTCCATTGTGAGATCTTCTCAGATCATCGTTGCCTTCAGTACTTCTTTACTAGCGAAATCTTTATATGAGGCAGCACTGTTGGCTTGAGTTGCTTAAGGATTATGACTTGACTATCCTCTACCTTCCGGGCAAGGCTAATGTCATTGCGGATGCCTTGAGCCGAAAGTCGACTAGCATGGGAAACTTGGCACATCTTTTGACCCAGGAGAGGCCTTTGGCCTTAGAGGTTCAGTCTTTAGCTAACCAGATGGTTAGACTTGATATTTCGACACCGAGGTGTGTTTTGGCATTTATGGAGGTTAGATCTTCTTTGATAGAGCATATTTGAGCTCATCAATTTAACGATGTTAGATTGAGGTTGATTTGAGATAAGATGTTGAGTGGAGAGGTTAAGGAAGCCTTACTTGATTCAGATAGAGTTTTGAGGATTAGGGGCTGAGTTTATATGCCGAGAGTGGTGATCGGATTAGGTTGATCTTGGAGGAGGGCCATTGTTCCAAATATTCTATCCATCCAGGTGAGGCTAAGATGTATCGTAATTTAAGGAAACACTACTGGTGGGGTGGTATGAGGCGAGATGTAGCGGATTTTGTGGCTCGTTGCCTATGTTATTAATAGGTGAAGGCCGAGTATATGAGGCCTGGTGGATTGCTTCAGAGGTTACCCATTCCCAAGTGGAAGTGAGAACGGATCACTATGGATATCCTGACTGGGTTGCCTCGTACATCTCATAGTTCTGACAGTGTTTGGGTCATCATGGATTGATTGACTAAGTTAATTTAGTTTATTCTGGTTTAGGTTTTATTCAGTGTTGAGAGGTTAGCCCCTATCGTCATTCGTGAGATTGTTCGTCTTCATGGTGTGCCGGTATCCATTATTTTAGATCGGGGTCCTGTGTTCACATCTCACTTTTGGAAGACTTTTCAGGATGAGTTGGGTACTTGGGTTGATCTTAGCACAGCGTTTCACGCCCAAACTGATGGCCAGTTAGAGCACACTACTTAGGTTTTAGAGGATATGCTCCGCGCGTGCGTGATGGATTTTGGTGTCCAATGGGAGCAACATTTGGCTTTAGCAAAGTTTGTATATAGTAATAGCTTCCATTCCAGTATTGATGTGGCTCCTTTTGAGGTGTTGTATGGTAGGCGTTGTCGCTCCCCAGTAGGTTGGTTTGATGTTTATGAGGTAAGATCTCGAGGTACGGACTAGCTTTATGAGTCTTTCGATAGGGTTCGGATCATTCAGGATAGACTTAGAGTGGCTCAGAGTAGGCAGAAGTGTTATGCTGATCATAGACTTCATACCTTGAGATTTGGTGTTGGTGATCGTGTTTTCCTTCGAGTTTTACCTATGAAGGGTGTGATGAGGTTTGGGGAAGAGGAGCAAGCTTAGCCCCAGGTATATTGGTCCATTTGAGATTCTTCAGACTGTTGGTGATGTGGCTTATGAGTTGGCTTTGCCCTTTGATGTATCAGTCGTTCATCCAGTTTTTCATGTTTCTATGCTTCGTTGCTATATTCCTGATGGGTCTCATGTCATTCATTGAGATTTGGTTCGGTTAGATTAGTAGTTGTCCTTTGTTGAGGAACCAGTTTCCATTTTGGCTAGGGATGTTAGGCAGTTGCGTTCTAGAGTGATCCCTGTGGTTAAGGTCCTGTGGCGACATCGACCTATAGATGAAGCTACTTGGGAGGTTGATTCTGATATGTGTAGTTCCTATCCCCAGCTTTTCAGTGATTCGGGTATTTCTTTGCCTTAGTTCGAGGACGAACTAGATTTTAGTGGTGGATGATGTAACGACCTAAAAATTTGATGAAATATGTGAAATTTGTAATTTTATGTGATTTGACTATTTTTACCCCTCCCTGTAGTTGCATTATGATATTTTTAGGGTGTGGGAGTGATTGGCATGATTTTCGATGGATTTTTATATTATTTATACAATATTGTGGTTTTTTATGTCTTCGAGAGCCTTATTTTGGACTTATATGGATATCTTTTGATCCATACGACGAATGGCCAAACGGACTGCGCCAACAGCTTCGGAATATCAATTTTAGGCTATGTAGATATTTTGTTCGGGTCCCAATGCACCCCAGCTCATTGCGACCTATTAGTCTAAAAGTTGGAAAATTGGAAATATGGATGTGGGACCCACATTTGATCGAAAAGACCTAGGATGGAAAATTCGACATCGCCAGCAAATCCAAACTATCTATTTTAGGGTGTTAGCATGGTTGGTATGATTTTACGGCTTTTAAATCTCATTTCGACCCCCGGTTTGGAAAATTATAATTTCGGGTTTCGGGGGTCAATTTTGTGAAAACGACATTTTCTTCAAAATATGATATCATCATCGCGTTCAGAACATTGAATTTAGTATGGTTGCATAGTTCTTTTGCATAAACCGTACTCCGAACAAATCTCGGGCACCCCGTTGAAGTCCAAATTGAGTTTTTTTAAAAAAAACAGCTTTTTTTAGACAGCATTGCAGAAAAATCTGCACTAATAAATAAACCTTTTTGACCTATTTTGCTCATTTTTCATCTTGCCTCTTGGGAGTTAAACCCTAAATAGTTTAGGAGCTTAAAAGTAATGTTTGTGAAAGCTTGGGAAGCTAAATTAACATCTTTTTCTTGATTTTATTATGAATTTAAGGTAAGAATTCACCATTTTCTTAGTAATTTCTTCATTAATTTCTCAAAACTCCAAAAATATTAGAGTATGATTTTAAGCCCAAATTTCACCCCTTTCACTTGAATAATATTTTTATCTAATAATTACTATTGTTTCATCAATTTAACCTTCAAAACAACTACGATTCTTGATTTTAACCCGAATTTCAAAGATTTTACCTGGTAAAGCTTAAAAATGGTTTTTCTTAGATTTGAACCCCGTTTTTTACTCTATTTAACTTGAGTTTTCAGCTGTAGGTTCCTAAAAATATGGTGAACATATTTTTGAAGTAAAGTTTCAATTTTTCCCTTCTTTTTAGAAAACCCATTTTGGGAGCTCATGTTGACCCCGAACTAAAAGTAGTCAATATGGGTATCGTTGGTTTATTTTGACGCATAGATTTCATATTTGATATTTTTAGTAGAGTTCGGGATTATTCGTGAAAAGTAAGGTCGCGGGTTCAAGTGTAGCGGACCTGTTTCAGCTTTGGAGGTAGGTTATGGCTTAACTTTTCAGACTGGATTGGGTAGTAAATGATGGTACAAAATGCATGTTAAGGGTGGGAACTAATCATGAAAAATGGCTATCGATGTGTTTTGCCCGTTTGGGGACCTATATGTGATGTAATTGTCGAAATTGAGATATTATGTGATATGTTAGACTGTGTGGGGTCCTATGTGATATTGATAGCCTTGAATACATGTGAATAATTGTACTATGTTGTTTAATGTGGTACCATTGGTATATTGTGATTATATTCATACTTTATTGGCATATGAGACGTGGAAATTCATGGATGAAACGAAAATAATAAGTGGATATTGGCTCATGTGGTTGTGGGAATATATCATTGTGGTTGGTTGTGGAAATATATCATGTGATTTGTTGTGGAAATACTCATTGTGATTGGTTGTGAGCATTACATCTTCATATCATACTCATTCATGAAACATTGGTACCACTATGGCAACATCTGAGAAACACTGGCAACACCTTTTTAAAAAAAATATTATAACACCTTACAAAACCCTTTCCGAGGGATATGCCAGAAAGGAGATATGATATATGTGTATTATATATGGATTGACGAACCCCCCATGGATCCTACGTCGGAAAGCTTTAGCTCCGTAGGTGTATACAGGGATTGTGCGATGATCCCGGAGGTTGTGCAACGACCTTGTGCATCATCATCATCATCATCAGATACATTGCACTTACTTTATTGTGTTTATGTTGTATTGTATTGCCTTATTGACTTGTCATTTATGTATTTGTCTTACCTTCCTTTAATTACTTGTATTTGATAATCTTGTATCTACATGTTCTCTCTTCTTCTATTTATATGTGACATAATGCATACTTAAGTTCAATATCTTGGTGTGTTGTTGTAATGTATGTGAGATATATTAGAACTGTTAGTGCAAGCGTTGTGGGCTACCGTTGTGAAATATTTTCTGATTGCAGGTGACGTGCCCTTGTGTATATTTTGTATGCTTTATTTACTACTTTGTTTGATCGGCCTATGATACCTACTGAGTACAAGTGGACCGTACTCATGCCTACTGCACCCTTTCAATGCAAGTCTTAGCTCGAGTGCACCTCAGCTTGATTAACTCGGGCGATTGTTGGAGCTTCTAAGGTAGCGGTTGGACATTTATGCGTCCGAAGTTCACCTCTATCTTTCTATAGTTGTTATGTCTTTATTAGTATTAGGAGACAGTTATTATTTCTTTATGGTTAATTTTTTTGATGCATTTGACTCTTGAATTATATTAGTAGTTCTTACACTATTGACACCTTTTTGGGGCATGATTGGTATTTTGAATAAGTTCTTTCCGCATTGTTATGATTACTTATATAGTTCGGCTTCATTCTAGAAGCCTTACTATGGGATATTTCTGTCTTTTCTTCTTTTCATATCAGTTTGGGTGATAGACTTACTTGTCAAGGTACACCGCGACAAGTGTCATCATGACCCTTATTTTTTGGTCGTGACAAACATAACATAACACAATAAAGTAAGTGCAATGTATATGATGATGATAGTGATGCACGAGGTTGTCGCACAACCTCTGGGATCGTCACATAATCCCCGTATATACCTACGTTGGCAAGCCTCCCAATGTAGGACCCATGGGGGTTCGTCAATCAGTATATAATCCATGTATCTCATATCTCCTTTTTTGGCACATCCCTCGGAAAGGGTTCTATAAGGTATTACAATATTTTCTCCCTGGCATATCCCTCGAGGAGGGTTTTAAAAAGGTGTTGCCAGTGTTTCTCAGATTTTGTCACGATGGTACCAATGTTGCATGAATGAGTATCGTATGAGGATGTAATGATCACAACCGATCATAATGAGTATTTTCACAACCAACCACATGATATATTTACACAACCAACCATATGATATATTTTCACAACCAACCCACATTAATATATTTCCACAACCACGTGATCCAATATCCATTAATTATTTCAGTTTCATCTACGAATTTCCACATGTCTCATATGTCAATAAAATATGAATATAATCACAATACACCAATGGTACCATATTAAGCATCTTAACAACATAATACAGTTATTCACATGTATTCAAGGCTATTAACATCACATAGGACGCCACACGGTCGAACATATCACATAATAACTCAATTTTGATAATTACATCACATAGAGGCCCCCACACGGGCACAACACATAAATAGCCATTTTTCATGATTACTTCCCACCCTTAACATGCATTTTGAATCATCATTTACTACTCAGCCCAGTCTAAAAGAGTTAAGTCATAACCTACCTCAAAAGCCAAAATCGGTCTGCTACACTTCGAACCCACGACTTTAGTTTTCACGAACAATCTCAAACTCCACTAAAAATATCAAATAAGAAATCTACACATCAAAACTAAACTAACGACACCCATATTGACTACTTTTGGTTCAAGATCAAAACGGACCCCTGAAACGGATTTCCAAAAAAGCAGGGCAAAATTAGAAATTTACTTCAAAAACTTGTTTCTCATATTTTTAGGAACCTACAACTAAAAACCCAAGTTAAATCGAGTAAAAAATAAGGTTCAAATCGAAGAAAAACTATTTTTGAGTTTTACTGAGTAGAATCTTTGAAATCTAGGTTAAAATCAAGAATCGGAGTTGTTTTGAAGGTTAAATTGATGAAAAACTAGTAATTATAAGATAAAAATATTGTTCAAGTGAAAAGGAATGAAAATGGAGTTTAAAATCAAGCCCTAAGATTTTTGGGGTTTTGAGAAATTAATTAAGAAATTACTAAGAAAAGGATAAATTCTTACCTTAAATCCGTAATAAAGCTAGAAATAGGTGTTAATCTAGCTTCTCAAGCTCCCACAAACTTTACTTTTAAGCTCCCACACTATTTTAGATTTAACTCTTAAGAGGCAAGATGAAAAATAAGCAAAATGGGCCAAAAATGGGTAAAAAAATAAGGTTGTTATTATAGCAAAAAATCAGCTACAATAGTGCAGATTTTTTTTGTATAAACCACATAAATCTCTTCCCTAGAGAAAGTAATTACTTAAAATCCCAGCTGTCTTTCTCTCTCCAGAAATTGAGAAATATACTTATGCATTAGGTCGCCCCTCATACATTGTTGAAATGTATGAGAAAACTGATTAGCCTATATTTATGGAAAGAGAAATCTGAGACTATCTTTCTCTTCCTTAATTAACGTCACTAATTACCTATCATTATGTGGTGTATGATTAAATGTAGTAACTGAAATTCAAATTCAAAAAAATTCTAAAACATCACAGTAAATTTTCTTCTTTGTTGAATTATGCTCTAATAAAAAAGGGTCATTAACTTCTTTCATCAATTCTCAAAATTATCAATATGAACATCTCCATATTATTGTGTCATTCGGATATTTGGGAGTCGAAAATTATTTATCAATCCTACAAAAGTGACACAATTATTGTTTCGGAAAGTATAACCTTCTTGAATTGATTGCTACGATCGCGATAGAATTGAATATTGATGAAGTTCGTAAAAGAATTGAAGTAAAATACATTATTGAAGGTAATTCTTCTCCAATTATCATAAGGAAAGACAATGGAGTGAGGGTTAACATGGAGTTGAAGAAACAATTTTCGAGATTTATCAATACGGTATTTCATGCCCTAAAAACATAAAAGCAGACTCAAATTAAGAGAGAAAAAGATAGCAGCAAACTGATACGTATTAAAAATAAAATTATACAACAGTTGCACATGTATGTGGGCACATTATACAGTTAAAAAATAATGGGAAAAGGATACTCTATAGCATTTTTTAAAACAAATAGCTCAAGTTTGAAAACTTTCCAAAAAGTGGTCAGTCGGATATACTATTTTCGTTTTATAGCCATTTCCTAATTTGAGTCATTTTGGCCTACGTAGTCCATATACAATACTGATACAGTCTATGTACAATACTGATACAGTATTCAACTTGGGCAATTCGGTCCTTTTAAAAATATTTCAATTTTTTTGTTATAAATTTTTTAACTGATCAAATATTCTAATTTTTTTTAATTGTTTAGAAATAATAATTAAAATATATAAAAATGATATAATTGTTAAATAGAATATGTATCTATATAAGATATATGTATTAATTGTATAGTTCTATCAAATATGTATATGTGTAAAATATATATATAAAAAATATATAGAAAGTGTATGAAAATTATATAATTGTTGTATAAAACGTGTAAAAAAAATGTACAGTTATTTTATAAATTGTGTATCAAAACTGTATAATTTTCGTATAGAATATTTATATGTATAAGATATGTAGAAAAACTGTATAGAAGGTGTGTAAAAATGGTATAGAACAAGCCAGTAAATTGAAATGGCTAGAAAGTGAAATTTAAATTCCATGGTCATTTTCATGGAAATAGTTTAATTTGAAGTGTCGTTTCTGTCCTTTTCCCAAAAATAATCTGCAGTAATGTATAATTTCATACTATACGTTTAAGTATTAACATTAAACATGTATACTTTTGTATCCTTATCATAAGGTATAATGTAACCTTATACAATAGTAATACTTTCTAATTGTACAATACCAAATAATACATAAAATGCCTCTTAAATTTAATAAGAACTTCTCAATGTATAACATAATGAAATATATAGCAGAAAAATTATATTATACATTAGTCTTCCAAAATAACTAATGTATAATGCAGATATATTATAACTTCTATATTAAAATATAATCTTCTAAAATATATAATATCACACTACACATATAAAATATTCACCTTATACATTAATTATCTACAAGATTAGTAATAATTTTAATGAAAAATTAGTGTAATTGTAACATTACATTGGGTACACGATAATAAGGAATAAGAATGATTCAATTTCCTTTATTACGTGAATTGAAAGTGTACATCAATCGTGTTTTGAATATTCAAGTGTTATTGTAACATTACATTAGCTTGATTGTAGGCATAAATAAAGGAGCACATATATGGAGCAAAAATTGGTGCACTAAAATAGGAGCAAAATATGGTATTTTGATATGTATGAGGGGATGAGAGAGAAAGAGTAAATTTAAAGAATTTTAAGTAATTACTTTGGGAGTTTTGTAATTTATTTTCCAATATGAGATTTTATGTAATAAGGTAAAGTTACCTTGTGTATATATGTATTTTTTCCTCTTTTTTTTCAAGTCCAAACGGACTTCGACAGGGAACCCAAAATTCGTTTGGAGTCCGATATACACAAACGAACTATGCAACCATACTAAATTCGACGTTCCGGATGCGTTTCCAAAGTCAAATTTAAAAAAAAATATCATTTTCACAAAGTTGACCCCAAAATTAGAAATTACAATTTTCCAAACTAAGGGTCAAAATGAGATTTAAAAGCCGTAAAATCATACCAAACATGCTAACACCCTAAAATTAACATTTTGGATCTGCTGGCGAAGTCGAATTTTCATCCAAGGTCGTTTTAATCAAATGTGAATCCCACATCTATATTTTCAACTTTCCAATCAATAGGTCGAAATGAGATCAGATGCACCGGGACCCGCACCAAAGGTCTAATCAGCCTAGAATCGATATTCTGGAGCTCCTGGCGCAGTTCGTTCGATCATCTATTGCACGAATCAAAAGATATCCACATAAGTCCAAAATAAGGCTCTCGAAGCCATCAAAAACCACAATATTGTATAAATGATACCAAAATGCATCGGAAATTATGTCAATCACTCCCACACTCCAGAAATACCATAATACAACTATGAAGAGGGGTAAAATAGTCAAATCAGACAAAATCATAAATTTCACATATTTCATCAAATTTTTAAGTCATTACATTTCGTCATAAGAATATTCTTGTTGTCTACATCATGAAGAAGAAATTTGTAGTTCAACGCAATTAGGCAATGTATTATGTCACTTTTTGTTATAGGAATTTTGCGTCCTATATGTTTATATATACATATGAGCCAAATATGTATTTCTATAAATACATATGCAGATATATATGTATGTTTTGTACTGTAAATACATATGTAGATATATGTCTATGTATTTTGTATATTTTTTGAATATGTATATGTGATATAGATATGTGTCTTTTAAAAATAAAAGCAAGAGATATAAGAGTAAAAAAAATAAAAAAAGAAAAAAGAAAAAGAGAAAAAAGAAAAATCCAAAGGAAAAAGGTGAAAAATGGAAAAAGAAAAAAAAAAGAGAAATAAAAGCTAGAAATATAAGTGTAAAAATAAAAGTAAAAAGAAAAGAAGCAAAAAAATAAAAATAGAAAAAAAGAAGAAAACGAAAATAGGAAAAGAAAAAAAAAATATGAGAAAGGACAAACAAAAGAAAAAAGGATAAAAAAAAAATAGAAGATTGAAAATAAAGCAAAAAAAAATCAAAATTAAAAAATAAAATGATAAAAAAAGAAACGAAAATAAAAAAAAAAGAAAAATATGAGAAAGGAAAAAAAAAATAAGAAAACGAAAAATTAAAAAAAAGGGAAAAATGAAAAAGGATAAAAAAAAAAAAAAGAGAAATAGAAGAGTCATCATATAAGGAAAAAAAGTCTTTATAATTAAAAGTAGCATGAATTAAGGGACGGTTACTTCCCTTATTTAAATCTAACTGATGAGAGTTGAAATAGAAACTCCTATTTAATTTGTATATGTATTTATAAAACAACATTTTACTTAAATACAAAAGAAATTAAAAAAAAAAAAAAAGAAGAAGAAGAAGAAGAAAACGAAAATAGGAAAAGAAAAAGAAAAATATGAGAAAGGAAAAAATAAGAAAATGAAAAAAAAATGAAAAGGATAAAAAAAAAAGAAGAGAAACAGAAGAGTGAAAATAAAGTGGAAAGAAAAAAAAAGAAAAGAAAAAGAAATTCAAATAAAAAAATAAAATGATAAAAAAAGAAACGAAAATAAGAAAAGAAAAAGAAAAAAAATGAGAAAGGAAAAAAAAATAAGAAAACGAAAAAAATGAAAAAAAAAATGAAAAAGGGTGAAAAAAGAAAAGAAATAAAAGAGTCATATAAGGAAAAAAAATATTTATAATTAAAAGTAGCATGAATTAAGGGACGGTTACTTTCCTTATTTAACTCTAATCGATGGGAGTTGAAATAGAAACTACTATTCAATTTGTATATGTATTTATATAGCAACATTTTACTTAAATACAAAATACAACTTGCTATTTTTCGTAATTATGAAACAGTTGCTATAAAAGTTATAATTATAGTTGTTAAGTTGCTACTTTTAAAACTTTTCCTATTTTGTCTCAATTTAGGTGACCTAAACAGAATTTAGATAATCAATCATTGAAATAATTTAAGTTTTTAATTATTGTGATTTATAATACTTTTTCTTCTAGTCCAATTTTAAGTGTCACTAATATAATTTCAAGTGTCAGTCAAATATTTTATATCTTTTAAATTTTTTAAATTGTTAATTATGTCATTTATAATGCCTTTAACATAATTTTTCAATAAGATATGAATAATCTCTCTGTCTCAGTTTATGTGGCGCAAATAAAATTTCGACAGTCAATCAATTTTTTTTAGATATTCTTAAGTTCTTCATTACTGTGATTTACAATACTTTTAATCTCATTTTTAAATAATATATGTTACTTTATGTCTTTCTCTGTCTCATCCCAATTTATGTGGCACTAATACAATTTCGATAGTCAATCAAATTTTGTATGTTAACATTTTATTTTGTATCTATTTTACCCTTTTTATGAAATATTATTAAATTTTTTATGCTTAGATGACCACAATAATTAATTAGGGGTGATATAGTAAAATTACGATTGAAGAAGCGAAACAGATATGTCTTAAATGACTGATAGTAACTAATTAGAAGTAATATAACAAAATTACAATAAAAATACTCATAAAAAAATTTAAGTGGGCCTCATATAAGCCGTCAACTTAATTTAAAACAGAAAGAGTTAATTTATCATTTTATGTCTATTTGATATTTTTTATTAAATATTATTAATTTTTTAGTACTTAGATGGCTTATAAAAATTAATTAGGGGCGACATAGTAAAATTAAGGTTGAAGCAAAAGTGTCAGAAATATCTGCTTTACTTTTTTTTATTAAATATTATTAATGTTCTAATACGTAAGGACTTATAATAACTACTTGTTTTTATTAAATATTATTAATGTTCTAATACGTAATGACTTATAATAATTAATTAAGGATGATATATTAAAATCACAATTGAAACAATTAAAGCAGACGACACAAACAGGCATATCAATCTGCTATATGGGGATCAATTTGCATATAATTATTCAAATAAGTCCATTTGTATTTTAAAAGCTTGGACGAATTCGGACAGTCTGCGTAGCTCCAAAGTGACCATAGGAGAACTTATCAAAACACTAAAAACATAAATTATCTGAATTTTGGTTAGATAGATGGGAAAAGGCATCAAAATCACCCTGCACTATATATACAAAATCATTTATACATCTAAACTAACGTGGCGATCTATTACACACCTATTTTTCTCAAAAGTGAATTTAATTTCACCCTGAATCTGATGCGGAAATAATATTAATTTTTTTTTAAAAAAAAAGGCGCGTCTGGAGAAAAAAAAAAACCAAAAAATCATTAAATCCCTAACCCCACCCCTGCGCACACTCTCTCTTCTCACTCATCTTTAATTGTTTTTTTCTCTCTCAATCTTCCTTTCTTCTTCATGACAATCACTCCTCCTTTCCTATGGTTGATGAGAATAATTTTTCCATGATAGTTTTCAAAGAAAAAAATAGAAAAGATTGAGGATGAAATCGTCGCCAATCAAAAAAATTTCTGATGAGACGTTTGAAATTAATCAAATGTTATTGCTCCCACGTTGAACATCAATTTTTCAATTTATTTTTGTATTTTTGTTCTTTCATTGTAAAATTTTATGAATTTTGTTCAAAAGTTAATTTTTTTAACACTTATTTTTGTAGATCTATCTTGTCTATATAAAAATCTTCTTTCAATTTTGCTCAATTAATAATAATATATTAAAATTGCTCAAAATTTATTTTGATGTCGGGTGGTGAATTAGTGGTGAGGCATATTGATTTTTGGTGACTATAATTGTGTGTGAATTTGATGATGGGTGGTGCAATTAGGTGGTGATAGTGTTGTAACTTTTGGTGTCGTATAACAAAGAAGATTGAATTGAATGAATTTGTTGCTTGGGTGCATTGATTTTATATCAACAATGGAATAAGGAGATGGCATTATGGTCGTTGAAAAATTGAAGAAAAAGAATAAGATGGTTTTGGACATTGAAGAAATTGAAGAAAATGAAAAAGAAGATGATATTGAATTTGAATGAAATTATTGCTTGAGTGTATTGATTTTATACATTCTCCCGTTAAGAATATGATTCCGTTAATTTTCTTTTTTCTTTTTGGAAATTGAAGAAAAAAAGAAGAAGATGGTTTTGGACATTGAAGAATTTATTAAAGAAAAAGAAAAAAAAATTGAGCCCATAACAATGAAGGTTTTGGATATTGAAGAAAAAGAAAAAAAATTGACCTCATAACAATGAAAGTTTTGAAAAATAATGGAGGTTTTCGATATTGAAGAAAAAGAAAAAAAATTGAACTCATAACAATGGATGTTTTGGATATTTAAGAAAAAAAAATGAAGAAGAAAGAAAAAGAATTTACATTAAAAAGAAAAAGAAAAATTTTATGAAAATAATAAATTTATTATTTTTTTCCTATCATGCTGACGTGGCAGACGCGTGTGCAACACCACACCACATGCAAGTGGTATAATGTTTTACAAAGTGTAAAAAATATTACTTTTTTATAGTTTAGGTGTGTAATAGGTCACTAGTATCGTTTAGGCGTTACTTCAATTTTTTTTTGTATAATTTGAGATAAAAACGATATTTTTTTCCCTTAGATAGATAGTGTCATGACAAATATAAGAAAAAGCTTCTGTGAGTATGATTTGTTACTAAACAGGTTACAAAGATTTTATTTTTTTTGGATTGAGTCGAGTTAAATTATGATCCATTACATCGGGCGCAAATTAACCAGTATATCTTCGCCTGAGTGGAATTTGGGAAATATATATATGATCAACCCATTATTGATTTTATACCCGTAGACCAAAAAAAAACCCTAATTATCAATTTTAAAG
Organism: Capsicum baccatum var. pendulum; assembly: GCA_030864225.1. Lineage (NCBI taxonomy): Eukaryota > Viridiplantae > Streptophyta > Magnoliopsida > Solanales > Solanaceae > Capsicum > Capsicum baccatum. Next base: position 108,788,946 of record CM061551.1, read on the forward strand.
ACACTTTCAGCTATTATCTCACTTAATTAACATCACTTGTCGAAATATAGCAAATTAAGAGATTTGGGTTCCCTTGATATTAGGCTCATATTTTGATTTCTCGCCACCACATGATATTAAGGGATAACTACATAATCTCTCTCCTTTATTTTCTCTATTTCTCTATCTTTTATTTCTCTTTTTTTTCTTCATTTTTTTCCTTTAATTTCCTTGTTTTTACTTTTTCATTTTTTTCTTTTCGGTTGTTTTCCTTTTTTATTTTTTTACTTATTTTCTTATATTTTTTCCTTTCTCTTTTTTTCTTTTCCGTTTTTTCATCTATTTTTTCCCTTTTTTGTTTTTATTTCTTTTGTTTTTGCAGCTTTTCTTTTTTTTATTTTCTCTTTTCCCTTTTCATTCTTGTTTCGTCGTTTTTGTCGTTTTTTCTCCTTTTTTGTATTTTTTCTCTGGTCTTTATTTTTTGTATTTTATATTTTATATATTTTATATTATTTGTATCGTACTATATATTTTAAATAAATTTATTATTTATATTTGATTAATTTAGCCGTGAATATGTACGATTTGTCATTTGTATTTATATTCAAACAAGTATATGAATTAATTATATTTACTTGAGACTAAAATATACAAATATACATTGTGTCATTCAATGAATATTTATCTTTAGTATTTGTATATCAAATTTATCATTTGTATTTGTATATAAACAAGTATTATTTGTATGCGTATCGTTCAAGTTATATAAACATGTATCATTTGATACAAATGTAATATTTATATTTGCATAATTTAACAATTGTATTTGCAGAATTTATATCAACAAATATAATTTATATCAATATATATAAATACAAGTGTTCGTGGAAAGAAAATAACAATTTTTTTCAATTGTTTTAAAATACAAATGATATTGTAAACTACAAATTCAAATACACATAAATGAAACAAATGAAATTAAAAATACAAATACAATATATGGTCAACTTACAAATACAACTATAAAATATTTTAAAAAAATACAAGTTCATCAACGAAAATAGATTACAAATACAAATACAAATACAAACAAAATAAAATCACATAATGCAAATACATTATGCAGTCAAAGATAAAATACAAATATAAAATAATTTTTTAAAATACAAGTGCGAATTGTATAAAATATAAATAATGGTGCACACTAAAAATAAAAGCAAGTTCAAACTATAAAATACAAATACAAATGTGAACTATAAAATATAAATACAAATACAAGCGCAAATTATAAAATATAAATACAAATACAATTATATCAATGTACACAAAATATAAATGATGGGAAGAATAAAAATATAATAAGTTATCGTGGTAGTTTCGTTATCCTAAAAAATAATTAACATGAAAAAAAAAAAGATGAAGAAAAAAGAAAATAGAAAAAAATTAAAAAGAGAAGTAGAGGTTTGGAGATAGAAGAGAGGGAAAAAAACGAAAAGAAGAAATTGAAAAAAAAAAAAGAAGAAATACAAAAAAAAAGTAAAAAAAATGGTGGTGAATACAAATACAATGAGCAATTATGATATTTCCGTCATCATCCATGACTAGTACTTGACTCCGTCATATTTTTCAAAAATACAGAAAAATATAAATTATAAAATACAATTAAAAAAGCAAAAAAATTAGAAAGAAGAAAAATAAAAAATAAAAAATAAAAAAAATAAAACTAAAAAGAAAGAAAGAGAAGTAGAAGCTAAGGAAAGAAGAGAGAAAAAAAGAGACGAAAACAAAAAAAAAAAAGAAATAGAAATTGAGGCTAGAGATAGAAGAGAGAGAGAGAAAAGAAACTAAAAAGAAAAGAAGAAAAAAAGAGAAAGAGAGGCTGTGAATTGTAATTTTCAAAGTTAGACTAGGAACACTTTCATTTTGCTAAAACCTAGGCTATTTATGTAAGTGTCCCAAATCTTAATCCTACTTAATTTGTTTAGATTAAAAAAAATTAAAATATACATCCTTAGATTGTATATTGCAAGTCATAGCAATAATTATTAAATTACAACTAATAACAACTTTTAAAATCAAAAAGAAAAAAGAAAAAAAAACAATTTAATAGCAGTTTTAAAATAAAAAAAATAAAATATTAATCACCCTCATGATCTCTCAAAATAATTAAATACTAAAAAGAGTAAATCATTTTTTTTAAATTCGATGAATACACCCCATATTTCTCCCAAACAGTTACTTCCTTATTCTAGTCTTTCACAATTAAAATAATTTTTTTTCTCTTCATCATCATCCAAATTTTACTTTATCTATGTGGGCCAGATCAGAATTAAGATCAGCAACTCAAATCCTTTCAAATTATTGGTCTTATGCGTCGGAAATTTTTTTCATTAAAATAAATATTCATTTAGATTGTAATAAATTATTGTTCCATATTCATAAAAAGGTTGGTGTTTTTTATAGATTTAATGAACTCCGTATGATTCACCATTTTCACTTTGAAAACTTATTGTATATATAAACTGGTTGATTTATCATTTTCATACACTTGTTGCATACACTATTTTAGATATGAAATGTACATACAAATTAGTTTCATACTAATAAATTAAGCTATTTGTTGGACTCCATATGATTTCACCATTTTTATACACTAAACACTGATTTCATACACTTTAGTAATTGATTTACAATTTTCATATATCTTTTTTATGTATATAAATTAATTTATCTTTTGCATACACCTTTTTTTGTGTCTGTGAATGTGTAAACAAATTGGCTTGATTCTGATAAGATTAACTATTGTGTGAATTTCATATGATTTATCATTTTCATATATAGAAAATAAATTTTAGTGTTACATCACTACTATTTATGTCAGAAATCAGATAGTTTATTAGAAAACGTCGCCGGTCAAAAATGAAAAGTGAAGGAGTTGTATATAAATTTGGAAGAGAAATTCCAGCATAAATTCAGATGAAAAAAGATATAAAGACAAAAAAAATTATAAATTAAAATCACAAAATTCAAAAAATTGATAGAGACTACACTTGATTTGCTTATTCTTGATAAAGAAAAAGATGGAAAGGAGTAGAGAGAAGTAAAAAGTTAAAATATGGAGAGAAGTAGATAAATAGAGGAGTAAAAAGGGGAGAAAGATTTGATTGAAAAGAGATAAAAAAAATACTCATTTTTCACTCGTCTAATAAATATCTATACTTTAATTTATGATAAAAAATTAATACAATAAAAAATAAAATTATTAGTATAAATTATCAAATATGCTATGACTTACGATTAAAAACACAATTCAATAATTGTAAAAAATATATAATTACAACTTGCAATAAATAATTTTAAAAGTACATATAAGATAATTTTCACATCTATTTATACCACCTTTAATCCAGTTGCTAGCCCATCTCGCATACTGGCTATTGCCTCCGTCTTCACTGATCATGGAGCTAATAGTAAAAATTTCCCCCCCTCTTATTTCTTCTCGATCAAAGATGCAATGGGAGGCTAACTTGTAATGGTTTACTAAATTATCGTTAGGTTTCTTTTAACATGTAAATATTATATATTTGAATGTTGTAGTTGATTTTGAGGTTGGATCACGACTAACATGTAATGCCTTTTTCTCCTCCTCCTTAGCAAGCCGTGAGTGGTGTATGTCAGGTATATACTACTGTATATCCTATGGATCAGTTTACGTACAGACATCATGTGTGTGTCAAGTGTATACATGACATACATCTGATATACAAGTGTATGTAGGTTATGTAAAGCTAGGAGAAAGTTCCGGCGGAAAAGCCAGAAGCAAGGAATAGAGTTATTCAATTCCTAGTTCTGTGAGATTTGTTGGAAGGTCGTATATATTTTATAATCAGACTATTGTTATGTTTTGAAAATGAAATAGTATCATTAGTTATGATAATTATTAATTTATTTAAATAATTAGTATAACTATGTAAAAGTTTCTTGTTTCTAACTAGTATGTTTTTAAAAAGAAAAAAAGCTCATTTGACACTAATATTTCACAACTAGTGCTATGCAATCGTTTGAAGTGAGCTTCGGCTTTGAGGACTACATGCCATGCAACATCTATAAAGATTGCTGGACCTTTAAACTTTCAAGTTGAATAAGCCCAGGAATTGAGTGAGATCCAATTGCTCAAATACTAGATTTTGCTAAAGAAAATTAAGTTTTTGAATGAATTACTTTTAATTTGAGATTGGTCTTTAATTTTTGCCTCTACAATTCATTGAGCAACTTTGTGAATAAAATATTCTCAAGAATAATTCAAAAAAGGATGAAGAAGGTGTTGCCAAAAATTATTTCAAAAGAATAGGCAGGTTTTGTGCATGGTAGAATCATCACTGAAAATATTTTATTGGTTCAAGAAATTATTTTAAAGATTAGAAGAGAGGTAAACATCCTTATATGACCGTAAAGCTGGACATGATGAAAGTATATGATAGAGTGGAGTGATTTTTTTCTGATGAAGGGGTTGAGAAGATTGCACTTTAGTGAAAGATTGATTGATATTGGTTTTAGACTTACAGAAAAGAAGTGGTATTCTATTCTATTAAATGGACAACCTAAAAGTTTCTTTAAGTCTTCAAGGGGAGTCAAGCAAGGAGATCCTTTATCTCCTGCATTATTTATTTTGGCATCAGAGGTTTTGTTTAGAGCTTTGAATAAGCTGATAGAGAACAAGAATTTTAAAAGGTTTGGCTTGCCTAGGGAAAGTCCTAAAATCAACTTAAAATCAATCACTTAGCCTTTGCAGATGATATGATAATCCTGTGTGATCAGTGTAAAGCTAATGTGAGAACTATGTTATTGGGGGATAACACGCTGGATGGGTACGAAAAAGTATCTGGGCAGAAGATAAACAAAGATATGAGTGTTATCTATATGCATCATGGAATTTCAGAAGGTGATGTGATAACTGCAGAAGTGACTAATGGTATATTAAGGAAGAATTTCCTTTTATATGTTTAGGTTGTTCAATTTTTTGTAGAAAGAAGAAAAAGAAATACCGCAAGCAAATGATCCACAAAATCAACTCCAAATTACAAGCATAAAAGGAAAAATTATTGTCATATGGAGGAAGAGAAATTTTAATAAAGCATGTGCTTTAGAGTATTCCTATCCATTGTTTATATGTTATGGACCTTTCATTAAATGTCCTTAATCAGATTTAGATAATGATGGCCCAATTTTTTTTTTGAAGCAGTTGCATAGGTGGAAAGGAAAGACATTGATCAAAGTAGAAGAATTTATGTCTTCCAAAAGAAAAGAGGCAATGGGGTTTAGACTGCTTCAAGATGTATCAACAGCTTTGTTCTATAAATTATGGTGTAATTTTAGGATGAAGAATTCTGTGTGGAACTGTTACATGGAAAATAAATATTGCAAAAAAGATGCATGCTAATCTGGTAAAGTGGAAAGTGGGAGGAGACTCTCAGGTGTGAAAAAAATACTTCAAGTAAGACATCTTATTGAGTATCAGATCGGATAGAGTGTGAAACACGATACAGTCTCTTTTCGGCATAACAAATGGACAGGATTGGGGAATCTATACACTATTATGGGGGGAAATTCAAATGAGAAGATTCCTATAAGGAGGTGAGGGATATTACAAAAGAAGAGCAGTGGGATGTGGAAGTCTTGAAGAGTATACTTTTAGAGAGATTGGTCGAGCATATAATCAATAACATTAAGGTTTCAATACAGGGTAAAGCTTTGGATAAGCCACAACGGATGTTAAATGTCAAAGGGAACTCACAGTTAAATCAGCATGGCAGTACATTCGATACAAAGAAGAAAAAAATATTATCTACAGTGGATATGGGTGAAGGATTTGCATTTTAAAATTGCTTTCTTCACGTGGAGGGTCTGGAAATTCAAGGTTCCAGTGGATGACAAAGTGAGAAGATGGGAAATTCATGGGCTATCGGAATGTTGGTTTTGTGATACACTAGCATAAGAAATCATGACACATGTGTTTCTGAGGTCAGAAATTGCTAACAGTACTTGGTCCTATTTTTCTTCTTTTGCAGGTATAAATATTCATACTCTATCATTAAGGGAGGTGATTATCCAGTAATGGGGAGCTGAAGTTAAGACAAATTTGAAACCATACTATAAAGTACTACCAAGTATTATAGTTTGGAAATTATGAAAGAGGAGGAACACTAGCAAGCATGAACGGAGGATGGTAAATGCACAAAGAATAACTCATAATGTGGTTAAAACAATGCATATGTTGTTAAAAGTTAGAAAGCCTAAAAAAGTTTTCTCAGGCAATTGGACAACAATACTTAGTGAAATAGGATGCATCAAGCCTAGGTTGAAATATACTAAAGTGCATTGGGAATTTCCACCAAAGGAATGGGTCAAATATAACACTGATGATGCATCACGAGGGAATTCTAGTCTAAGCTCTTATGCCTTTTATTCAAGGGTTGAGCAAGGGAGCTAATCTATTTAGAAGCTACTAAAGTAGATGATACAACCAGTACAACAATAGAAGGTATGACAGTATTAAAGGCAACATAACATTGTAAGAAAGCAGGTTACAATCATGTACTTATACAGACTGACTCCATGCTTATCAACAAAGTATTGAATAGGGAATGAGAGTGTCCATGGAGCATTACAGATATGGTGGCAGAAATTAAAGAAAATATTCAAGGCAAACAAGTAGTAATACAACACATTTTTAGAAAAGGGAACAAATTAGCAAATTATCTAGCTAAATATGCTTTGGACTCAAATAATTGCAGATACGAATGCTTCAACATGTTGGAACCAGTAGGAAGGAGAATAATCAACAGTGATAAATTACAGAGCCCTTACTTAACAGTCTCATCCAACAAAGGATAATAGGGCAAATAAGGCTAAATGATATAGTTTTACATAGATATTTAATTACAAATACCACTTGGGCAACAAAAAAAGTGAAATACTATCTAGCCTAGGCTATTTTAGCCTTCAAAAAGGACTTGACAAAATGGGAGGGGCTAGGATCAGTTTGAAATCTAACTTGAGTATTGAATTCACCGCTATGGGGAAAAAGTGTGAAACTTTAATTCCTTGCACTTCACCACAGTTTTACCTGCATAATTTTTGGGTCAGATGTGTTTGGAGAAGCCGAACTAGAAGCAAAGGATGCAGTGATGATATTCAACAATCAATGACGAGCTCCCCCAGCGAAATAACATAAGCATAAACATCTACCACAGAACACAACTGAAAAAAGGAATAAAAAGAGTAAATGTCAAGGTTCAATATGATATACTAGCTAGAGAGACGGAGGTTTACTTACTCTTGAAAGCTGAATCAGTACTCGATGATGGCAACAAAGGGACAACATTGATAATCCACAAGAGAAACAATGATAGAGTGAAGTTCAAGTAGGGAGGCAACATAGCTCAGGAGACGGAAACTTTAGAAAACAAGATAGGAAATAGAATAAGGGAGCCCTACTTCCCTTGTATATGTAAGAACAAGGGTTATATGGGCTTGGCTCTTGGCATTGGGCTACCCAATAGATGTAGGATTTTTCAGTGTGTGTATTTTTTTCTTTTGGGCCAGTTGATTTGAGTTTGTAAGGAAAAATTTCAGAAGTAGCAACTCTGTAGCTTTAATTATAACTTTTATAACAACAGTTTCATAATTACAGAAAATAACAAATTGTATTTTGTATTTAAGTAAAGTGTTGCTATATAAATACATATATAGTAGTTCCTATTTTAACTTCCATCAATTAGAGTTAAATAAGGAAAGTAACCGTCCTTAATTCATGCTACATTTAATTATAAATATTCATTTTCCTAATACGACTCTTCTATTTCTCTTCTTTTTTATCGTTTTTCATTTTTTTCCTTTTTTTTCTAAGTTTTCGTTTTCTTATTTGTTTCCTTTCTCATATTTTTCTTTTTCTTTTCCTATTTTTTTTTTGTTTTAATCGTTTTTATTTTTTATTTTGATTTCTTTTTCTTATTTTTTTCTTTCCACTTTGACTCTTCTATTTTGCTTCTTTTTTTATCATTTTTCATTTTTTTCTTTATTTTTTTTATTTTTCGTTTTCTTTTTTTTTTCCTTTATCATATTTTTATTTTCTTCTTCTTTTTTCCTCTATTTTTATTTCTTTTTTTTATTTTATTTTTACAGTTATATTTCTAGTTTTTATTTCACTTTTTTTTTTTTTTAATTTTCACTTCTTTTTCTTTGGATTTTTGTTTTTTGCTTCTTTTTTTTTTCTATTTTTTTTTACTCTTCTATCTCTTGTTTTTATTTTTAAATACATATTCAAAAAATATACAAAATACATAGACATACAGATCTATGTATGTATTTATAGTACAAAACATACATATACATCTGCATATGTATTTACAGAAATACATATCTGACTCATATGTATGTATAAACATATAGGACACAAAATCTTTATAACAAAAAAGTGACATAATACATTTGACTAGTTGCGTTTGAGCTATACATTTCTTCTTCATGATGTAGACATAAAAAATATTATTATGACGAAAAATATGCATCATCCATAAATATATATATGCATTAATCATAAATGCATATGCGTTATTCATAAATAGATATGCATAAATGAACAAATGCATATGCATTTCTGGAAAAAATATATATGCATTAGTCATAAATACATATGCACACTGAAAAAGTACATATGTATTATACATAAATACATATGCATCTATAAAAACCTAAGCAGAACTAAAAATATATTTCCAAATCAATAAATATAACATGCAGCCTCATAAAAACGTATGAATAACTAGAAAATACATATGTATTATTCAAAAATACATATGCATATCTAAAAAAATACATATACATTAGTCGTAAATATATATACAATCTGGTAAAATACATATGTAATATTCATAAATATATATGCATAACTGAAAAAATGCATATGCATAACTGAAAAAATATATATTCTTTCTTTTCGTTTGACTTCTTTTTCACACATTTTTATACTTTTTGGGATTTTGGAGATGAAGGTTTTCTCAATGTTTTTCGTTTCATGATTTTTTTCAATATTTTTCGGCTCGTCATAATGCTTCGATCTCACCTCTTCTATGCCAACTTCTCTGTTCAACTAAATAGGAGTAGAAATCAACTTAACACAAAACCCCACAATCTTTCAACAAAAAAAAAATCACAAAAGCCAATTAAATAATGTAGGAAAAGTTATAGCAGACCTCCATCAAATAATGTATCCCTTCATTATAGCTGACCTCCACAATCTTTCAACAAAAAAAAATCACCCCCCATCCCCGCCCCAAAATAAAATAAAATAAAACGAAGAAGACGGATGTAAAAAAAAAGTACAAAAAATAAAAAAATATAAATTATATGAAAAATAACATGCAAATACTATAAATCTGAAGTTACCTTATTTGATGGATCACAATTTTGAAAAAAGGGAAAGAAATTGAAAAAAGTGGAGTGAAATATGGGAGGAATTGAAAAGAGTGGAGTGAAATATGGGAGGAAATTAAAAAAAGTGGAGTGAAAATAGAGAAAGGTAAAAAAGTGGTTGAAACTCACGCACTTTTTAATATAACAGATAAAATATTGCTACTTTTGCTATAACTTATAATTTTGAAAAAAATATTATTATTTATTGTAATTAAGGTAGTTTTTGTAATTTTTTCTTTTTGTTTTCTTATTTATCAATGAAGCCCAAACTTTGACTTAAAAAAAAAAGATACGAAAGTATAAACTTATGTAGAGCAAAAATTATTTATATTTTGGTGTTAGAAGATCTTTGGCCACTTAATTTTACTTGAAATACTTCAAGACAAAAATTAAAAACTATCAAAGCACAAACTTAAAAGATCACTCTATAATAGGGACATTTGTGCGAATGATCCCAATCAAGTACTAGTGTGTGACTAATTAATTTATAGGTCAAAAGAAACAAAGCCTGCATCATTCATGGGGCCAAAGAGAAAGGAAAACATTTACCAACTATGTCAATGCTCAGTTTCCTAATTCGAGCAAACAATTTGTTTGTTTGGTCGAATGCAAATTAAAATAAAATTATTCTAGATTGTCTTATTAGTTAATTTGATTTTAATTATGCAAAATTTCTTCTCTAAATTAAACTTGAAAGAGGAAAATGCAGGTTCTAGGAAAGATGCTTTAGTCAATGATCACTAAAGCTAATTAATTACAAAAAGTGAGAAACAGTTTTTCCTTTGGTGGGCGTCAATAACATGTGTTTGTGTAGGTCAAAAACCCTACAAAAATTAGTCATAATGCATTATCCCTCCTAGAAGCATAATCATGCTTATCTTTAATTAAGTACCTATCAAGCTCAAATTTATTCATCATCATTAATATTTACAAACTACATTTCTTACACATTTAACTTAACTAGTGTCATGATCATAAATCATAATTATAATTCAACTAAGTTGGTCTCCTCTCCTTAACTTCCCCTTCTTCTTAAAGCCTTTGAAACATCAAACTATAAATTCACACAAACCAATGAAGGTTCCTGGTATTAATTATCAATTTTCTTATTCTTGAACGATATGTAATTTTTTCAGTAACTTGAATTTCTGTAATTAAGAAGAGGAGATGTGGGGATTATTATAGTGTGAAAGTGGGAGTGGTTGGTTATGGATGATTTCAAAAGCGGTAGAGTCATAGAAGTAGGTCGAAGAAGTATTTGGGAGAGTTGATTAGATATGACATAACACAATTTTAGCTTACCGAGAACATGATGAGTGCATAGGGAGTTAAGGATACAAATTAAAGTAGAGGTTGGTAGGTAGTAGAATGTTGTTGTCTCGCTTACCTTTTCAATATAGTCGTAGCATTATTCTTGTAATTTTTTGTCCTTCGATTTTTGTTACTATTTGTTGTTTCTTGTACTTCGATAATCGTACTATTTAGAACGATTTGTCATGCTTTCTGTAGTATCTTTCTTGGCTTCTTCACATAAATAATTCGAACTATTTTTCTTAAACTGAAGGTTTATCGGAAACAATTTCTCTATCTCCAAGACCTCATTCTGTACTAAAAATGTTATTCATGTTGTTGTATAATTGTTAATTAATAATTCAAAATTAACTTGAAGGAATAACATTTGACATTGAAAGAACAATTAAATTTACTGACAAGAAGAAGAAAGAAAGACACACTTTAGCCAAATTAAGATGGTACCAAACTACCAAACAATATCAAATCAGGTAATGATGCTTCTAGCAAAGACTAACATGTTCATTAGTTTGTTTAATTGAATTTGGTTGGAAAAATTTAACATCAAAGAATACTCTTTTTAACTCTACACCTGATTATGCATCATCTAGTGTTATAGAGTAGTAATTAACAGCCATCTTATAAGACATGGTCCATTTAATGGACTTAATAATGACAAGGTACACGAAGACAATGGGGTTAAACTAACCATGAGGACCCATATTCAATATTTGATGTTGATTAATTTCAAAGATAAAACTAACTAATGGACAAAATGTATCCATATCTGGTGTTTACACCACCACCAACAACAAACTCAATGCATTCCCACATAGTGAGGTTTGAGGAGGGTAAGATGTACGCAATTTATACCACTACCTTTGAAGAAGTAGCAAAGTTGTTTCCGATAGACCCCCATATCTGATGTTTACACCGAGTCAATATATATATATATATATATATGTCATGATCTTAAATTTAAAATTAATTTTACTTAACCATAATTAATTAATAACATGCACTTTACTTCATTAAATCACTTAACAATGAAAAAATTTACCATGCATGAGATACACGTATTGGGTGGCAGACAATAGTTGTATTAGATAATCCATACTTTGCCAAGTGGTATTTGGGTCCCACTTAAAGAAATGAGCCAAAGTCTTCTCATTCTTTATCTACTTCTCCGACTAGTTTTTTATTTTTATTCATTCAACTATACTTTTTAAAACTTGAAATAATTTTTCGCAAAAACAAAATCAAATCAAATAAGTCATATTTGAAATATCGAAATCAATCAAATAAATTTTAAAAAAAAATTATCGCTTTGATTTTTTTTGTTATTCAGTTTTAGTCATTTTTAAAATAAATACTATTATAAAATCAATAACTCTTTAAGAAAGAAAAAAGTACAAACATTTAATCAAGTTATTTATGAAACTTTTTTCAAAAAATTGTATACATTGTCAAAAATTTTAGTCAGTTCAAATGAATATAAATAAAATTTCTTACAACAAATTTTTATGCAAATAATAAAATATTTAGTCGTATATATCTTGATGATGGTATTTGAATTAAACAATTATAATTAATTAACGAAGTACACATTATTTTGAATATATAATATATTCTTGGAAAAATTACATCATGGCACTATTTAACTTACCATAACTATTTACAATTTCAATCCTTAAATAATTATATAAATTCATGATTTTAGATAAAAGCTTGGATAAGAATATGATATATTCATGTAAAATTTAAGTAATGTATCCAGAAGAATGTGATGCATGAAATATAATATATTCGTGTAAAATTAAGTAATGTCTTTGAAAATTAATTCATTTTCTAATACTATTAAATTAATTCATTTTCTAAGTAATTTCATTATTTTTCAATATCATTGAAATCTATCAAAACCATCCCCCAAAAAAACACCTCTCATTTTGACAATAAATACGTAAGTTTGCAGCCATGAACACGTAATTAATAAAAAATCAATGCACGCTCCTTCAATCCATTTAGCTGCTGCCATTTTCAATTTTTTTAATATAGATCTGTAGTTGAATTACGAGTAAGTGCTTACCCCGAAAAAATAAAAGAAGAGTAAAGTGAATGTAGGGTGAAATCTGTGTCCCACAATGGATGGACACATGTCAAGCACAGAAAAGGTCATTCAACTGACACTATCTATATCTCATAGAGGATAAAAATTTTCTCTAACAATAATAGATTGTATTAATTTGATGGAAATATGGGTGTGGATAAATTTTTATCCAACTAATGTCATTTTCACTTTAACCGTATCTAGCTGTTTAAAGTTAATATAGATTATCCTGTATACATATTATATAGATCACTGTTAATTTTCATCGTGAAAGATAAGAGATAAGATGCAACATTAATATTCATGCTAATTAAGATGGATATTGTGCTAATTAAATACTCATATTAATTATAGTTTCTTAACAAATGTTCAAAGTTCAACGTGACAAGTAAAAACTGAATAGAGAAAGTACACAAACACAAATGCTTAAAATAACTATCTATCTATCTATATTGCACAATGTTTAGATGATGAGGAGAATACTCAGGACAAATTACAGAACAGATGGACATCTAAAATGGCCAATAAGAAAAAGAGAGACAAATATCGTTGCTTCAAGGATTCCTTTATTTGTCGAGACAAACTGTTGTTTATGGTTGGAACTTAGAATTAAGCATTGAAATAATTAGGAATAGTTCTAATTTTAAATGTTGTGATCAACTTTAAGTGCTCTTAAATTTTGAAAGGAACCTATATATTCCTATACGTTTGAACAAACTAAATTGTTAGGGTCGTTTGGTAGAGTGTATAAGATTAATGCTGAATAAGGTGTATTAATAATATTTGTATTATTAATGCAAGTATTAATAATGCTGGTATTAATTATGCAGACATTATTTCTTATCCAGTATTTGGTTTGATTTATTAATAATATTATATATTAAAATAAATTTTATAAAAAAAAATTGTTTACCAAATTACCCTTCTCCATACACTCTCGTTTTAAGGTAAGCAAGTAGCATAAGCTACTCTTGTAGGAACAAAAACTCCAATTTTTTCTCACCCTACTGATGAAGAGCTTATTACTTACTATTTGCTAAAGAAAGTTTTGGATTCCAACTTCACTGCTCGTGCTATTGCTGAAGTTGATCTCAACAAATGTGAACCTTGGGAACTTCCTGGTATATATAATTCTTCAAATATTTTATGAAATTATGGAGTTCATTGACAATTTATGAAACTTTTTTTCGACTGAAATTCTTGTTTTGGACATTAAGACAGAAGCAAGTTGCAGCAGCTAAACAAAAATTTCAATTTCAACTTTTCTCTATATTCCAAAAACCTTGCAATAAATTTGACGGTATTTTGATCGGAATAAAGATGGAGAACGGTCTCACGTTTTATGAAGCTCATGATAAGATAAATGGTTGTAATGCATCTAATCTACGTACTCGTAAATATTGCAGATATAAAGATGTTGTACCTAGAAAACAATGGATAACCAAGAAGATCATAAAAAATAGATCTTCTCACCAAAATTTCATCATCAATTTGTTGACTTTGAAAGACTTATTTTTCTGCCTATTAGTTGCTAAATAATCAAACTTAGCAAAAGACTTTGATAGCATTCCAAATTAGTCTCTCTTTTCCATGGAAAGTGATACAAGGAGAAGAGAAAGAAAAGCTTTTTACAACCAAAAATGGTGGAAAAATGAAACTGGAAAATGTAATTATGTGGGAAAAAGAATTGAAAGATATTTTAAGGGGTAAGTTTGTCATTTAATAAGTTAATGCATGTATTAAATGTTTTGTATTACTAATACATGGGAAATGATGTGTGTTGTTAATACACATCTCAATATACAATAGCGTATATAACTAATGTAAGAATTAGTTATACACAGATTAAAAAATTGTACCAAACAAGGTACTTGTAATACACATTAATTAATATATGCATTATTATTTTTAATACACTCTACCAAACGACTCTTAAAGTTTAGCTAGATTTTCTACTTTATTTCTTCGCTGAAGGAGATTTCTTGGGAGTCAATAACTTAAAATAGTTTTTAATTTATATTGTTCTGTTATTTGTATTTCTTAAACGATGGATAACTTTCTTAACTTCAGAAAATTGTATGCATGCATTACTTTTGACAGACATAACCCAAAATTGTGTAGACATTATAATACAGGCATAATATTATTATCTGCATGTCAGTGAACTTAAAAAAATAAAGGTACAAAAAGGTCTGTCCGCACAATTTTGGTAGGTCCCTTATCGACTGCAATATATTCTTGGCACTGCTGGGTTGGAAATACCAGTGATCTTAATTTTACCATCTTTTTTTAAAAATAAATAAATAAACAAATTTACCCCTCCCTAAAAGCTGCTATCGGTCTTTGACTTGAGCGCAAAACCCCAGGGTAGAAGTTCTGAGGGATACATAGTTAAATTTGGCCAGTAAGAAGGCAAAGTTTAGCTGGTCATTTATAATTAGAAACCAATAAGTCATGTTGCAGGGTCATTATATCACAAGAAAATGGTCTATTACCCTTTCAATCTTTAGTTAAATTCCAACTATACACTCAATCTTTACTGGAATCCCATTATCCTTCAAAACAATTTTTTTTGGCATTTAGTAAACCCCCTATTGCTGACATGGCATGGGAGGTGAGAACACCCCAATAGGCGCGTCAGTTGAAGCATTAAGAGTTCAAAAGCAATATTTTAAATGCCACGTGTATAAAAAATGTCATTATTTTTAATTATTTAATAATATTTTCTTTTCTATTTTTTTTTTTGGTTCTCGTTGGAAAATAAGAGGAAGGGCCAGGCCTTCTCTCTGTTAGCCTCTCCTTCATCTCCAAACGATAATTCTTTATCTCCAACGCCAAATTAAATTTCGACCTCGAATCAATCTTACAATGAACAAATAAGGCTCTTGTCTACACCTATTTCTATTCTTCAATAACCCACACCTAAATCCACGAATCAAGAACAAACCGTATCGAATTTCACACTCGAATAGATTTGTTCCGTTTGTTTTTCGATGAATTTCGACGAAACTGGTGGATTTATGGTGAGATGGGTTTGTTTCGAACGTTTTCATCGCTATTTTTGTATTTTCGATCATTTTCTGGTGTGATTTGATCAAAAAGATAGAAAAAAGAAGCTGGTCGTGATTTGAATTTAAAAGGTAGTTTCGTCGGAGTTATTCCGACGACGTTTTCATCGCTATTTTAGTGTTTTCGATCGTTTTCTAGCCTGATTTGGTCGAAAAAAGATGGGAAAAAGAAGCTGGTGGTGATTTGGATTTGGTGCTACTGTATTGTTGGTTAGCTACAGTGGAAGCTAGTTTACTCAAGTTTGAGGAAATTTTAGAGGGTGTAGCAAGGCTTAGTTTAGCAAATGATATTGAATTTGAAGAGCAAAACTTCATTGCATTGATGAATGAAGCAAGAGAGAAGCGAACAAAATTGGGAGCTCCTGCACCTAAAATCCCCTTGGAAATTCGAACTGAGAAAGCTCTGGATGCTATACATGTGTGTTGCTTTGGAAGACATTTGATTGAAGAAGAAGATGAAAAACTGCTAATTACCATGCTTAAATGATGCTAAGTACCAGGTCCTGGTGCAGTTCTACAACTGTTCAAATGATTACAGTTAAGAAAAAAATAGAGTGGGCCCCGATGCGTGTATACACGCATGGCTTCTTATTGGGTTTATATTGCCATGTCAGCAATTGAGTTTTTACTAAATACCGAAAAAAAATGTTTAGGAGATAATAGGACTCCAGTAAAGATTGAATGTGTAGTTGAGATTTCGACTAAAAATTGGTGAGGTAATAGACCATTTTCTCATCTATTAATAAACTGAAAGCTGATTCATTAAGATATTCGCTATAAAAGAAAATGAAGGACAAATCTTTTTTAAGCCAAGCAATAATCTTGATAAGTATGTGATTGGGATTAGCTGTTGAGCAATCACTTCACAACGAACCATTTTAGAGAAATTACCAAGAAAAGACCCCAATTGATATGAGTCAAAAAATAGTAATCCACTATCGAAAAGAAAAGAAAAAGAAATCATAGTGCTTGAATGGTCAAAGTTGTAATCCCATAGAAAATAATCCACGAAGAAGAATATTTATAGTTAAACTTTCTTAAAATGTGAATTAGTAATTTTGTAAATAAGATAGGTTACTAGCTACAATAAGTAAAGACGTGTAAAAATTCATTACTCGTACGGTGATACAACTTTGAATGTGTTTGATATGATGAAATATCTTTTCTTAAAATAATATGTTTTAATTTTTTCATGTTTAGTTAGTCAAAATTATGAAAAATATTTTTTGTAAGTTTGTTAAAAATGAGGAAAATTAAGTAGGAAAAGCAAAATTTTCAATACACCACATATGCAATAAACCCCACCATCCTCAAATCCCACATCTCTACACCAATAGTATTTGCTTAGATTATATCCAATAAATCGGTGATGGATGATTTTAGACAGGGCAGAGGTAGATCAAAAAAATATTGGAGGAAGGTAATTAGGCATGATATGGAGCACTTACAGCTTATGGAGGACATGACCCTTGATAGGAAGGTGTGGAGGACATGAATTACAGTAGAGGGTTTGGGGGGAGTTCGTCGGTAACTGTAGAGGAGCCTTCTTTTGTGTCTGAAGTTTCTTGTTCATGGTGTTGTGTGATGTCTATGACTTCGGTTAGATATATAGTTCTTAGCATTATCTTGTGGCTGTAATATTATCTTGTGGCTAGCAGTGTTAGTTTATTTTTTCATACCATATTAGTTTATATGCACTTATCTTTTGTGTTTGTTATACTGTTATCGGTCCTAAGCCGGGGGACTATCGGAAATAGCCTCTCTTCTTCACCTGAGGTAGTGGTATAATCTGCGTACACTCTACCCTCTCCAAACCCCACTATGTGGGAATACACTGGTATGTTGTTGTGACTAATTAAACACCAAAAAATAGTACGAAAAAAAATTCACTTTTTTGGATGAAACATTTTCCTTTATGCCAAACACTCCCTTAAACAAGTTATCTTATAAGCTATTTGTTTATTGAACTATTTTTATACTGTCAGTCAATCCATAAAACTTCAACTCTATAAATAATATAAGTATGATTCTAATTTCTAGCATTGAGCTGTAAAAACATATTTTCTAGGGTTAAGGTTTGCTTAAAAAATCAAGAAACAAGATCTCTATATAAGCCCAAGATTTAGCGTCTACAAAGCATCTACCATTAGTCGTCTTCTTCTTCTTTTTTAAGATCACTGAGAAAATTAAAGATGAGAAAAATTCAAGTGGTTGTGAAGAGAGACGACGACTCAGCCTCATCACAAAGCTCTACGAATTCAGCCTTTACTGTGAGGAGAGTGAGATATAAAGAATGCCAGAAGAATCATGCCGCGAGCGTTGGAGGTTATGCAGTTGATGGGTGCCGGGAGTTTATGCCTAGTGGTGACGAAGGAACAGACAGCGCATTTATTTGCGCTGCCTGTGGCTGTCACCGCAATTTCCACCGAAGAGAAGTGGAAACTGAAGTTGCCACTAATTCTTCTTCCTCTTCTTCTTCCCCTTAATTACATACATCTGCCTATACCACATACAGTGAGTTTTTCTACTATTATAATTTGGGATATATTTAATTCATTTCCACTGAAAGTGTAACGAATTTTTCTATTATTAGTGTATTTTTGTGCATTATATCGAGTACCTGATTTTTTTTTTTGGGGGGGGTGGGGGTGGAGGCAATTCGTGAATCTTAGTTATCACTTTGGTGCCGTACAAAACTTGTTTGGGATTGAGTTTAATTTGGTTATTCTTTTGTGTTTGAGCGTGAGTTATATTGTATTGTGGTGGTAGAAACTGAAGGCTTCAGCTTTTTTTTAGTTTGCCTAATTTCCTTTTCTGGATGTGTTTGATCATTTGTAATGATTTACATGGTCGATGGCCAAGATCAATGAATTAATTGTCATTATTTGATAATTACTAGATATTCTCTATTTTCTACCAAGGTTAATTATATATATTACTACTATTTTATTGATTCAAAGTCTTCACGGTATGGTCTATTTCCCCCCTAAAGACATGCAATATATGTCCTATTAAGTCAGAATTTTTTTGATACCTCTGCCATACAGTGCTCCTTGAATAAATTTAAAGAAGTGGATGTTGCTTCTAAATGTTGAAAGAATAAGTCTGAATTACAAAAAATTAAGTGACGTAATTAATGTCATGTCTTTTCTTCTGACTTCTTTTTTCCCATCTAAACTCTCCATTTATTCCTAAATTTAACAAATTAAATTCCTGAGTTTCAGCTACAAGCCGATTGCAAAAATCACAATCTCAAATAGAGAAAATACTACTCCCAGTAAAAGAGAAAGATACAATATCCAAATAAGCCTTTAGATCTTTCACAATTTAGTTTTGCACCTAATGTCAGTTATTGATCAATTTAATATCCGAATCAACACCTTAGCATTTGATAGTATATGAACTTTATTCAACGTTGTGGATTGGTAACTCAAGTAGTACTCTAAGAGATGGAACCCTAAAGAAAGTGTGCATATTCTTTATTAGCGTAATTAAGTCTGTCACTATGTCTTTGCCTCTTTTGATCTTTTAATATTTTTCGTAATGATAAACACAATTAGTTCATGAAAACATAATTTGCCTAACCTGTTTAAGTTTAGGCGGGTTATTGACTCACTCATCTATAGTTCAACTTATAAAAAAATTAGACTCATATGTAGCCCAAGGCCCCAAGTTCAACTATGAAAATTTTTGTCAAAATATTTTTAAAAGATAGTTTTTTTATATGATACAATATGCATACCCATAATAAAGAAAAAATATTTTTTCATTAGGTACCGGTGCATATTCTCCTTTGAGAGGGTATTTATCGATACTATGTTCTGGTATACATAGATATACCCGCCTAATGCAAATGCAAAATAATAATAATAATAATAATAATAATAATAATAATAATAATAATAATAATAATAATAAAAAAGGAGAAAACAGTATGACAAATAACATGCAAAATTCCTACATCTAACCAGGGCCGGTAATTAAAAAACTAAAAATTATATAAATACACAACTTATATTTTCAATATTACAAAAAATTTTAACTCCCTAAACATATTACAAAAATCTCAACATATACACAGAATGCTATGTATATGTTGGCTATGTTATGTATATCAATAGGGAGAGAGAGTAAAGTAATTTTAAAAGTGGGAGAGAGTGTAATTAATTCTAATAGGGTTGGTATTTAGGTTATTTATATAAAAAAAAGGGGGGGGGGGGGGGGGGGGGGGGAGGGAAGGACATGGGCTAGCCATTTTAAAAAAATGACCCACATTTGAAAAGGTGAACAAGCTGTAGCGGCCAGTCGACTAAATTAATTCTTTTTTTTAGTCATTTGAGCCCAATTGGGCACATGCAGTCTCTATACTCATTTGATATACTTTTATACCAAATTGATACATTTTTATACTATATTGTGTCACACCCCTTTTTTGCTCGCAGGGTCGAGGTCGAAGGGTTTTCCTAATTAAAGTGACGATATTGAATAGGGATTAATTTATTTATAGAGACGTCACTTGGAATTGAGTTTTGGTGTTCCAAGTCACCTTATTTAATCCCTAATCAAAAGAAAGTGACTCTTTGTTGGTCTGCAAAAATAGAAGACTGGGTAAGGAATTCTGTTGACCGAGGGGAAGGTGTGAGGCACCCCTCGAGTCCCGTGGTTCTAGCACGGTCGCTTTTATTGACTTATCTTAACTTAAATTATTTTTGATAACTTATGTTTATAGGCCTTAATTCGCTCATCTTTAAAATATGTTGTCTATACCTCTTGTATTAAGCTAGTAACATAACTAATTTTTAGGATGATCTTTGTCGAGGTGCACTATTGCATCCTCAAATTATTTTTTAATATCTCAAAAAGATGTGTATGCCGCATTTTTAACTATGACAGATATATTAAACGTGCCTAAAGCTTATCTAACGTTAAAAGGCATTCGTTTGTCTCTTGTCTTTAATGACAACACTTCACCTAGTAGAACTCGGAAAGATTTCAAAATGCATTTTTTTTTTTTAGCTAAACCATACTTTATTATTATATTTTATTGTTATTATTTATATTTATTTATTTTTAAGAGAAAAAAAAAACTTATTATAATGAATAACTTTTATCGCCCTTAGTGATTACTAAAGTGTGAAAGTTCATACAAAAAAATAATATGCTTACCATCATTATTGTGCCACGAGAATAAGGAAAATAAATAAACTAATAAGAAGAAGATTATACATTATAAAAGAATAACAACTTTATGATAATATTACATTAATGAACATAAAATAAGTCATCTAAACGTTAAGAAATGGATCTTTAATATGAAGCCAATGCTTTCTCCAATATATCGAAATAGAAGATAAAAATGAACCTCAATTATTTTTAGTTCGCTTGCAATCTCTCGAAAGATACAAATAAATCCAATATTGATCGAAACTACATTTGAACCTCGAACGAAAATCAAAACTCAAATTCGCTCCTTCTGAATTCTTCCTTTCTTTTCTTCGTCTTATTTCTTGTTTTATTTTCCCTCTTGTTTCTAATTCTTTTTTTTTTACTTCTTATTTCTACTTCCTTCTTTCTTTCCAACTTTAATCACTAAAACTATAAGGTAACAGTGACCATTTACACAAAATATCACTTAATTCAATATTACTGGATATAGAAAAATAGTAAGTAGTATAAATCTATGTATAAGATCTATGTACTTGGTAACTTAACCATATAATTTACATCAAGAATATATAAAGATGCACATAATTAATCAACACACACTAAATAACTGCACAAAATTATTTAAACAACTTTATTCGTGATTTGGCTCACAATAAAATTTATAAAATAAATAGTTCTAGGTTGAACAAAAACCTATATGATAAATTAATTAAAAAAAAGTACGAACGACGTCACCGAAAACTCGAACGAATTTCGAGCAAAACCACGAACTACATGTCAATTTGACTTCTAATTCACCCTCTGTTTTCTTCTTTTTTTCTTCATTTGCTGTGTATGGTTTTGTTATGCATGATTTTTTCTTTTATTTTTGTTTTGCCCATCAAGATGTTGTCTTCTTTTACTTTGGTAAACTTCTCTCAAGTGTCATTATATGTTTGATATTGTTTTTGTCCGTGTTTTTTTTTGTTGTTGTTGGGGGTTGGGAATCCTTTTAAGTAGAGGAAATTTGGGGGGGGTGGAATGGGGGGAGTAGTTATTTCTTAGGATAGGATAGAATTTTTTTTGAATTTTAAAATATATATATATATATATTAAAATAACATAATACAATAATAATAATAAATAAAAATAATAAATAAAATAAATAGTAAAATAATAATAATAATAAATATAATAATAATTAATTCATTTATATATTTTAACAAAACATAATAAAATTTAAAAATAATATTAAAACTACTAATTTATTTATTAAAATTTAGAAAACAAAAGAATATATCTATATATATATATATATATATATTTTAATTTTTGTATTAATTTAAAAATTAGAATAAAATAAAATATTTAGTTATTTATTTTTAACTAAAAATTTATTAAAAATAAAATAAGGGTTAAAATAATATTGAACCAAATATAAATATTTAATATAAAAAAAGGGGCGACCCGATTCATACCTACTCCGTAGGTGTTGGGGAGGGGGGGACTACTCCGGGCCTGACCTACGCGCCCTCACCCCAGCTTTGTTGGAGGGGCGTTTCGAACCCCCGACCCTGGCAGACCACGGTAAGCAAGCTTACCGCTGAGCCAAGGCCATCCCTCAAATATTTAATATATAAAAATATATATATTAAACTAGGGGAGGGTCAAAATCACGTGTCTATATTTTGCTCCTCTTTGTTTGAAATCTCGAAGAGTTTTCATACAAAGAAGTAGATAAAGAGGTGATTTTTATCCTCCAATTATTCGAAAAGTAAAGATAAAATAAATAAAATAAAAGATGTGATCGAGTCCTGGTTTTGGACCGCCTACATATCCCGGGTTTTAAGGGAATCAGATCACATGTAATTCAAATGGGGTAAAATGATGTGATAGTGAGTTAGAGATCAAGTCAGATTCTGTCGAGTTTTCGGTTGACGACTTCTCTTTTTACATTCACATAAATAACAAAAATAAAATTGAAGATACAAGTGAAAAATCATATATATTCAGCTATTCTGGAATCTTCACTTGAATCTTCATGACTTCTCAAATGGTGAGATAGTCGTTATTCTGAGTTGAACTTGAAACACGAAATATTCCTCCTCGTTAGCTTTTGGCATTAGAGGAGAACTTGAAAATTGGTTTATCTTCAAATTTTCTTTTGGCTTGGACTTGAAATTATTCACCTTATTCTTCAGGCGGGCTCCTGAATTTGCAACTGATAATGTTCACCCTATTCTTCGTGCGGGTTCTTGATCTGCCATTTCTTCACCCTGTTCTTCAGGCGGGCTCCTGACTTGTTACTTCTTCACTCTGTTTTTCAGGCGGGTTCCTGGAGTTACTTTTTCTTCACCCTATTCTTCAGGCGGGCTCCTGGACTTTCTTTTTCTTCACCCTGTTTTTCAGGTGGGTTCTTGGACTTTCTCTTTCTGATTTTTCAAATATGTTCCTGAACTCAAAATAAAAGGTAACACAGAAAAATAACATCCCATTCTTCAGGAGGGTCCTGTCCCATTCTTCAGAAGGATCCTGAGCATAAAATAAATTCTCATTCTTCAGGAGGGTCCTAAGCAATAAGTAAATTCCCATTCTTCAGGAGGGTCCTGTCCCATTCTTCAGAAGGGTCCTGAGCATTAAAAAAATTTCCATTCTTCAGGAGGGTCCTGAGCATAAAATAAATTCCCATTCTTCGGGAGAGTCATGTTCCATTCTTCAGGAGGGTCCTGAGAACAAAATAAATTCTCATTCTTCAGGAGGGTCCCGAGCACAAAATAAATTCCCATTCTTCAAGAGGGTCCTATCCCATTCTTCAGGAGGGTCCTGAGCACAAAATAAATTTTCATTCTTCAGGAGGGTCCTAAGCACAAAATAAATTCCCATTCTTCAGGAGGGTCCTGAGCACAAAATAAATTTCATTCTTCAGGAGAGTCCTGTCCCTTTCTTTAGGAGGGTCCTGAGCACAAAATAAATTCTCATTCTTAAGGAGGGTCCTGTCCCATTCTTCAGGAGGGTCCCGAGCACAAAATAAATTCTCATTCTTCAAGAGGGTCTTGTCCCATTCTTCAGGAGGGTCCTAAGCATAAAATAAATTCCAGTAAACATGAAATAAATTTTGCCCCAGTTTGCACTAGTAAATTTTGTGAGTATCATAAGATCACAACTTTTGAAAAGTATAGTAAAGAGGGTGAATCAAGGCCCTGCTAAAAAAATGCATTTTTTCAAAGTAAAACTAATTACCAAAATTAGGAAATGCGTCTCCTAACAAATGAAACTTAAATTACCCAGACAAGGAAGTGCGTCTCTCTGGAGTTAAATGAAATGACTCAATTAGAAAGTGTGTCTTCTAGGAGTGAAGGTTCAAGTTAGGAAGTGCATCACCTAACAAATGAAACTTGAATTATTCAGAATAGGAAGTGTGTCTCCTAGGGTTCAATGGAAAGACGAGACTAGAAAATGCATCTTCTAGGAGTAATGGTTCAAGTTAGGAAGTGCATCACCTAACAAATGAAACTTGAATTATCCAGAATAGGAAGTGTGTCTCTTAGGGTTCAAATGAAATAACTCGACTAGAAAGTGCATCTTCTAGGAGTGAAGGTTCAAGTTAGGAAGTGCGTTACCTAACAAATGAACAACTGACTTATTCAGACTAGGAAGTGTATCTCCTAGGGGTCAAATGAAATACTCGACTAGAAAATGCGTCTTCTAGGAGTGAATGTTCAAGTTAGGAAGTGTTTCACCTAACAAATGAAAAACTGACTTATTCAGACTAGGAAGTGCGTCTCCTAGGGGTCAAATGAAATGACTCGACTAGAAAGTGCGTCTTCTAGGAGTGATGGTTCAAGTTAGGAAATGCTCCACCTAACAAATGAAAACTGACTTATTTAGACTAGGAAGTGTGTTTCCTTGAGGTTGAATGAAATGATTCAACTAGAATGTGTCTTCTAGGAGTGATGATTCAAGTTAGGAAGTGCATCACCTAACAAATGAATCTTGAATTATCCGGACTAGGAAGTGCATCTTTTAGGGGTTAAAATGATGAGTTTTTACCATTATTGATTACCAAATTTGTGTAACAGTACTACCTCTTGCATTTACAGAAGTGAGAAATTGCAGCTTTTAATAGTTAAGCTTTGAAACCTTTGATATGAAGGTAACACATGTTTTTGTTTCATATAAAGAAAAACTTTTTAATTTAATTTAAAAATACGGTGGTTGATTTTTGGTATTTGGCTATTGAGACGATCTCTTGCACTTGTCATGTCCAGCTCCATTGCAAATCATTGATAGGTATTGTTGACTTGTTGTAGTATTGACCCCAAATTCTGACTACTAAAACATTTTAACTCAAATCATATTTATCTTGCATAATGCCTCGGGATTCAGCTTCAAATACACCTTTTATACTTTTATGAGTCCAAAAATTGCCGGATGACAAGCATTCTCGAGTACTTTACTTTATTTTTGAAACATGTTAACTTTGTGTATCGACCCTTTGTCTTGCTTTGTACCCTTAAAGGAGTTGGTAGCGAGTTTGGAGTCCTTTCTCACTCGACCTGACGTGAATTTTACTCAAAAGAGAACAAATTTTTTTCGTTTGATGACAAGGACATAAAAAATCAAAAATTAAAAGAAAATTAAAAGAAAAAGACAATAGGTATCTCTTTTTTAAAAAAAACAAAGAGAAAACTTATCTGAATATGGAAATCGATTCTGGTGATTATGACATGCATTTTGAATCAAACAACCAGATCTACCCACACCAATCATTACAACTTTTTGCCAACTCATTGCATGTGAAAGGGAGCCATTCTTGAACTTATTCTCTCTAGATTATAATCCTCCTTAGGCTAGTGACACCTCGATGGGTTTTCGCTAACAAGCCACTCTCATTTTCTTTTCTTTTTCAACTCATTGTCGTTTTATGGTGCCCATGAAGACTTTTACTAATAAGACTCTCATTTTTATTGATCTTATAACACACGGTCGCCTTATGATGTCAAAAAAGGTTTTCAACAATAAAACTCTCTCATTTTTTTATTTTTATTTTTAGAAAATAACACTCAAAATATGAAATATCATGCACCCATAACATGTTTAGCCTTGACATTCTCAAAAATTGATCTGAAGGTCTTTCTTTGGTTGTAACTTGATTTTTGGAATGGGATAGAAAGAAAGGTCGGCATGGGGCTCAAAATTTACACAACATTGGGTAAAATATACAACTTTTGGAATCAACTCTTTTAAGAAAATAAACTTTTGCCCCAGTTTTATTTCATTCTGGGTAACTTGAATTTTCTTTTGGTTGGACCGAATCCCAGAGTAGGGCTGCCTACGTATCTTATCATAGAAAGAATCAGGTCAAACCTAGTTCAGGAAACATCATTCATTTGTTTGATTTTGAATTTTTGATTGATTTCTTCTTCTTCTTCTTCTTCTTTTAATATATATTTTTTCAATTTTTTTTTACTCCATTTTTCTTGATTCTTTTTTTGGACTTTTTCAAATTCTATTTTGATTTCAAAAGAGGGGTACGAAAGAAAATAATACTAAAGCTCAAAAGGGGTAACAAAGGATGACACAATATTTGGGTAGTAGAATAAAATGCCTTCGTCATATCAATCCTTAAAAACACAAGTACATAACATGTAATCTGAGAGTAAAACATGAAGATCCTACGCATCTTTTTCAACATTGATCGTGACTAAGCTCATGCACTTGCGTCACTTCTTTTAAGCTTGTAAAATATACATGTTCACTTATATTGTACTGTTTTTTCTCGATGAGTGACTCATGCCTTTTTGGAGCTAACTTTCTTTTGCTTTTCCTTATAGTGGATACTATATATCCTCCAATCGACCTCATTCAAAATTCTTGAATTGAATTTTCTAATCAATGATCAAGTTATTTCTTGATTCACAAAGTGATTGTCTCAATACATTCAAAAGAGGTTGTAACTATCTCCCCAAATACCTGAACACTTTACTTATTTTCTTATATGTTTTTTTCTTTCAACTCTATCTTCTTGTTAAACATTTCAGGATTAGATTGGATTTAAAGATCAGTCTGTGAATTCAACATGCATATCACATCTCTAGAATCACCATAGAAAGTGCTCTCTAAAGAAAGAAAGAAAAAATAAAATAATATATAATAAAAAAATAAAATAAAAATAAAAAGGACACACATTTGTTGACCAAAAGATAGAAGGATTTCAATAGAAATTTTAATAAAATAAGATAATATATATCTCAAATTTCAACCCTAAAATAATTCGGGTAGTAGAAAGAAAACAAAAAAGACTACCAAAAATTCTTCCTCGTGGGGAGTAGATTGGCTTCTAAATTACCGAACTTAATATTTTAGCCATTGAATTGTACATCGGCCTTAATGGAGTTTCCACAATCATTGCTACATCATTTCTTTTTCTTTTTGAACTCGATCATTTTGAATTTATCACCTCAAACTCTCTCCAAAGTAAGCCATCAACGATTTCTCTTTTCCCCTACTCCTCTTCATTGATTACAAAACTTTTTCATATGAGTCAAAGGATCACCATGACCCTCGTACATGTCCAACATTGGTGTTATGGAGTTTAGAGGCAAGTGAACATTGAAACATGTAAAAATCCTTGTGAGAACTCTCTTTTTCTCTCTCAGTATTTGCATATTTCTCATATTTTGCACCAAATTTCTCACTTTTCAAATCATTTCTTATTATTCTTCATTTCTAACAATCTACACCAACTCATCTCAGACCCTATGTCATTTTTTGAGGGTCATCTTACTTGTTCTTTGAACATGGTGTTGTATTGGTGAGATGCCAACTTAGCCACAAACCAACCACCTTAATACTATTTTAATTTTGGAGAAAATTAATGTGTCAGAGTTCAAAGTTTTTCTTTTTAATACCACCAAATCCATGAAGGACTGCCTACGTATCTCATTAAGATGAGAATCAGGTGTGCGTAGTTCTTGAAAATTATGTCGTACAAAATTTAGCCTCAAGACCCCTAAAGGTTCAGGGCTATTAAGATTTATTTTTATTTTGTAAAAATATAGCCTCATGATCCCTAAAGATTCAGGGCTATTAAGATTTGTATATATTTTTTATTTTGTAAAAATTTAGCCTCATGATCCCTAAAGATTTCGGGCTATTAAAATATATATTTATTTTTGTAAAAACTTAGCCTCATGATCCCTAAAGATTCAGGGCTATTAAGATATATATAAAAATTGAACCAGAGAATTAGAAAAATAATTATGAAAATAATCATATTTTTAAAATATTACCCAATAAATCTATGAATAATTTTCAAAAGATGGGTCGTATCCTGGGAAAGACTTCCTACGTATCCCACTAAAGAGTGAGAATCAGACCCTCGTAGTTCATAAAAAAAACGTAAAGTATATTATTCTATGTTTAAAATTTTCCTTTGAAAAATAATTCAATAATTTTGAGGATAATATAATCTTTTGCGTTTTAAAGTTGCCTGAAAGCCGGTTAACAATAAAATAAGTCTTCCAAATAAATGTCAAAGAGCACGTAGGATACACATGCTGATCTTTATAAAGTAGGTCACCTGTCCTAGACAGGTCCGGCCCCTGTGCCGAGTCCCGCTAAGTTAAATGCATATGATGCAAATAAAGCGGTACCTAATAGGGATAACCATATTCTGAGTTTTCAGTTTTTCTAAGTTTAAACCTAATAGAGATACGTGTCTAAACTGGCTTACCCGAGCGGACAATCGAGTCGAGGAGGGACAACTTGATCGGTAGCAGGGCAACACCGCCTTCGTTGTCGATCTGAACCTCGCCTAACATGTGTGACTATATCCTTCACCAGGTGCCTTGACACTCCGGCAATCTCAAAAAGAAGGTCGGATGCATATGCTGCATTCCCTCTATCCTATTTTAGAGACTCAGAGGGGGTACGCGATAGAAGACAATATATAATACAGTTCAAATACTATCAAAGCGGTAAATAAGCGACAAGTAGCACATAAGGCAAATAAACACAATATCAACTATAATTAAAGCAAGTATAAGTCAATATAAAAAGCTCGAATTCTTATTATTCCCCAGCAGAGTCGGCAGAGATGTCACACCCCTTTTTCGCTCGCAGGGTCGAGGTCGAAGGGTTTTCTCAATTAAAGTGACGATATTGAATAAGGATTAATTTATTTACAGAGTCGCCACTTGGAATTGAGTTTTGGTGTTCCAAGTCACCTTATTTAATCCCTAATCAAAAGGAAGTGACTTTGTTGGTCTACAAAACAGAAGATAAGGAATTTTGTTGACCGAGGGGAAGGTGTGAGGCACCCCTCGAGTCCCGTGGTTCTAGCACGGTCGCTTTTATTGACTTATCTTGACTTAAATTATTTTTGATAACTTATGTTTATGGGCCTTAATTCGCTCATCTTTAAAATATGTTGTCTATACCTCTTGTATTAAGCTAGTAAAATAATTAATTTTTAGGACAATATTTGTCAAGGTGCATTATTGCATCCTCAAATTATTTTTTAATATCTCAAAAAGATGCGTACGCTGCATTCTTAACTAAGACGGATATATTAAACGTGCCTAAAGTTTATCTAGCGTTAACAGGCATTCGTTTGTCTCTTGTCTTTAATGACAACACTTCACCTAGTAGAACTCGGAAAGATCTCAAAATTCGTTTTTTTTAGCTAAACCATACTTTATTATTATTATTTATATTTATTTATTTATTTATTTTTAAGAGAAAAAAAAACTTATTATAATGAATAACTTTTATTGCCCTTAGTGATTACTAAAGTGTGAAAGTTCATACAAAAAAATAATATGCTTACCATCATTGTTGTGCCACGAGAATATGAAAAATAAATAAACTAATAAGAAGAAGATTATACATTATAAAAGAATAACAACTTTATGATAATATTACATTAATGAACATAAAATAAGTCATCTAAACGTTAAGAAATGAATCTTTAATATGAAGCCAATGCTTTCTCCAATATATTGAAATAGAAGATTAAAATGAACCTCAATTATTTTTAGTTCGCTTGCAATCTCTCGAAAGAAACAAATAAATCCAATATTGATCGAAACTACGTTTGAACCTCGAACGAAAACCAAAACTCAAATTCGCTCCTTCTAAATTCTTCCTTTCTATTCTTCGTTTTACTTCTTGTTTTATTTTCCCGTCTTGTTCCTAATTCTTTTTTTTTTTTTAACTTCTTATTTCTACTCCCTTCTTTCTTTCCAACTTTAATCACTAAAAATATAAGGTAACAGTGACCATTTACACAAAATATTACTTAATTCAATATCACTGGATATAGAAAAATAGTAAGTAATATAAATCTACGTATAAGATCTATGTACTTGGTAACTTAACCATATAATTCACATCAAGAATATATAAAGATGCACATAATTAATCAACACACACTAAATAACTGTACAAAATTATTTAAACAACTTTATTCGTGATTTGGCTCACAATAAAATTTATAAAATAAATAGTTTTAGGTTGAACAAAAACTTGTATGATGAACTAATTAAAAAGAAGCACAAACGACGTCACCAAAAACTCAAACGGATTTAGAGCAAAACCACGAACTACATGTCAATTTGACTTCTAATTCACCCTCTGTTTTCTTCTTTTTTTCTTCATTTGCTGTGTATGGTTTTGTTATGCATGATTTTTTCTTTTATTTTTGTTTTGCCCATCAAGATGTTGTCTTCTTTTTCTTTGGTAAACTTCTCTCAAGTGTCATTATATGTTTGATATTGTTTTTGTTCGTGTTTTTTTTTTTTTGTTGGGGGGTTGGGAATCCTTTTAAGTAAAGGAATTTTGGGGGGAAAAAAATGGGGGGAGTAGTTATTTATTAGGATATGATAGAATTTTTTTTGAATTTTTTTTTTAAATATATATATATATATATATATATATTTTAAAATAACATAATACAATAATAATAATAAATAAATAAAATAAATAGTAAAATAAGAATAATAATAATAATAATAAATATAATAATAATTAATTTATTTATATATTTTAACAAAACATAATAAAATTTAAAATAATATTAAAATTACTAATTTATATATTAAAATTTAGAAAACAAAAGAATATATATATATAAATATTTTAATTTTTGTATTAATTTAAAAATTAGAATAAAATAAAATATTAGTTATTTATTTTTAACTAAAAATTTATTAAAAATAAAATAAGGGTTAAAATAATATTGAATCAAATATAAGTATTTAATATCGAAAAATATATATATTAAACTAGGGGAGGGTCAAAATCACGTGTCTACACATTGATACACTTTTTAAAAAAGAGAAAGAAAATTCTATGCAAGAACATACAATCCCTATACCCAATTGATACTCTTTTATACCATATTAATATACTTTTTATACTACATGGATACACTTGTAGTGTCCATATACTCAATTGATATTCTCTTATACTAGATTGATACATTTTTAGAATGCATGTAGAAACTATATAGAGTCGTATAAAATATGTATCTAAATAATAATTGTAGTTAAAAATTGTATAGAATGTGTAAAAATATGCTATAATTTTTATATAGAATATGTATATGTATAGAAACTGTATCATTATTATATATAAATAAATATCTTTACCAGTTGTATTATATTAAAAGTATATGATATTGTATTTTATTGTATAAATAAGCAAAACTAAACAAAACAAATAGTATGTTATTTTAATAATGTTGGTGAATGCAAAATAATCTGAAAAGAAAAACAATTACTCGATTGTTTAAAAAGAATAATCAATATTATACATTGATTATATATTTATTACATATAAATTATACATTAAAAAAATAGAAATAAAAAATATAACGTATTGATTTTTTTTCTATTCTAACTATAAATTATTGAGGAAAAAAATGCCATAAAATTATATTTAATTGTTAAAATAAAAAAAAATTCTTCTTAAAATTTTAAAAAGAATAGCGAGAGAGAGTGAGGAGAGCAGCCAACAAAGGAAAAAAAGAAAAAGAGAAAACAATGAATTGACATATTAAAAAAGAGCCAATGTGGAATTACAATTCTTAAGTCATTTTTGGAGGAATTTATTTGACCAAGAGGTCATATTTGTCCTTTCCCCATAAAAAAATTTAGGTTGTTACCTGGGACCTCCATTTATGGATGGCCTCATTTTCTACCACTTAATATATTAGTAGTTTAAAAAAAATATATGAAAAGTTCTTTTTAAGTAGGTGGATAGCTAAAAAAATAGAATTAGATATAAAAAAAATAAAAAACTCAAAAGTAAGAGATTTTTGTTAAAATCAACGAATAAGTAATTTATTATTGAGATGACATCTTTTTTTACCTTTTCCATAGAAAACGTTTCCTTTACTTTTGATCTTTTAATCATCTTTTTTTTATCCACTTTTCTCACCTTTTCTCTCTTACTCACGTTCACTGCTCTCTCTTTCTTCTATTCTTCTTTATTCTCTTTTTCCAAATTCAAAGACTCAAAAAATTAATATCAAAATCTAAATATTGTTGATAATATTTTTATTTTATTGATAATTTTACTTCGAAGAGAACATAGTTCATGTTTTAAATTTGAAAAACACATTTTGAAGCGGCTAAAAAATATTTGGGATCATCGATCAAGTCTTTGTATTTCTTGAATCGGATAAAATCATTCTAATTTTTTATATTATTTTTATATTTTATATTTTATATTTTATATTTTTTTTTATAGTGCACATTGTGTTTAAACTATTTGTTAGAATTTAATGTCAAAAGGGTAGAAAAATAGATTTTAGATAAAAGTGTATATAACTTTTGTTGTTGTTGAGTTTAAGGTCTCTCATTCAACTTTCGCCTTAGGCCATCAATGTGCTTGAGCCAGTGACGGACCCAAACTTTTCATCAAGTGGGTTCAAAGCTGCTGCATAAAATAATTTTAAAAAATCGCCCCTACAGGGGCTCGAACACGGGACATATGTTTCAACAATTTAACCATCACTAAACTGGGCCATCCTCTTATTTATAATGCGTTCAATATATAATATATATCTTTTAAATTTGTAAAAACTGCTTATATATACGCATATATATAGTGTAATTTTTCGATCAAGTGGATTCATATGAACCCACTTGAACCTATGTGGATCCGCCCCTGGCCTGAGCCGCCCCTACATCTAACTCCACTTCACGGCACAACCGTATACACTATATATATACGTATTATATGTAGGAAATATACACCATCATGTTTTAATTTATACTCTGGCGCACCACCACCACAAAACCAGCGTACTTATTGGTTATCGCCGTCCATAATAATGTATCATACCTTATCAATTTTTTTTTTTTTAAAAGATGGAAGATAAAGAATTGAAATCAACTAAAACATTGATTAATGGTATATTTTCAGCATAACAAAACTTCGAAACCGATATCTGGATAGCCACCACAACAAATCTCGAATTCAATGTCTCATATCTAGAAGTTCATATTCAAAGTTTACCACCTAATCAAGTGTCGCCATCTCAATCGTCAATTCTTCAAGCACTAACTCAACAAACTGTCAAGAGATAATGTCAAAACAAACAATTATAATTTTAAAGCTCAATCACTACAAGAAAGTTCATTTTTAGATTTTGTATTTACAAATAGATCTTGTAAGAGCTCGAGAAAAAGAACAAGAAAGGAAAAGAAGAGGGAAGGAAATGGCTAAAATGTGAAAGCTGAAGGAGGATCGAGCTTTTAGACAAAATGAAACAATACTCGCATTATGAGAAAGAATTGTGGAGACAAAAGACTAGCGTCACCTGGTTCTCAGAAGGAGCCACAAATACTAGATTTTTTTCATAATCCGATAAAAGAAAATAGAAACAAATTACAGGAGAAGAGACAACAACAACAACAAATTCAGTGTATTTCTACGTAGTGAGGTCTGGGGAGGATAAGATGTACGCAGTCCATATCACTACCTCCGGAGAAGTAGCAAGGCTGTTTTCGATAGACCCCCAGCTCAAGATAAGATAAGTCATAAAAAAACGTACACAAAGCATGAAACAATATGGCATGACATAAATACGCCACCTATAAAGAGTAGTAAACAAAGAATAGTAAGCAATCGTAATGTAACATAACAAGAATACTGCACCGGCCAAGTAAAGTCCTATCCTATCTATCGAAAAAGTCACTAGCCTTCTATCCTAATACGCGTCCTCCAGATCTTCCTGTCTAGGGTCATGTCCTCAGTAAGCTGTAACTGCTCCATGTCCCGCCTACTCATCTCTCTCCAGTATTTCTTCGGCCTACTCCTGCCCCGCCTGAAACCATCCAAAGCAAGCCTCTCATACCTACTGAGGCTCCATGAAGAGAGTACAAGATATCCATGAAGAGAGTACAAGATAAATATGTAGGCAATGCAATTTTATCAGAACCAATTCAAGCAAGGAGAAGGGCAGAAGACTACAAATTTCTCTAATCTGAGGCATATACCAAACAAAATTTACAAATCAAAATATAATTTCAACTAGAAGCCCAATAAATACAAACTCAACGAAGTCATTCCCTAAAAACTAGCGAGAGATCTCCCCATGCATTGAATGACGGTACAGAGGTGACCAAGTCGTAAAAAAAAGAACAAAAATAAAGGAGCAAAAAAGGTGTGTATATGGAATTTTTTAAAAAAATATAAGTAAAACTAGAAAAGCAGAAAAAGAAAAAAAAACGGGAAAACAAGAATGATGTATTATAAGTTATTATTCTGATAATTGATATAGATAAAAAGAAAACAAACAATTGTCCTATATCAGTTACATTTAAAAAAGGTGTTTAAAAAAAAGAATAATATGATTTAAAAAAAATTAGAAAGGGTGGGTGGGGGTTGGGTGGAGGGGGGTGGGGAGAGCAAGACTACGAAAAGGAGGAATTAAAAGAGAAGTAGGCAATCATCTAAAAAGCTACCATAATAGAAAGAGTAATTAGTTGGGGAAAGGATGAGAAATGGCCTGTCGGCCAAAGTATTTTCACAAAAATAAGCCGTGAATTCATATTATCATATACTAGTCAGCAAAATGGTTTCTAAATATGGTATTTCTCTTTCTTCTTCTTCTTTTTTTTTTTATGCTTGTTTTTCACTATTTTTTTTCCTTTTTCTTATAATGTGGTTAATTTTTATTTTTTTTTTTGAAAAAAGTCACTTTGTCCATTCATTTATTTTTTCAGATGCGATCACTGAAATAAAAACATGAAATACAAGTCCTCCCATAATTGTTCTATCTTTTTTCATATGAGTTAACACTATAACGGTACTTTGACTTATTTTTTTCCCTGCTATCTCTTTCTTTTTAATCAAAAAAATTAAGGAATGTTTGGACAGTAAGGGTATAGGGTTTAATAAATTTTGTATATGCTTGCACAAATTTTCACAAAATTTTAGGTGAAGTTAACAAATTCACGAATAACGAATTACTGTATATGCTTGCACAAATTTTCTCTGTAAAAAGTATATTTATGTGGTATATATACTGTATCAACGTGATATAAAAGTGTATCAATCTAGTATAAAAGTGTATCAATGTGGTATCAATGTGAATCAATGTAGTATAAAAGTGTATCAATACGGTATAAAAGAGTATCAATTGGGTATGCACATACTTGTATAGAATTTCCTTTCTCTTTTTAAAAAAATGTATTAATATAATATAAAAGTGTATTAATTGAGTATAGAGACTGCATGTGCCTAATTAGGCCAAATGGCTAAAAAAAGAAAATTAAATCATTAATTTAACCGACTGTCTATAGCATGTCCACCTTTTCAAATGTGGGCTATTTTTTTTAAAATAACCAGTCTATGTCCTTCTCCCTAATTAGTTTGTGTAGAAAAGCAAATGAGTAAATAAGGGTAATTAGTTTTATTTTAAAACTTTTGGCCTTAATTTTCTTCTCATTACACGGGCCTGGCCCAAATTAACGGCGTCGGATCAACATCGGGAAACAAATAAACTGCAAAAGCTCTAAGTGGCGAAGAGCCGGCATCGAGGTGTCAAATCTTTTCGTTGATGTGAGCTCTTGGGGAAGATCAGGTATGAATCGATTAAAACCTTAAGTTCATACTAAAACCACGACGATTCAATAATAAAACCTAACCTAAATCAAATTAAGGATTCTCTGAGTAAGGAGCTTGGTTGGATCGAATTTACATTGCAAATATGTTTTTTTATGTACATAATAGAAATCTTTATTACCCTTTTTGTTCTTTTTTGCACATGGTGGATGAGCTTCAAGATCTGTCTCTAAAACAATCACACCTTTACTATCCATGAATTGGAGTAGGGCGGCTCTGAGAAGGATCGTAGGATTTTTCTTTCTACACGTAGAAGCCGAAATAAAATTTAGAAAAAAATACATCATACCACTACTTAACTTGTCATAACTACTTAAAATCTCAAAATTTTTAAATAATTACATAAATTTTAATTTTAGTTAAAAATTTGGATAAATCACAAAAGAATGTGATGTATCCATGTAAAATTAAGTGATGTATTCGGAAGAATATGACATATCTGTGTGGAATGTGATTTATCCGAAAGAATGTAATGTATCAGTGTAAAATTAACTGATATATATATGGAAGAATCTGACGTATCCATATGTACTAAATCAAAAGAGTTGGGATAGAGGGTAATTAGCCTTAAAAGAATTGGGATTTGTGTTGTGCTTACAATTTAGCCGAACAAATACCGAAAATGTAGCGAAATAGCTCCCCATGTATGGAATGATAGTAGAGAGGTGACCAAGTCGAGAATTATGAAGCCCCATCTTACTCTTGGTCGACCACGGAATTTCACTTGTGTTTGCCCGCTCTCCACCATTTCCCACGTCCCTTACTACTTCTGCCTAGTTAAAACTCCTGAACAACTATGAATCATCATTCATTCTCTTTACTGTTGAAATGAAAGAGTTGGTTTGATTTTTGTAGGGTCTAATCAATGTGGAAGAAATTTCATACGCCAAATTATTTGGCTAGGAAGTAAATTCAGAGAGCAAACAAAAATTTGTGGTGCACAAATTTTGTATTTATTTTTCTTTTCTTATTTTATGTTTAGAGGCTAAGTTTTATTACTTGGTCCCCAAATTTGGTCATCTATAAAATGATGGATATTTTTCATTGTAAAATCATTCTAAAATTCATAGAGGTTGGGATATTAATTCTCTTATATGTAATTGAGATCTCTCCCTTTCTAGGCATAATACATAAACATGCCCCTTAACTCGACCTCAAATCACATCTATGACTTCCAACTTTGAATGTGCATAAGTAGACACACAATAAGACGCCATGTAGGACAAGAATTGGCCATGTTGAACACCATGTGTCTACATTTTTAACTTTATACAAGTTTAAATGTCTACTTATGCACACCCAAAGTTGAAGGTTATGGGTATGATCCGAGGCCAAGTTAAAGGGAATGTTTATGCATTGTGACTTGTTAATATAAAGGCAGTTGTTCTTTGGTGGATGTAGGATTATTCAGATTTGAACCACGTTAAATCTTATGTCTTTCTCTTATTTTTTGTTTCATATTTTCACTAACAACTGATTTTAGCATCATAGTTCTGTCTGAGTATGCTCTATGGTTACAGTACAGTCTATACTTTCACATCAGAAAAGAATTACTTTGATTTTCTGTATTTTTAAATACTATTTGTAATAAAAGAGAAAGAGCAAGTAGTGATGTATCAATGAAGTTTGAAATTGATATATTTAGTGGGCACAACAACTTTAATAACTAAATGATCCAGATTATGGCGTTACTGCATAGGAAAGGTTCTATCCATGCTATTGATGAAAAGTACCCCGATCGTACATTAAATTCTGAGAATGAGAAGATTGAAGGCAATGCATTTAGTGTCATCCAACTGCCCTTGAAACCTAATGTTCTCTGTGAAGTAACTATAGGTACCGACGAGACCGTCAAATAGTTATGGTACAAGATACAAGGATTTTACTAGGACTTGTCAATGACAATAAAAATGTTATTACAACGACATATTCATATATTTAAGATGGAGTCAGGTACTTTATTTCAAGACCATCTACATGCGTTCAATAAATTTTTCATGAACTTTAGATTGCCGGAATTAAAAAGAATGAGGAGATACTTGCATGTGCTTTGCTATTTTCATTGACTTCAAAGTATCGTGATATTGAGAATTCAATGATGTATAGAAAGGAGCCTATCACTCTTGAGCAAGCGCGACAAACACTTAACTCTTGTGATGTGCGGAAGCATTTTGAAGGAGAAAAAGATAATTAAGCTAGTGAGCTCTTTGTGAGAGGCCGTACTAGCCAACAGGGAAGGAGCAAATCAAAACACATATCGAAGTCTCATATGAACAAGAAGAATTCAGAGTGTTGGGGCTGTCACATGAAGGAGAACTTTGAACGATATTGCCCAACGTTAAAGGACCAAAAAAGTGAGTACATCCATTATTGAACAAGTGTATGATTATGATAATGAATATGTACTTACAACATCATGTAATAATGGAGTCTATGCAACAAAAGAGTGTTAGATTCTGATTGTACTGTATATATATGACATTTTGAAGAGATTACTTCAACAACTCTGAGAAAAGTGGAAAAATATAGTAATGAACAATAATGTAATTTATAAAATAGTTGACATTGGCTTAGTCTGGGTTCGTGACGGCCATGATAGAATCGTGATGTTATAGAAGTTCGCCATGTTCCAAATTTGAAGAAGAATTTTATCTCCCTGGTTACTCTGGATAAATAAGGCTATAAGTACATGAGCGAAAGAGAAACAATGAAGGTGACTAACAGTTTCATATTAGAGGATGACCTCTAAACACTAGAAGGAAGCACCATAGTTGGCTATGTTAATGCATCTACAGTTTAATTATCAAATAATGACAAGACAAGACTATGGCACATGAGACTGGACTATATGAGTGCATGAAGATTGGAGATGCTGAACAGCCAAAACCTTTTGAATGGTGAGAAGATCAGCACACTTAAATTTTGTGAGCACTTCATCTTAGGATAGTAGAAGAAGGTCAGCTTCAGCACAGGCAAACACAAGATGAGAGAGATGCTAGACTACATCCATTCAGATTTATGAGGTCCCTCTAAAGTTTCATCAATGAATAAAAAAAAAAGCATCTTCTCATATTCATTGATGATTTTTCACGAAAGTTTTGAGTGTATTTCTTGAAGTCAAAAGTAATGCCTTTGAAGTTTTTAAAGTGTGGATGGAGTGTTCGTAAGGTATTTGGATGGAGTAAATGGGTACAAACTCTGGTGTTTATCATTAATCAAATTTAGTTAGTAAAGATACTATTTTTGATGAATAATCTATACTTAATCCTCATAAAGTTTCTAGGGAGTTATAAGAAAATGAGAACAACAAGCAAGTAGAGCTTACCAAGGAAAAAAATCAAGAAACTCAAGTTCACGAGTCAAAATATACAAATCTTGAAGAACTTACTTTCAATCAACCATACACAATTGCAAAGGAAAGGGAAAAAAGGAAATACGAAAATCGAAATGCCTTATGAGCAAGCAAATCTAATTGTATATGAATTCATAGCTGTGGAAGAAGGGGTTAAGAATATTGAGCCCTCCTCATATGTTGAAGAAGATTCATAAAAGAATGTTGTACAATAGTGGTTAACCATGACGAAAGAGATGGAGTCTCTTCACAAGAATCAAATATGAGTTTTAGTTGAAAGACCAAAGGAGAAGGAGATAGGTGGATGTATAAGGTCTACAGAAAAAAAGAGAAAATTTTAGAAGTAGAAGATGTTAAATTCAAGGAGAGATTGGTTGTTAAAGGTTTCAGTCAGAAGGAAAGAACTACCTATAATGAGATCTTTTCTCCAATCGTAAAACATAGCTAAATTTGTGTGCTGTCACATCCCATTTTCTCGCAAAAAACGGAATTCGATGTGACAACTCTTTTTGGGATTGTTTAAAGAGTGAATGATCACTACCTAATGAATTAAGGTGCGGTAAGGAACCATTCTATTACAAACTTAATTTATTCTTTAGTCTAGTTCACCAGAAATCGCGTAAGCGTTCAAATTACCTCAAAATAATGGTGTTAGGCACCTTTCGAAGTCCACAAATGTGAATCCCAGTCAAATTCATATATTATATGAGAATTCTACGTGATAAGAAAGGTCAAGTATTTTAATTAAGCAAAATAATTATGTTATTAGACAAATAAATATTTATATTGAAAATAAAGATAAGCAAGAAAACTAATTATCAAAATAAATATAAAATGAACAATTAAACATGCTGCATGTAAATTTGATTAAACCTTAATTAACGTGAGTTTAAATAACTAGGTGATTGGTCATGAAAAATTCTTATTTAAAAACTAATAAATAAATTAGACGAAAATATATTATTATCTAATTAATACTAATTTAGGTGAAAAAAAGTTTACATGCAAATTTAATTATTATAGTTTAAAGTAAGTGAAACGAAACTTGATTGTACTTAATACTATTTAAGCAACTAAGTGATAAAAATCATGTTTTAAAAAATAAATAAATTTAGCAAAAATTTATTTGACCTAATTAATATGAAACTAGGTGATAGAGTAGTTAAGCATACAAACCTATTAACTAAAGTAAACACATGAAAATTAAATTAAAAAAATATGAAGAATATTAGATAAGCGAGAAGAGAGAATTGAGATGAATATGTGGAGAAATTGGCTAATTAACAGCTTAAGTTAAACTAAATTATCCCAAACAAATAAAGAAATAAAAATAACACAGTAAATAACTTATTTTAATAGAGTAACAATTTTTACAATTTAAATGACATCAAGAGAGTTTTTGTTTATTCAGAAAAATAAAATATTTGTTGCTTTATAGGAATGATTTTACGATATTAATAACCAAGCTCATTTGACATTAGCAATATTTTTTTTATTTGAGGTCAGTATTAAGTTAAAATAGTAATATTATAATTTTTTAAGACAACTAAAATTTATGAATTTTAAGATATAAACACATAAGATTTACGTATAAATACACATAATCTCTCTTTTCAAAACTTTGATACGTAGTACTCTCGAGGATGCGTCAGCTTAATTTAAACCTTAGAAATTAGACCTTATAATTCCTTTCACCTTGCGCTAACTAATAGTTAGCAGAAGTATTTATATAGTTTGAAATGGCAAT
Organism: Capsicum baccatum var. pendulum; assembly: GCA_030864225.1. Lineage (NCBI taxonomy): Eukaryota > Viridiplantae > Streptophyta > Magnoliopsida > Solanales > Solanaceae > Capsicum > Capsicum baccatum. The sequence continues at coordinate 108,830,246 of CM061551.1, forward strand.
GTCATATCCAATCTACATAGTGTAAAACGAGTTATATAAAGAAATGCAAGTTACTTGTAACAAATGAAATTGTGTTCAAACTTCAAAACATTAGAATAAAAATAAAGGAAAGAGGGGTAAAAATTTGGGAGTTATAAAAATGAAAAAAGAAACACATAACACATAATTCCCAACCCTCGAGTAACCCCCTTATTAGTGGTTGTACCATAATTATTAGAAAACGATAATGAGCAGAAGAAACAATGTTTGTTTCAAAATGAGTAGACTTGGCTAGTCAGCCCTTCATAATTCCAAATTTCGAATTCTATCAAATACACATACACACTATATATATGAGAAATATCCACAAAGAGACACAAATGTGCTGATCAACTAAAGTTCGACATTGACCTAATCTCATAATTAAGGAAACTGATGCATAAGGACGTACTCAAGACATGTGTTGGACAGATTAGCAAGTTTCAAAATCAATTCACGTAGAAATAATATTCGAAATAACTCTATTCCTTTAAGCGAACAGATTACTACTTTAGTATACTATTAGTAAGACACTCAAATTATAAAATGTAGACATAAACAACGTGAGCAATTAATTTCATACTAAAGGTGACACTTCAATCTCTAGTGCTATATCCATGCTTTCTAATTTGAAAAATCAAATAGCTAACACCATAATCTAACCAATAAGATTTAAAGATCTGATAAGCATGGTTCACAAGCAAATGGGTTCAAATCCTGCAACATGATTTCCTATAGTGATGTATTCTTGTTACTTGAAATAAAATAATGACTATGTTTCAATCTCAAAACAAGTCAAAAAACATGATTTAGTATAAACATGGATCAAAATACGAACACAAAATGCGCACACGAAATTGGTAAAGAGTCAGGAAAGAGAGAGGAAGTACTGACCTGGGCTTCCCGGCAATATAACGGGCCAAGATTACAATAAAAGATCAGAAATTAAATAAGCCACCCTCGAATCTGAACTTCAACAGAACGAATGAACCAACAATCTTTTAAGTATAAATAACATAAATACCAATGTTTAGAGAGTTGGAATTTTTTGTAATATTGAAAACATAAGTTGTGTATTTGTGTAATTTTTAGATTCTTTAAACTAATTGACCCAAATCTTTTTGGTCTTCTTTCCTAATGAATAATGATGCATATGAATCTTCTTGATCAAAATTGGTGCGATGATCTCGACACCGAATCACAAATTCCTTGGGACTGATAGAGGACAATAACAAAGTGACACAAAAAATATGGAAAAAAAGAAATGAAAAGGAGAAAATACCAACTCAAAATAATGAAGGGAAATGGAGTTACAGTGAAATGAGTTTCCTGGTAAAGAGGTTGAGTATTTTGATTTTTACACAAATTTGAGGTGTTTGGGCTTGGCAAATAATAATAGCTACAATAATTATATTAATAAAAATAGCAAAACAATAGTAAGAATAATGATGATGATAATAGCAAATATTCCTCTTCTTCCTCCTCCTCCTCCTCATCCTCCTATTATTATTATTATTATTTTTATTATTATTATTATTATTGGTGGTGATGGTGGTGGTGGTGGTGCTGCAGCTGCTTTGCGAAAATAAATTTATAAATATTAAAAAAACATAAAAAATATAATATTGAACGATAAAATAAATTGTATACATCAAAATCATGAATGCGACAAATATATTCATTTGATATCAAAATAATACGTAAAGATATATTAACATTAAAATTTTTTAGAATAGTATTCTAGGAGGCATATGAGAGGTCAAAATTGGGTGTCAGCAGCTGCCCCTTCGTTGCTCAAGAATGATAAAAAATTATCCAGCAACGAAAGTTGACATAGTAGTCAATTTTGTTCGACCTAGATAATGATTTATTGAAATTGAAGTAACTGGTGGTGGTTTTAAAATTGTGTGGCCGAGACTTTGGGCTTAAGTCGCCTACATATCTCGAGTTCATCAGAATCAGATCAGAATCAGACTGTATGAAATTCTAGATTTAGGAATGCAGGATATTCCTACAGAAAAAATAATGAATATTGAATTTGAAAGACAATAGCACGAGTTGACAAGATTGGAGTATGACTAGTTGTGGAATGTGAATAAAATTTAGGTTGCGTTGTGGAATATCTAATAAATAATTATGTTCAGAAATGGGAGGAGGATTACTCTCGGACGTTTTTTCTTGCACTTTGAAAACTTCGATACCTGCAGCTTCTAACACAGCTTGATAAAATAGTTAGATCATTAATATAAAGAATTATAGACTAAGATAATAAAAAGTAGTAGTGATTGAAAATAATAATGACGAGAGGGGATAAGAAAACATATCTATTATGAGAGAGTAATGTTTTGCTCGCATAAATTTGAAGAGATCGTGCTTAACCTACATAATATCCAGGGAAACAATGTGTATCCTTGAATTTCATCGAGGTAGTTGTGCTTAGCATGTGCAAAATCCAAAAGACAATATTCCTCTTTAAGTAATGCTTAACCCAATCAACTTTCAAAGGACAGTGCTAAGTCTCCGGTAATCTTTAAGAATAGGGTAATGCTTAACCCAATCAAGTTTCAAAGGACAGTGCTTAGCCTCTGATAATATTTAAGAATAGGGAAGTTCTTACCCAATCAACTTTTAAAGGATCATTATTAGCCTCCGATAACCTTTAAGAATAGGATATTGCTTACACAATTAACTTTTCAAGGACAATGCTCAACCTCAGATAATTCCTTGATAGAGTTGTACTTAACCCCATTAAATTTCAGAAAATAATGCTTAGCTTCAAAAAATTTTTCGAGAGAGGATAAAGATTAACCCAATTAACTTTCTAAGAATAGTTCTTATCCTCAGACAGTTTCTTATTAAAGTCATACTTAACCCCATAAAATTCAAAAAAACAATGCTTAGCTTTGAATAACTTCTCGAGATAGGGTACAAAGTAATCTAATTAACTTTCTAAGGACAATGTTTAGCCTTAAACAGTTTCTTGATAAAGTCGTGCTTAACCCATCAAATTTCAGAAATAATGCTTAGCTTTGGATAACTTCTCGAGAGAAGGTAGTCCTTAACTCGCTCAAAAGACAAAACAACAATGCTTAGCCTTGTATATCTCCTAATAGTGTATAGCATACTCAAGATTTATACATGTCACTCTATTCCTACACTCAAAGAAAATTTATTAGTTTAAAAGGGAAAAAATCTATTTATGTTTTTTCAGTTCTTTGCGTCAAGTCCTGAATCCATTATCTTTGGTCATAAACTCTATATAGCTCTCTTGAGATGCAATCCTTGATGAAATTTTTGAGGATTCCTTAAAATATTTTGCCCCAGTTTCATGATCTTAATCTTGCTAGCCTTGAACTTGCAGAAATATTTTTGATAGAATTTTTGAGATCCTCTCAAAAATTCTACTCGTGTTACATATATTGCCTGTCTTAAACTTGTAGAGATACTTTTCCATAGAATATTTGATGTCCTCTCAAATCTCAAAACTTCTATCCCAGTTACATAGTCACGAAAAAACATAAAAATTTTATTACGATAAGACCGCAGTCCACAGGAGTGCCTACGTATCCCTGTTAAATAGAAATCAGGTCAAATGTAGTTCTAATTACACAGGATGAAATCACAAAAAATCATATTGTTCCAAGTATTTGCAAATATTAAAGTAATTTCAAGTGTTTGAAAATCTGAAATAAAAAAGCAACATGATACACCTTCATCAATGTCAGATAGGTGTCACTCATGCTTAGAAAATTAATCAACATCAAGATTTGGATCCATCACATTTATTACATTGGTATTAATCAATACTTGAATTATGTCTTTCAAAGATTGGTATTCTTCTGTGGAGTTCCCATTCATCCCTGAATGATAAGCACAACCTTTAGAATGATCAAGCCACTCTTCATGTGTATTTATTATAATTGTGGAGATTTTTTTGATATATCCAGCAACTCTAAATATTTCGGTGGGATATGGGCTCTGCCAATGGCGTGTACTGTCTGGATGAATTTTTATAAAACTTAGCTCAAAATTTGATGAATTAAATAGATCATTGATGTGTTGGTGGATTTTGATAAGTTAGTGAATGTTGGAATATAGCTGGAGAAATTTGAAAGTTCACAGATTATGCGTTGTGGACAAGATAGTTAGTAGGACCATAAGATATTATGAGGTAATTGTATGTCGGTATAGGGAATGAATATGAAGGTGATTGATATGTGGTGTTTGGTATTGGAGTTAATGAAGTGGTTTTTGGTAAATAAGAAGGGTTTTAGGATCTTGTACAGTCAAGACAACATTTTTTTCCTTTATGTCATTATTCTCACCAGCTTGTGAAATCTTAATCACTTGCAGCGCCTACAAATTTATCATCATGCCATTTTTTATGCCTTCTTCAATTCTCTCGCCCAACTTGATGATGTCAACAAGCTTTCAATCTTATATAAATATTTTTTATCATATTGTGGCTCTGGGACCCACATAAAAACTCCTTCATTTGATTTTCCTCTAAAGGAGGAAGCACTTTAAAAGCTTCACATATCCATCTCATTCTATATTCTCAGAATGATTTTGTAGGTTTCTTCTTTAACTTTTAAATGTAAAACCAATCAGGTTCATTCTCAATATTAAATCCAAATCTTCTATAAAATCAGAGGCCATATCAATTCATTTTGATCATTTTCTCGCATCTTGTGCGACATACCTTGATAAAGTATCTCCAATGAAACTCCCCATGAATAACTTAATAAGAATTTGCTCATTTTTACCAGATCCTTCAAACATGTCACAATATATTTTCAAATGGGCTTTTGGGTTTTCAGTACCATTTTATAATTCAAATTTAGGAGGTTTGTATCCCTCGACTGTCAATATCAGGGTACATGCACAGGTTCCCATAACTTAGCCCTTTCAACCCCTTACTATATTTGCAACACCCCGTATTTTTTTGCTAGAATTTAAACCATCATTCTTATGTGTATAAATTTTAATCTCATAATTTATATGTTAATACATGTGTCATGATCATTATCCTAGTTTATGAAGTTCTCTCGAAGTGAAAAATGTTCATAGAAACCACCGAGAGCAAAGTTGAGCTACGAATCTTTGATTCGTCCAAAGTTTGGTATTCGATTCTACAAGGGTCTATCTTGAACATGTATAAATTTTGATATATGATGAATGTTTCAGCTCAAGACCCACCAAATTGAAGATAATTGAATCAGCTTTCCAATGATACTAATTTTGTGTAAATCCAATACTCGAGTGAAAAGTTATAATATTTTTTGTGTGAGGTAGTAAGCTGCAACGATTAAACCGCTCGGCGGTGCCTATAGCTGTGGAACCAACAGTGCTCATAAGCATCAAAGTTGGGATTATCCAAAACAGCAGGTCACCGTAATTACACCGCTCGGCGATGCCTATGGCGGTGGTACCAATAGCGCTCAGTGGTGAGCCTCAAAATCGGTATTTCTGTTGAAGCTTTTAATTCTGAGGGACAGTCTTGTCTTTTTCCTACAACCCCATGTCGTGTAAATAGTGAATTAAAACATCTTTTGGGCATAATATGCCCAAATTAACTCAAACTTATCAAGAACAAAACCCTAACCTCCCGCCCAAAGATCAAGAATCCATACTTTAAGTTCAAGATTTCCAAGAAACAAAATCAAGATTCAAATCCTATTCTTCGAACTAAGTAGTCTAAGGTATGTGGGACTTCTCTAAAAATCCATGGGCATAAGTTTTTCTTACTTTTATCAAATTCGAAGATCTATAATCTTGTTTACAAAGAATGTTTGATATTATTGCTAAAAGTATGTATCATGGAATTGTTTTGATGAAATTATATGTTGTCTTGAACCATTTTCACAAAATTTACATTGTAACTATATATGTATATATTTTTTCATTTGCAATGAAGAGTCGATTGAGAGCATGATTGACAAAACTCTCTCTCCTTTTATAATGTCATTGATTTCAAGTGTTGTGGATTGCTTAAATTGCATGAACTTCCTTAAAGAAAATAAAATAGAGAATGCTTCTTTAATGATTATGGATTGATACAATTATGACATATTGAGAGGGAATTTTTCGCATGATAAACGTTTATTGTGTGAAATTAAAAATTTCCATAGGTTTTGAGTAATGCAAATATGATATTGCCACCTTATGACTGTACTATTGAGAGAAGAGTGTTTTTTATATAAACTCAAAATGAAAATCTATTGTATGAATCTCTCTCACTTGATTTTTAAAAACTATGGATTGTCATTAACATGAGGATAAGTGAAAAGGGGCTATAGATATGTTATGGTGTGACATAAATGACTTGCAAGTCGGGGTATAACGATACCCAGTGCTAGTATGCCCTTAATAGAACAAGTGATGAATGTTTTGAATGTATTAATAATGATTTTAAAGAACTAAAAGTTGGGATTAAGAGAGTTAGATAGTTACCCGAAGAAAGCACTAGTCGAGAGACTCAATGCTGAAAATCGTGGTTTGCCGACTTGAGATTTTGGCATAATGTTGTGTGGTCTTATGTGCCTTGATTTATGTCGTCCCAACTTGGGACTATGGTTAGGAGCCATGCTTTGTGGTCTTGTGCCCTACTATGACATATTATTATGATTGGAAATTATGGAACCCTGCTTTGTGGACTAGCGTGTCTCCCATAGCGATACTCCAACCCTTGCAGCAAACTTCGGTTGGGGGATTGGCTCCTGAGTTAAGGGCGGACCCCATATAGCCCGTGGGATGATCAGAATTGTAGGGTGTACCACCTAGATCAGGAGAAAATAGAAAGTGAGTCATGATTTCCAAGAGTTTTTGAAATTCATTTCAGTATGCCCATGTGTTTTCACTTGTGCATTATATTCATTATTTTATAAAATGCTCTCATTATGTTATATTAAAATATTTTATTTTGGGTTGTTTCATATACCAGTACATTTTGTATTAACCCCCTATATTTCAGGTTCTGAGGCCCAGTCTAGCAGTCGTGCTAAACAGTAGATTATTGTTAGAAAATTAGAGTTGGTGAGCCTCCCTTACTTTGGAAGTCATCTTATATACTTATGTTGATCTCAGTGTTTTAGTTCATGGTATGACCGGGGGCTTTGTCCCGGTTTCAAACAGATTGTCATTTTCAATTGTAGTAGAGATTTCACAGACATGCATTAGATGGTTTGAGTTTTATTGAACTCGTGTTCGTGTTACTTAATTGAGATATTAAAGTGACCATGTTTCCATTTATTTTTCATATTTTCTTACAGTATATGAATTGTGTATATGATTGTCAGGTAGAGAAGGGCTCTCGGACCTCTATGGTTCAGGATATCCATCACGGTTAGGGCCTCGATTCGGGTCGTGAAAAACTTGATATCAGCATGGTTTATGGTCCTAGGGTGTCTACGAAACCGCATCGGGTAGAGTCCTGTTTATGGGTGTGTAGCGCGCCATACGTATAAGGAGGAAACTACTAGGCATTTAGGAATATTTTACTTTTTTTCATGTTCTAAATCGTGCCATTATGTTGTACATTTGGAAGTTATCCAAATTCCTTCTTTACTCTATTTTTATTAAATATGTCTCATTACCGAGTCAATTCAAGAGCAGAATCTTAGAGTCTAAATGATGTGGTCCCTCCTGATTGAGTCATAAAAGAGTATGAAATTGCACAAGGACTTGAGAGGAGTCTATAAGTACCTTAAAGTGTATTTATTTAATCCTATACCCTTATCTACACCAATCGTGTGTTTGATCCTGAGGTATGAAGTGTATTCAGTCCTTTTCAAAATTGTTGTTGCAGATAACATGCTAAAGGGTAGTGATGTATGTAAGAATGTTGGAACAATATTTTCACTCGAGTAGTAGTATATGTTAAGGTGTCATACCCTATTGGTAGTTAGATGATCCCAAAGTTAGTGATATGAAGTCAAAAGGTTAAAAGTCAGGGAGAGGGTGACTTTTGCGTAAATAGGTAGTTTGAGTTGTATAATCCTTGACTGAGGGTTGGGTTGCTCTTGTATGGTGATTGGCTAATGTTGTAGAAAAAATTTTAGAGTGTATGGTAGTTTGTGGAGGAAGTGTCTGGCTGTGATTATTAGTTATTCAAAATAGGAAAGGATCTCAGAATGGATAGATATGGTGGTTGTAGAAATTATTTAAAGGTTGTGAATGGAAAGGGGTAGAGACTCATTGGCATAAATGGAATTTGAAGGTAGTCTAAATGTATTCATGGGTAAGTAAGTATGATGTGAGAAAGTAGAATGTGTTGATAAGATCGTAATGGGTTATGTTATAAGATTAAGATCAATTGTCCCTATTATATGACTTTGAATCCCTTGATTGTCTTTTCTTTGGTAGTTGTTGACTAGTAATGCACGTGAGAAGGTGTGTGTGGTAGATTATAAGGTACGGTAGTTATACTATGGAGAGAATGAACTTGTGAGCGGTAGTTAAGTTAAATGGCGTAGTTAGGTTGATTTCCTAATTTAATGGAATAGTATAGTATGTGACCTTCTTTATTGGTGTTATGTGATTAGTGTTGTTAGACAACAGGTTTGAACTTTAGATGTGGAGTGTAGTGGTAAAAATAGTAGGTTGAAATTAATGATGCATATTTTATGAGAGTAAGTAGTAGGCTTGATTCGATGTGTGCACTAGCCTAGGTAGGCAATTTGTGGAAAAAGGAGTGGATAATTATGATATATTTATATACATAGGACTAGTGTTAGAACGATGAATTATGGTTGGGTCATTAAACGGATAAGAGCGTGGGTTTATAAGAATAAGTTTTTTTTTGGTTCAAGGATGTTGTATTATTAATAACCAAATCTTTCTTTAGAAAGTCGGAATTTATAAGAATAAGTTGAACCCCCCAGGTAGCATGTTGTTAGTTAAAGTTTTATGTGTATAAGTGTTTGGCCTTGAAATTTGTAGTATGGAGACATCTGGGGAAGACTAAGGAATTGTGGTATGGTGTTCTTTATAGCTGAATTAAGAAAATATAGGTAGGCAATATGCGCCTTTACTATAGTTTTTCAAATTTTGTTAAGTTGTAAGTTATGCGATTAGAGGTTTAATGCGAGTTTGTTAAGTAGTGGAGAATAGATCCTTATATGATAAGGGGGTGAGGATATGTGTACTCATGAGAGTGTAAGTTGTAGGGTGAGGGCTATAGAGACTAGCAAAAGTTAAGAGAAGCATTTTCGGAAAGCAAGGCTTTCAGGGTATAGTTTATCGGGGAGAGTTCAACATTTATGTATATGGTGATACCCTATTATGTTGAGTATTGTGCTGATAAATTTAATGAGAGGTTATGTCCTCAAATCTAGTATTGTGACTTTGACATAAGGGGGAGATGGTGAATTAAGGTAGTTCCTGAATTTTCTCCCATTCATGATGATTATGCTCGGGTCCCTCAATGATCTTCGTATGTTAGTATGATCGTGGTTGTGGAAGTATAGTAATGTTTTGGGTAGAGGGAGTAGATATTCTTGAATATGACAATTTTGATATGATTTCTTTAGATAAGTTTATAGGCGGAGGGGGAAAAAGGGAGATGAACTTTCGTTACGTGAAATAGTTAGAAAGGAGATATGTGGTGAAAATCTCTGTGAGGGTGATTGAAATTGCTGGTCTTAGTGGAAAAAGCCATTAAGTGGGTATAGTAATGATATACTTGAATGTTGTGATTGATGAAAACACAAACCAATGAGCCATGTGGTTATTACTCCTTGAATTAAGACTTGAGGTTGTTAGGTTAAGTGATGAGGTGAGGCGATTCCTTAATGTGATATAGAATACAGTGTCCCGTAGTTTAAGTTGGCATCCTTTTAACATCGGGTTAGGCTTCAACATGGAAGCACTATGTAGTGGGACTCAAACTCTTGTGGTTAGATATGTTATGGGAGAATTGTAAGTCGGAAATGATGAAGTGTATTATTTATTGTTTAGGGCATAGTTGACTAGTGCCTCTAAGTTTTAGGTCTATTCGTTGTATCTTGTATGGTAGAGAATGTTTCTATTTCTTAGCTTCCGCGAAATCGTATTCATGATTAGTACCAATGTAAATCAGGCCTATGATCACCAAATTTATGCATGCCTTAGCTTGTGATGATTATGATTCATAGAACTCATGTGCAGGATCATCCCTATGTAAAGTCTCATTACCTCACGTGTTAAGCTTATACGTTTCGCTAGGGATTATCATGAAGCTTGTCTGGTGACCTTGCATATTTGGTTGAGGAAAAATGTTCAGTTCGAGATTATGTTCTTTATTCTACACCTTTATATCTTCAAAAAAAAAGTCATTACCCATAATTCGGGGATGAATGATCCTATGGGGAAGATAATATAACACCCCATATTTTCGTGCTAGAATTCAAACCATCATTCTTATGTGTATAAACGTTAATCTCATGATTTTTATGTTAATACATATGTCATGATCATTATCCTAGTTTATGAAGTGCTCTCGAAGTGAAGAATGTTCATAGAAACCACTGAGAGCAAAGTTGAGCTAAGAATCTTTGATTCGTCCAAAGTTTGGTATTCGATTCTACAAAGGTCTACTTTGAATGTGTATAACTTTTGATATATGTGGAATTTTTCAACTCAATACCTACCAAATTGTAGATAATTGAATCAGCTTTCCAAAGATACTAATATCGCCTAAATTCGATACCCAAGTAAAAAGTTATAGCATTTTTTGCGTGAGGCAGTAAACTTCCATGATTACACCACTCGGCATTACCTATAGCGGTGGAACCAATAGCACTCTGTGGTAAGCTTAAAAGTTGGGATTGTACAAAAAAGTAGGTCACTGCAATTACACCGCTCGGCGGTGCCTATACCGATAGCACCAATAGCGCTCAGTGGTGAGCCTCAAAATCAGGATTTCTGCTGACACTTTTAATTCTGAGGGGCAGTCTTGTCGTTTCTATACAAACCCAAGTCGTGTAAAAAGTGAATTAAAATGTCTTTTGGGCATAATATGCCAAATTCACTCAAACTTATCAAGAACAAAACCCTAAACTCCCTCCCAAAGAACAAGAATCCATACTTTAAGTTCAAGATTTCCAAGAAATAAAATCAAGATTTGGATTCTATTCTTCGAACTAAGTAGTCTAAGGTATGTGGGACTACCCTAAAACTACACTGGCATAAGTTTTTCTTTCTTTTATCAAATTCAAAGATCTATAATCTTGTTTGCAAAGAATGTTTGATATTATTGCGAAAAGTATGTATTATGGAATTATTTTGATAAAATTATATGTTGTTTTGAAAATTTTTTCATGCAATTTAAATTGTACCTATATATGTATATATATTTTCGTTTGCAATGAAGAGTCGATTGAGAGAATAATTGATAAAACTCCCTCTCCTTTTATAATGTCATTGATTTCAAGTATTGTGGATTGCTTAAATTGCATGAACTTTCTTAAAGAAAACAAAAGGGTGAATGCCTGTTTAATGATCATAGATTGATACTATTATGACATGTTGAGAGGATGTTTTTTGCATGATAAATATTCATTGTGTCAAATTAACAATTTCCATGGGTTTGGAGTAATGCAAATATGATATTGCCACCTTATAATTGTACTATTGAGAGAAGAGTGTTTTCGATGTAAACTCAAAATTAAAATATATGCATGACTCTCTCTCACTTGATGTTTAAAAACTATGGGTTGTCATTAACATGAGGATAAGTGAAAAAGGGCTACAAATATGTTATAGTGTGACATGAATGACTTGCAAATCGGGGTATGACGATAACCGATGATAGTATGCCCTTAACAAAACAAGTCATGAATGTTTTGAATATATGAATAATGATTTTAAAGAACTAGAAGTTGGGCCTAAGAGAGTTAGATGGTTACCCGAAGAAAGCACGAGTTGAGAGACTCAATGCTGGAAATCTTGTTTTATCGACTCAGGATTTTGGCACAATATTGTGTGATCTTGTGTGCCTTGATATATGTTGTCCCAACTTGGGAATATTCTTAGGATCCATGCTTTGTGGTCTTGTGCCCTACCATGACATAATATTATGATTGAGAATTATGACACCCTGCTTTGTGGACTAGCGTGTCTCCCATAACGATACTCCAACCCTTACGGCAAACTTGGGTTGGGGGCTTGGCCGCCGATTCAAGGGAGGATCCCATATAACTCGTAGGATGATCAGAATTGTAGGGTATACCATTTAGCTTAAGAGAAAATAGAAAGTGAGTCATGATTTTCATGAGTTATTAAAATTCATTTCAGTATTCCCATGTGTTTTCACTTATGCATTATATTCATTATTTTATAAAATGCTCTCATTATGTTATGTAAAAATATGTTATTTTAGGTTGTTTCACATACTAGCACATTTTGTATTTACCCCCTATATTTCAGGTTCTGAGGCCTAGTCTAATGGTCCTACTAAACAGTGGATTATTGTCAGACAATCAGAGTTGGTGAGCCTCCCTTACTTCGGAATGCATCTTTTTACTTATGTTGATCCCATTGTTTTTAGTTTATGGTATAACTAGGGGCCTTGTCCCAGTTTCAAACAGATTGTCATTTTCAGTTGTAGTAGAGATTTCGCAGACGTACATTAGATGGTTTGAGTTTTATTGAACTCATGTCCGCATTACTCAATGAGATACTAAAGTGACCATGTTTCCATTTATTTTCCACATTTCCTTACAGTATATGAATTGTGTATATGATTGCCAGTTAGAGAAGAGCTCTCGGGCCTCCATGGTTCGAGATGTCCGTCACGGCTAGGGCCCCAGTCTGGGTTGTGAAAACATTTAAGTTGTTCCAACCTTTCAAGCATGAATTGCATAAAAGGGTATTTTTATAGAGGTTTGCATATTGGCGGTGGGTGAATGGGGTCATTTTGACATAAATTGAATTTAACGTATGATTACCTAGATTATAGGAAGAAAACATATCCGTGATAAATGTTGGCGGTATATTATGGTCATATGATGTTATTTGATACTTTAGTATCGTTGTATATGTGTCTCATTGTGTTGGACAAGAATGGAGATATTGGTTGTTTTTAGAATGCATATATATGTGACTTGAATTATTTGGTGGTTATGAGATGGGAAGTGATGGTCAGGGATGTCTTGTGAATGCAACACGTGATTTGATAGTGGTGTTGCTTCAGCTTGTTGTACGGGAGGAGTATTCAAAGTAAGGGATAGATTAGACGAGTTACAAACTTGTGACAATTTCCCTTTTAATTGGACGATTCTTTGTTCCATTCTTAAGATTACCTCATTATTCTCATCACTAATGTCGTTTCTATCACCCATTTCCTTGTCTTGATAGTTAAACTTAAGAGAAGGAGTCTGAGCTTTTTTAAATTTATGTGATAGGCAAGAGAATGCACGAATCAATCTTTGGGTATGGGAGAAAAATAAAAACAAAACAAAAGAAAAAAAAATCAAGTTAGTAAGGTGAAGGTGACATAAAGTGAAACAACAAACACATAAATTTGCATAAATAAAATGTCTTATACTGTACAGTGCTTATTTAAGTCCAAGGTTGACGTAGAATGCTAAATATATGTAACTTATGATATTATAATTCAAGTTTTATCTTGACACAATAGAAGTTTAGAATTAGACTTTCCTAACCTTATTTGCGCAGTTTTGATTTGGATTACTTTATCATGATCACATGGCACATAACATGAATACTGTATTTGAGTAGTGGCTAAGGCGAGAATCAGGAGATACAATCCAAATAGTGTTTGCCGTGGACATGAAAAAGAATGAATTTTTTAAGCATATTTATCATATCGCAGATTTTTGATCGAGTCGATGTTTAAATGCTAGACAACCTTTAAGTAAAGGTAGTAAATTGAACAGAACAAGAGTCAATGTATCCCATCAAAAAGATATTATAAAAATATGAGCTACCTTATCAAAGAGGACTTTAGGACAAATGGAAGTGTCGGAACTTAAGGTTGTGAAGTGAATTGATATGAAAAGATAGAAGATGGGCTTTAAGCTAGACCTAGGTAATAAGTTCGCACTTAAAGCTGATGAGATGAACATGTAAATAATGATAAGATGTTGAAAAGATAGACATAGAATGTTTAAAGACATTTTTATTTTTAAAAAGTAGGAGTTGAAGATTTGAAACACTGTAAAAATTTGAAGGAATTAAGTCTACTGAGACACTTAGTATGAAACAATTGAGAATTACAAAGATTGCGAAAAAAGTATTTGAATAATTGAAAAAAAGGTTCTAATTTTCACCCTTATGACTTTATGGAAAGGCGAAAGAAAGAGAGAATATGATTTGATAGAAAAATTATTTGAGATGATAAAAATTGTTTCACATTTTCAAATACTAGGATATTTTGTGAAAGAAAGGAAAAAGAAAAATTGTGTCCTTATAAAGGATTACCCACGTATCTTGTTAGAACAAGAATCACGTCAGACGTAGTTCAGAATTTGAGACTTAGAGAAATTCGAATAGCGGTTGAAGATGGATTATAGATGAAATAATCAAGGAGGGTTGTCAAATACATATGTAAGAAAAAAAGAACAAATTCGATATATGCACATAAGTTATGAAGACACCATAATTTATCGAGATGCATACTCCTTAGTAAAAAAATATACGATTAAGCTCTGGAAAATAAGAGTGGCTTTTGACAAGGTCCCCTCAAGCGGACAATTTGGGAGCGTGAAAGCTCATGATTGTCGATGCATTGCCGATCAATCGATTCACAAGGCATTTTTCATAGGGCGTTTTAGGAATGAAAGTATGTGAAACTACGCAACTGTTTTTAGAAAGAAAAAAAGAAGGCTTCAAGTGAAGGAAAATATGAGCGGAATGACGATTATAGAAAGCGGTAACCCATAGCATATATGGAAAGTAACAACATATCAAATAATATAATAAATAAATAAATGTGCAATTAAAGAGAGATCAAAAAATAAGAAATAAAACATAGACAAGCAACGGGAAATTGATTGACATGAAATTATAGAACTATAAAAAAAATGAAGGGGTTAACATGTAGAAAGGACAAATCATAAGGTCCAAAATAGTCAATAAAGAAAAAAAATTATGAAAAAACACAAACATCGCAATAAAGCTCAGACAAAAAGAATAAAATTCCACATAACACACAAATTCGTAATGATTAAAACCTAAGTATCCCCAACAGAGTCGCCATGCTGTCGCGTCTCATTTTTCTCGCGAAAAGTGAGATTCAACGTGGCAACTCTTTTTGAAATTGTTTAAAGAGTGAAGAGTCGCTACCTAACGAATCAAGGTGCGTTAGAGCACCATTATATTACAAATTTATTTTATTTTTTAGTCTAGTTCGCCAGAAATTGAGTAAGGGATCAAATTACCTCAAAAGAAAGTTGTTAGTCACCTTTCGAGGTCCACAAATGCGGACCCTAATCGAATTCATATATTACGTGAAAATTCTACGTAATAAATAAAGGTCCATTATTTTAATTAAGCAAAATGATGATGTTATTAGCCAAATAAAAATTAATACTGATAATAAAAGTAAGCAAAAAAACTAATTATAAAAAAAAATATAAAATGAACAATTAAACATGGTGCATGTAAACTTGATTAATCCTTAATCAATGTAACTTTAAATAAGTAAGTGATTGGTCATGAAAAATCCTTAATAATAAAAAAATAAATAAATTAAGAAAAATATATTATTATCTAATTAATACTAATTTAGGTGGAAAAAAAAAGTTAACATGTAAATTTAATTATTATATTTTTAAGTAAGTGAAAACGAGACTTGATTGTACTTAACACTATTTAAATAACTAAGTGATAAAAATCATCTTTTAAAAAACAAATAAATTTGGCAAAAATTTCATTTGACCTAATTAATATGAAACTAGGCGATAGAGTGTTAAACTTGCAAACCTGTTAACTAAAGTAAAGTATGCACACGAAAATTAAATAAAAAAATACGAAGGATATTAGATAAGCGAGAAGAGAGAATTGAGATGAATATGTGGAGAAATTGGCTAATTAACATCTTAAATTAAATTAAACTATCCCAAATAAATAAAAAAATAAAAATAACACTGTAAATAACTTATTTTAACAGAGTAACAATTTTCACAATTTAAATGACATCAAGAGAGTTTTCATTATTTTTTTTAAAAAATAAAATATTTGTTGCTTTATAAGAATGATTTCACGATATTAATAACCGCGCTCATTTGACCTTAGCAACATTTTTTGTTTGAGGTTGGTCTTAAGTTAAAATAGTAATACTATAAATTTTTTAAGACAGCTGGAAATTTTGAGTTTTAAGATATAAACAACAATAACAAACCTAATATATTCCCACATAGTGGGGTCTGGGGAGGGTAGAATGTATGCAGTCCATATCACTATCTCCGAAGAAGTAGAGAGGTTGTTTCCAATAGACCCCCGGCTCAAGACAAAGGACAATATACAAAAACATCAAAAGCATGAACCATGATAAAAATAACAGAGGTACAACATCCACAAAAATATTATACATTACCAAACAAAGGACACCCCCTCCCTCAAACCCTAAAACTAATAGCCAAGCTGCACTAAAGCCCTCCTCCTAACTACCGACTACTACTCATCCACACACCTTAGCCCTCTATCCTAGTTTTTTTCCTGCATATCTTCCTATCAAGGGTCATGTCCTCAGTAAGCTATAACTGCTCCATGTCACGTCTAATCACTTCTCCCCAGTATTTTTTCGGTCTACCCCTACCCCGCTTGAAATCATATAAGGCCAACCTCTCACACCTACGAAATGGAGAATCCGTGCCCCTCTTCATCGCATGACCAAACCATCTCAACCTCACTTCCCGCATTTTATCCTCCACCGATACACTTCCGCTTTCTTCCGAATAATCTCATTCCTAACTCTGTCACCCTTGTAAATCCACACATCCAACGCAACATTCTCATTTTTTCCACCTTCAACTTTTTTATGTGAGAATTCTTAACCGGCCAACACTCCACTCCATACAGCATAGCCAGCCACTGCAACTCTATAGAATTTGTCTTTAAGATTGGCGGGCACCTTCTTATATTATAAAATTTCCGAAGTGAGCCTCCATTTCATCCAACCTGCCCCAATTTTGTGAGAGACATCCTCATCAATTTCTCTATTCCCCTGAATCGTAGACCCAAGATACTTAAAGCTATCTCTCTTGCAAACTGCCTGAGAATCCAACTTTATTACCACCTCATCATCTTGCCTCGAGTAACTAAACTTGCACTCCAAGTACTCCGTCTTGGTTCTACTCAACTTGAATCCTTTAGACTCCAGGGTTTGTAAGCTTATCATCAACAACTCGCCGCGACTCATCAATCAAACCTACATCATCCGCAAAAAGCATACACCAAGGCAGCTTTCCTTGAATACTCCGCGTCAACACATCCATCACCAAGGCGAATAAAAACGGACTAAGAGTTGATCCCTGGTGCAACTCTGTCAAGACCGGGAAACACATAAGAATATTTATGTATAGATGCACATAATCTCCCTTTTTAAAACTTTGGTGCGTAGTACTCCCGGGGATGCGTTGACTTAATTTAAAACTTGAAAATTAGACCTTGTAATTCCTTTCACCTCCTGCTAACTATTTATTAGGAGAAGTATTTGTATAGTTTGAAATGACAGTGTCATATCCAATACACATAGTGTAAAACGAGATAGGACAATGACTTTGTATAAAGAAATGCAAGTAACTTTTAACAAACGAAATTGTGTTCAAAATATTAGAATAAAAATAAAGGAAGGAGGGGTAAAAATTTGAGAGTGACAAAAATAGAAAAAGAAACACACAACACATAATTCCCAAACCTCAAGTAACCCCCTTATTAGTGGTTGTACCATAATTATCAAAAAACGATAATGAGCAAAAGAAACAACAGTAGTTTCAAAATGAATAGACTTGGCTATCAGTCCTTAATAATTTCCAAATTTCGAAATTTGTCAAATACACATTCCCGCTACATATATGCAGAATGTCTACAAAGAGACACAAATATGCCAATCAACTAAAGTTCGACATTGACCTAATCTCATAATCAAGGAAATTGATGCATAAGGACGTACTCAAGACATGAGCGGGACAAATTAGCAAGCTTAAAAATCAATTCACGTAGACACTATATTCAAAATAACTCTATTCATTTAAGTGAACAAATTACTACTTTACCATACTGTTAGTAAGACACTCAAATTATAAAATCTGGACACAAACAGAGTGAGCCACTAATCTCAAACTAAAGGTGACACTCCAATCTCCAGTCCTATATCCATGCTTTCTAATTTGACCAATCAAACAACTAACAACATAATCTAACTAACAAGATTTAAAGGTTTGCTAAGCATGGCTCACAAGCAAATGAGTTCAATATTTTTGGAGAATAAGAAGAAGAGACAGTTTCCTGCAACATGATTTCCTGTAGTGGCATATTCGTGTTACTTGAAATAAGATAATGATTATGCTTCAATCTCAAACAAGTTAACAAACATGATTTAGCATAGACATGGATCAAAACATGAGCACAAAATGCGCACATGAAATCGATAATAGTCAGGAAAGAGAGAGGGGAAGTACTGGCCTGGGCTTCCCGGCCGAAATGCAATATGACGGGTCGAGATGACAATAAAAGACCAGAAACTAAATATGTCACCGTCGAATCTGAACTTCAACAGAATAAATGAACCGAAAATATTAAAAACTAATTTACCCAAATCTTCTTGGTCTTCTTTCCTAATGAATAATGATGCATATGAATCTTCTTGATCAAAATTAGTGCGATGACTCGACACCGAATCACAGATTCCTTGGGACTGGTTGAGGACAATAACAAATCGAAACAAAAAATATGAAAAAAAAAAAAAAAAAAAGGGAGAAAATCCCAACTTAACATAATGAAGGAAAATGGAGTTATAGTGAAATGGGTTTCCTGGTAAAGGGGTTGAGTATTTTGGTTTTTAGACAAATTTGGGAATAATAGCTACTATAATTGTATTAATAAAAGTAGCAAAAACAGTAGTAAGAATAATGATGATGATAATAGCCGCTATTACTACTACTATTACTACTACCACCACTACTACCATCACCACTACCACCACTACTACTACCATCACCACGACCACCATCACTACCACTACGACCACTATGACCACTACTACGACCACTACGACTACTACTACCACCACCACCACTACTACTATCACCACCACCACTACTATTACCATAGCTTTTGTTGCTGCTGCTGCTACACCACCGCTGCTGCCACGACACCACTGCTGCCGCTGCCACCGTTACCGCCACCGCTACCACTGCTACTGCTACTACTACCACAAACTACTACTGCTCCTACGACTACTACTATTACTACTACGACTACTACCACTACCACTACCACTACTACTACCACTGCTGTTGTTGCTGCTGCTACTGCTACTGCTGCTACGACTATTGCTGTTGCTGCTACTGCTGCTGCTGCTACTGCTCCTACCATTGCAGCCGCCGCTGCTCCCACCACCACCACTATCGCTACCACAACCACAACCGCCGCGCCACCACCACCACCGCTGCCACTACCGCCTCCGCTGCCACTACCACCATCACCACCACCACCACCACTACTACCACTGCTACCACTACTACTTCTAATAATAATAATAATAATAATAATAATGAAATAATTATAATAATAACAATAATTATAAATGTTATTATTATTATTATAGAAATAGACTAGGTGTATATAGATATGTGTTTGCAAATAAATTAATAAATATTAACAAAAAAATTATGTAAAATATTATATTTAAATTAATAAATTATATATAAAAAATATAAAGGTTAAATGATAAAATAAATTGTATATATTAAAACCATGTATGCGACAAGTATATTCGTTTGATACCAAAATAATACGTAAAGATATATTAACATTAAACTTGTTAGAATACCGGTCTAGGAGGTATATCGAGAGGTTAAAATTGGATGTCAACATGTGTTAATAGCATTGGTTGCCCAATTGTACTTGGAGCTTTTATAGGTTGGTGTCAAAACTACTTTCTTACATGGTAATCTAGAATAGACAATCTACATGGATCAACATGAAGGTTTCCTAGCTAAGGAAAAGAAGCATGTATGAATTGAATTTTTTTTTGTATGGTTTGAAACAATTCCCTAGACAATGGTACAACAGGTTTCATGCATTAATAACTATACATGGATTCTCAAGGATCTCATTTGACAGTTGTGTGTATCAAGAAGATGTCTAAGATAAATTATTTGAAGAATTATTGAGTAGGAAATTTGACTTGAAGAATTTGGGAGTTGCAAAGAAAATTCATGGAATAGAGATTTAAAAAGAAGACGGTGTTATACATCTTTCTCATAAGAGGTACATTGAAAAGGTTCTTGAGAGATTCAATATGCATATGAGCAAGCCTGTAAGTACATCGTTAGCTTCTCATTTTAAAATTTCAGATTACAAATGTATCAGTTTGAGAAAGAGCTGGAGCATATGTCAAAGGTTCCTTAGGTTAACACAATTGGTAGCATTATAGATGATATTGAATGTACATGTCCAGATATTGCTCAATCTATAAGTGTGTTAAATAGGTACATGTCCAATCCGAGAAAAAAGCGCGGGAAAACTGCCAAATAGAAATTGAGATATCTTAAAGGCGCTGGTGATGTTGGCATAACCTTTCAAAAGATGAAGGTATTTTAGTTCTCGATTATGTGGATTTTGACTATGCAGGAAATCTTGATGGAAGGAGGTCCATAACTAGATATATCTTTATTCTCATTGGCAGTGATGTAAGTTGATAATTGAAACAAACTAGAATCTCAAGCCATAAATAAGAACCAAATGATTGTATTAAACTCAACTCAAGCAATTACAAGATAGAGATCTGTAATGGAACAATACGAAAAACTATAGAAGATAAAAAAAATAGGGAGATGAGAATAAAGATACTGAGAGAGGTGAGAAATAGACCCTTGATTAACAATTCTCAACCTCGATACATTTTTTTTAACTATTTATTATATTAGGTTCCTTGTGCTACAAACCCTATTCCCCCCTCCACATTTTTGCACACCACTCCCCCTATGAAATTAGTAAGTTTTTTGGATGAACTCCTCACGCGCTCACTTCTTCTCTTAGCTTCAACCCCTTTTTGAGTATGTGTGTCCACATCAATAGGTGAGGTGTCCTCCACATCAGTTACATGGGTCACAAAATACCTTCGTCCTATGAAAGAACCTTGCCCTCAAGGTTCAGAGATGAGTCCACTGGACCGGGATCAACCAAACAGTGAGTTAAAGTGGAGCATTTTGTTGATATGGTTTAACTGTACATTGCTTGAGCAAAGAAACATGGAAAACTAGATGTACACAAGCTTCATCAGCTAACTCTAGCTTGTTGGCAAGCAAATACAAAAAAATTGTACATCCTTCTTCATAACTTTCCAACGTAAATTGAAAGATATTCTATGATACGAGCAACCCCAGCATGGCCACCCACTTTAGTGTTATGGAATTCATGAAGTAATTTCTAACGCAAGGTTGAGTCATCTGGAATAACCAAACGATCCCAATAAAATAGCAGAACATTCAAAAGTGAAATCCCAAATTAGTAGTATATGAGTCTTGTATAAACTGTTGCAGAGCCACTAATTCGGGATGAATTTGGATTAAGGCCTTGAGTTTATCTTCAAGATCATATCGTTGGACAGAGACACAAAAGAACACAGATTCACAAGTTCTTGAGAGTGCATCAGCAGCTTGGTTTTGATTTTTCCATGCTGGTAGATAATCTAAAATTCAAAACTAAGTCATTTTTTATGCTTTGTAGTTTGAATTGTTTGATTAGTTAAGTTTTTTTAGGGATTGTTGATCGGTATAAATGGTAAATCTTAGCCCAAGCAAGTATTGTCTCCGCTTGCTAATCTCTTGGGTTATAGCAAATATCTCCTTATGATAGGTGGATGCTCCTTGAATTTTATTGCTCAATTTCTTGCTATAATACACAATAGGGTGCCCCTTTTGCAAAGTCACAACCCCTATACCTTGTTCAAATGCATCCGTTTTATTCTTGAAAGCCTTAGTAAAACAGGTAATGCGAACACTAACGTGGAATTGAATTTGCTTTTTAGAGTTTCAAAAGTTGTGTAAGTTGCGACTGTCTAGTGATATGAATCCTTATGAAGGAGGTCCGTGAGAGGTTCAGCAATGGTTGCCCAATGATGTATGAATTGTTGGTAATATCTTGCCAGCCCAAGAAAATTTTGTACTTGCTTCAATTTCTTAGGTTATGGCCACTACTGTATTGCGGAAATTTTGAAAGGATCCACACTGAGACTTTGATATGAGATTGCATACCCCAATTAATCAACTGAAGTTTGTCCGAATTAAAATTTGCTTCGCTTGGCAACCAACTTATGGTGCCGCAACAAATCCAACTCTATTTGCAAATCCTTCAAGTGCTCCTCCCATAAATAGTTATGCACAAGAATCTCGCAAAGAATACAAAGACAAAATGATATAGACATGTTCTTTACACTTCATGCATAGTAGCCTGAATGTCGACGGGGCATAGATAATGCAAATGGCATCACTAAATGCTAATAATGCCAATTGTGAGTTTGAAAGATTGTCTTTTCCATATCATTTGATCTAACTCATATTTGATTATAAGCAGACAACAATTCAAATTTAGAAAAGTATAACACCAAATAGTTCATCAAATAACTCATAAATTATGGGAATTGGAAACTTATCCCAAAGGGTGACTGCAATAAAGGCTCTGTAATCCATGTGAAATCACCATGTACCATTTTTTTTTGCGAACCAACAACACAGGTGAAGGAAAAAGACTTGTACTGGCTCAAACTACTCCTTCTTGAAGCATTTTTGTGAGTAAATGCTCCATGGCTTTCTTCTAAAAATAAGGGTACCAATACAGCTTAACGTTAACTGGTTCTGCCCTAGCCACCAAATGTATTGCATGGTCTTGTGGTTTAGATGGTGGTAGACCTTGTGGTTTTTAGAATACCTCATCAAATAATTCCAGTAGTGCGAGGAGGGTAGGATCTAGCTACTAATCAGTACTAGGCACAGGGTCCACTTACTGCATATAGTAATAAGATAAAATTGCATCTGTGGCCAAGCATCATCAGAGGCTATGCAACTGTATTAGTTAAACACTAGAGGGTTCTAACCCTTTTTAACAAATAGTAGGCCTATGGTCATTAAACTCAAGTAGGTATCGACTATAGTCAGTAACCACTCTTCCCAAAGTGGAGAGCTAAGAGACACATAAAATCACATCCTCGTTATATAAGGAAAACACATACAAGGGTAAGATCAAAACCTTTAATTTAGAGTGGAACTTGGCGTACAATGATATGACATCGCAGATGTTGACCACTGCCCACCACCACCATCAAGAAACTATGGATGGTCTTGATTGATAGCTAAAGGAAATTTGTTGCTCTATCTTAGATAAAGTTACGATCATTACCCCGATTCACTAGGACTTGGGTTGGATATCCATTCACATGGCCAAAAAATCAAAGTGTGGAAAAGGGATTTCCACCTGCCAAAGCATGATAGGAAATAGTTTAATATTCTCGAACCTCTAAAACATTGAAATTTCTCTTATACTATTTCATCAGGAATAATTAGCTTTGAAATAGTCTAATTGAACTCAGAATTATTTGTGCGAAGTAGTAGTTGGGTGGAGATTTGCATTAGTGGCCAACTATATATTTTTTCTCATAATAATAACAGAATCCGCGCTCCCAGCAGCTCTAGATTTCAGCACGAGAGAGATAATTCAAGGTTAGTTATAAAGAAACTTGGGCAGAGGTATTGTTGCTGGCTAATATAAATGAGTGATTTTTATTAGATGACCATGAATTAGGATAGGGTAAAAGAGGTGTAACTTTGTTGTCAAGCACTGGTCGATTGGGCCTTTTTCATCTTAGATTCGATGCACATATATATGAGCCTATTTAAATACATCATTATACATTTTAGGCTTGTGATTCAGGACCGAGTTATTAATATCCTCCTTAAGCACAAAAACAAAGAGCCTCACTAAGGGCTTATCAGAGATATCATCTGTTTCATTAGAAATAACTTCAAACCTTCCTTGTAGCTATGAATCATGGTCACTTATCGGAGTTTTGCTAACCTTCCTACCATTTACTCGAGTCCCTTCACCTTGAATTAAATTTGAACCTTCTCCATAAAGTGCATCCAGCCTACTAGTTGTTTAATTTGAAATAATAACTGATACCACTCTAGAGCTTCACCATCTTGGTAGAAAGATGCCATAGTCAGCTTTTGTCCATCCTCGATGCCATAAAAATTGAAGTAGCACTCTGCTTAGAATATCTAAACCTCTAGATTCATACTGCAAAACCTACTGAACTCCACCAATACATTCTTATGATGGAGGGTAGGTTCTACTGGTGGATGATCTGGTGCGTCGTCTTGTAACAAACAACTTCCAGAAGCATACCACAAACTTATAATAGTTCCTTAAAGAATGAAGTATTTGTTTCCTTAATTGATTCTTCTATAAGAGCCTTGAGTATGGTTGGGTCCTCCATTAAAAAACCTTCGGATAAAAGCACCAATGAAACTAACTAGAATCTGAAGCCATAAATAGGAACCAACTGATTGTATTAAACCCAACTCAAGCAATTACAAGATAAAGATATGTAATGGAACAATATGAGAAACTATAGAATATAGAAGAAATAGAAAGATGAGAATAGAGATACTGAGAGAGGTAAGAAATAGACCCTTGCTTAACAATTATCTACCACAATATACTTGGTGTTAACTATTTACTATATTAGATTCCTTGTGTTGCAAACCCTATGCCCCTCCTTCACATTTTTGTACCCCACTCCTACTATGAAATTAGTAAGTTTTTTAGAAGGAATCCTTACGTGCTCACTTTTTCTCTTAACTTAAACCCCTTGATGAGTGTGTTGTGTTTTTCTCAGTAGGTGAGGTGTCCTCCAGGTCATCCTCATGGGTCACAACAAAAATAAACTGTACATTCAATTGTCGTTTTGTCTATAATAGAATTAGAATACATGCCAGCAAAGGAGTCATTAAAAGAATATGTTTGGTTGAAAGGTTTGGTGGAAGAATTAAGTTAGGTTTAGCTGGAATCAACTCTAAGATATGATAGTTAAAGTGCTATTTATTTTTAAAACCAAAGTTTTCATGAGTGCACCAAAAACATTGATGTCAGATTCCATTTCATTTGAGATGTCATTTAAGAGGGGACTATCAAGGTCGTGGAGGTTATCACAGATGATAAAATTGTTGACATTTTGACCAAGATAGTCCTGTTTGCTAAGTTTGTACACTATAAAGACTTGGTAGGAATACGCACTAATTGATGTAACACTGAGAGAACATCTGCTAGGTAGAGCTCGTATGTTCAATAAAGGTTTTATTTTGGGGGGTAAGGAAAAGTGTTAAGTGGATCAGGTTCGACGATTGAGAGAAGCAAAATGAAATCAGGATTTGGCCGAAAAATAAGCACGACTATAGATACCATGATCGATCACTATATTGACCTTTGGATACTGAAGGCGTCCTTAGGGTGATCTCATAGTTTCTATGGGGTGGTGATGATGAGGTCAGTCCATGGATTTACCTTTGATTTGGTTTATTCTAAGAGGTATATTAGGTAAGAAATGAAGGGAAGATGTCTATACCCATTGTCGTAGCTAAAAGGGTTCACTTTCTTACTTGACTGAGACTGAGAGTCAAGGCATCATTACGAGGTCATACCCTAGGCAGATTTAATCCCAAGGGTCAATCAAGCCCTTGAAACTAGTGAAAATAATCATCACAATCTGAGTGCCTGGATGATCGGCCATATTGGGACTGAGACACAACCCAGACTTATATGAGAGGCAGTAGTGGGGAATTTTTTGCGATGGGCGAAAGCCTGACAGAGCAATGCTGCATGGAGGTAGAAGGCCCACAGTTCGTGAACTTTTTTCTCAGAGAAGAAACAATAACGATATCTAGGGAATAATCATCGACTAATATCTAGGGAATAATCATTGACTAACTCTGTGCCACTAACAACAGGGTTACCTAGTAAGCTTAGAAACCACCAATCAAGGTGGAGATTGAAAGAGTTGGTTTGATTTTTGTGGGGTCCAATCCATGTGGAAGACATGTCATATTCTAAATTACTTGTCTAGGAAGTAAACTTGGAGAGCAATAAAAAATTTATGAGGGACAAATTTTGTATTTATTTTTCTTTTCTTATTTTGTGCTTAAAGGTCAAGTTTTGTTACTTTGTGCCCAAGTTTTGTCATCTATAAAATAATGGATATTCTTCATTGTAAACCATCCCAAAATTCATCATTGTCCATTGCAAAAGTAGAGAGTTTAGAGAGCAATTCTCTTATGTGTAATTAGGATCTCTCCCTTTTCTTTGATAATATAAAGATAGTTGTTCTCTGGTGGATATAGGATTATTCAAATCCAAACCAGTTAAATCTTGTATCTTTCTCTTATTATTTATTTCACGTTTTTATCAACAAAAAATCTCATTAAAACCTACCGAACCACCAGTAGCCACCATCACTAAATTCTATCGAAAAGGTTACCACCTGTCCACGAATCTTCACCTTCGAATCTGGGTCCATGGGATCCCAGTTAGCATAGAATTCCCTGGTGAGGTGCAAGTTTCACTCTGTGGGCTACTCAAATAAAAAGTTCATATTCAGTTGCTCCATCCTGCGTACCATACTCGGGTTCTCTCTCAGTAAGCTATCACGATTGATAAACTCTTCCAGGGCGTACTTGGTCTCATTGTGTTTTGAGTACCATTTCTTGCCAGCTTCTTTGACCTATCTCGTTCCATATCTCCGTACCTGACCACGGGGGACTATCGGAGATCTTGGCACCCAGCCAGTCTGCCTATTTCTTTTCTTTGAAGGCTCAGAAATGTCCTTTCCCTTCTATTGTTGACGATACATAGTACCTATCAGTTAGAACCATGCCACAAATAAGTTAGACATGACATTCTTTTTATCTAGCAAACACAAAGTGTAGAAGGATGTAGAAACCACCCCACACTTAGTTGCAAGCATAGGTGCTTAGATGTATGAACTAGGGTACTCAGACTTCCCATGTTCATTATTAGAACCTCACTATCACAGAACCATAGCACGCACATTGAAAAACTTGGGTGTATGTTTTACTCAGACTTCAAATATATATTAACTTTGTTTCCATAGGATTCAATAAATCACATCCCACCATATCACATTTAGTCTGCCTTTAGTTCAGCTCATAACACATGCTAGCATTGTAATTACAGGTAAAGCACAGGTGTAAGAATCATAGGGATAGAATGCTCACCCTTGGGTACATTATTTTAACAACACAGGCACTTACCCAAGACTGAGGTACATTTATATTCTAACATGAACACCATAGCTACAATAAGCCATATCTCACACTTAGTAAGTTCAACCATGGTTATTCATAGCTATAGATGCAATATATCATTATGTGCAAGAAAGTAACTTCACCAGTTCTCATATTCAACACTTCAGGTTAGCGAACACCAAGTGTGGAAGGATTTAGGGTCCACCTCACACTTAGTTGCTAACGTATGTGTGCACTCTGCGAGATCGAGACACTCACAACACGATTTTCACACCCAATTGTATTTATAACAAGTGGAAGTTACTTAGTATACTACATCGATTTAGCACACGTTGGCATTCAGACTTTGAAACACATATTACCACCACACATTCATGTGCATTCACAAACTATTTCCATAATTAAAAAGAAGCACAATGATATAAAAACCATCGAATCTCAAATAATACTGAACCAATGACACACATATAACTCAGTGAACCAAAAATTTCCACACACATTGACACTTTCAACTTTTTTTGCAACTTTAATCCTAGCACTCATTTAATTACTTCATTGAGATGAATTAGGTAAACCAAAACATGAGCACTTACCTTGTTCAAAGGTGCGTAGAAGAAAGAGTGGAAGGATTTGGTTTCACTCTTGCTGCGATGCGTTAGACAATGTAGGAATTTTGGAAATATTTGAGGGAGGGAGGTTTAGATAGTGCCTTAGGTTTTCAAATTGGGAGAGGAATTTGGAAATTAGAGGGGTTATAAGAGGGTGTTTTGGGTTATGAGAGGTGGGCTTGGGTAAAAAGCAGCTTTTTAAAGTAAAAAACCCAAAATAATTTTCCTTCCGCTATGCGGAGGTTGCTCTCCGCGATAAGCTCTGCGATGCTAGGCTATCGTGGAGGCTCACTAAAATATGGCTTTCACATTTTTATTTTCTTAGTGCGACGCAGAGGTAGATCTCCATGATAAGCTTCACAATGCGGAGCTATCACAGAGACTCTTTGAAAAGTGCACTTTGGGGAATTTTGTCCCCTTTTTCTCGCCTTCCTTGTTCCTCAACTTAATGCATATTTTACATACCTAATAGATTTTCATAACGCAAAATTTACTCACTTCTTGTTCTCCCCATGCCATGAAGTTTCTCATTCCTGCATCCTCAACAAAAACAACAAAAATACGTAAGAAAAAGTGGGTTGCCTCCCACTAGCGCATTAGTTTTGGTCATGGATCGACATATATTTTGTATTTTTAATTTCTTTTATCTCTTGTTTTTCAAATAACAAATAATTAAACTAAGTTATTACATTACATTAGTGGGTTGCCTTCAACGCAATGCCTTATTTAATGTCGTGGCACGACCAAACTCAGTTTCATTCTTCTTCAAAGATGATAAACGTCTTGTGCCTATCCATATGATCTGCCCAATAATGTTTGAATATCTACCCATTTACCAAGAATGTAGCACTTTTATCCTCATACCAAAGTTCAACAGCCTCGTGAGGAGTCATTTTTACAAACTCGAAGGGTCCAGACCACTTAGACCTCAATTTACCTAGAAACAACTTCAATCTCGAATTGAATAACAACACTTGATGGCCTAGTTCAAGGACTCAAGTCATAATTTGCTTATCATGTCATCTTTTAGTCTTCTCTTTATATAATCTTGCATTTTCATAGGCGTGTAAGTGAAACTCATTGAGTTCACTCAATTATAACAGTCTTTCATCTCCTACAGCCTTCAAATCAAGATTTAATTTCTTCACTACCCAATAATCCTGATGTTCAAGCTCCACAGGCAAGTGAAAAGATTTTTCATACACCAAGGGATAAGGAGAGGTCCCAATGGACATTTTATAGTCTATCCTATATGCCCATAATGCATCATATAGTTTATGCTATCCATTAACCATTTTCTGCAAGATCTGCTTAATCTCTCGATTAGACATCTCTATTTGGCCCCTTGTTTGTAGGTGATAAGGTGTGGCCACCTTGTGTCTAACCCAATATTTAGCCAATAAGCTCTTAAACTAGTTATTCACAAAGTGTGTCCCTCTATCACTGATGATTGCTCTAGGTGTGCCAAAGCAAGAGAAAATATGCTTCTTGACGAACTTCATGACTACTCTTGCATCATTTGTAGGGAAAGTTGTTATTTCTACCCACTTGGACACGTAGTCAACAGCCACCAGAATATACAAATTTCCATAAGATGGTGTAAATGGTCCCATAAAATCTATACCTCATGCGTCAAATATCATCACTTCTAAAATATTTTTCATGGGCATTTCATGGCGCCTTGATATCGTGCCTATTCTCTGGCATTGGTTACACTCTCTTACATAAAAAACAACATCTTTGAATAAGGTAGGCCAAAAAAAAACAGATTGTAATACCTTTCTTATTGTTCGTTCACCTCCATGATGGCCTTCATAAGGTGATGAATGATATTTTTCCAGCACCTGTTTAGATTCAGCTTCAAAAATACATCTTTGCATAATCTTATCAGCACCTTGTTCGAATAAATAAGGATCATCCACATATATGAGCAAGAATCATGAAACAACATATTCTTCTCTTGACTTGTGGCCTTCGAAAGATAAATATCACTGTAACGCCCCGTTTTTCTGAACCGAAATGCTACACGGTGCTCATGACCCCGAAGGACCACAAGCTAACCCATGACTAATATCTGTACCTGTAAACTGCATAATATCTCATAAAATATGCGGAAACATGAACTGTAAGGCCATAAGGTTCAATACTAATACATATTTGAAAAAATATGGTATATTAATACCAAAAAGGAACATAAATACTGAAGGATGAACATCTAATCTAACATCTAGTCTGAAAGCCTCAAACTTAACTGAATAAGGAGTTAATGGGACATGTCCCCAACTAACTCCAACTACTGAAATAAACTGAAAACTGAAATAGAAATGAAATCATCATGTCCTTGAAGGATGAGGACTCGCGTCTAACTCTAACTGCTGATCCTGGAATCTACTGCTGATTTGGAGCTCATGCCTCTGAACCTATGGTGTAACATAAGAGAAAGCACCATAGCGCAAATACGTCAGTACGTCTGAATGTACTGAGTATACGAGTGAGGTAGGCTAAATTCAAAGGGTTATATGCATGAAAAATACTGACTGATATGAATGTGAGAGTACATACATGCATACATAACTGTAACTGAACTCGTGGAGATACTGACTACTGAGTCTGAATACTGACAACATGAGTGTACTGATAATGAGATTCTAAAAGACTGAGTTTACTGATATTGATATGTAAATCACTAATAAATGATGGATCTGATAATGTATTACTGATATACTAAGAGACTGATATTGCATTACTGGTAAATAAATGATTGTTTCTGACAGTTCAAATTATGAAGAACTGGTCTGATTGACTGTATCTGACAGTCCTAAAGCTGAGTACTGATAGCATGAGTTCTGATAACTATTGTGATTGATAGCATAAGTGACTATATCTCAAAGTCCATAAATCTGAAGGAAACTATCTGAGTTCCATTCTATTTCTGATTGACTGTATCTAACAGCTCTTATATACTGAAATCTGAAGAGCTATCTGAGTTCTTTACTGAGACTGGGTAGCTATAGCTGACAGTCCTAAAATCTGTAACTAAAACTGTGGGAAGTAGTTATCTAACCGACATGCCCCAAATACGCTATAATAGCTAAGCTAGGGTCCAATCTCTGCCCCGACTGGAGGGGTGTCAATATCGGGCCACTGGTAAGGACAGTTGTGGAAACCCTATACTGGCAAGTACCCAATGAGAATGGTGGGAACCCTAAACTGACGGGTTAAGCCACCTCATCAACCCTAATCTGATGGGTTAAGATGTCTCAACCTACGCTGGCTACGTAGTTTTGGAACACAAGGATGACTACTAAGAATCTCACCCTGAACTGGCGGGTGAGTTCCCATCCTTAGGTTCACTCGGTGCTAACTTCTACTCCCATCTGAAGGACACTGAACTGAATAACTAAGCTGAATTGAATAACTGGACTAAACTGATTAGCTGAACTGATATTGATTAACTGGACTGATACTAGTGGTATTGTTTAGCAGAGCTAAACTAAGTTTACTGGATTCCAATGACTGACGGAATGTACTGAGTTCTGAGGACTGGTTAAGAGTACTGAAGTTACTGAGATTGACTGTGAATACTGAGGTTGCTGAGGTTACTGAGATTACTGAGATTATTGGACTACTGAAATTACTGAGATTACTGGACTACTGCGATTACTGAGATTTCTGAGTTTTCCTGAGTCACATGACTGACTGAATTCTATAGATCACAGCTTGACTGAGAGTATTGTGAAAACATGACATGGCTCTAGGCACAAAACTATATTTTTCGGGTACAAGTACCCCCAGGACTCGATGGAAGAAAACTGACGCAACTTGAATTTCTTGAGTACACGACCATCAATAACAATCCATAATACATGAGTGGGGGATTTTATGAAGTACATGGTCATCATAATATCTATCATGAATAGGAATTCTTATAATCAAGTCATAAATCTCATATTCTAATATCATGGGCATTTCGACAACATATACTATTCATAGCAAGGGCATGGAAACCATTCAAGCATAAGGGAACGACAACATGTAACATTTAGTTCATATTGTAATAATTTGGGGATATTAAACTTCATGTATTTATTCAACATCTCAAACATGGTAGGAAAAGCATGGATATAATTCGCAGACATAATTCATATCTTCATCATTATACATGCTTCATGCCACTGCCATAAGAATACATAATTAGCATGGAAATTTATATTGAAGTGTATAGCTAACATGGACTTGTCATGTGAATATCATGGAATCATGTAAACAGGAATTTCTAGCATCCTAGGCATTTTATCAAACACCTTGCATGCATTCTTTAAGGCATAGGTGGATTTTATACTTGCATTATATTAAACCACCCAAAGTTCATGATTTTCAACCAATAACCACATATATTTCATGAAAACATCCTTAGATATCATCTTGAAACATAAACATCCATAATCAATATGTACATATTCATATCACCACAAAAATTTTATAAAACAACATTTAAAAGCATGATTCTTGAGCTCTATGAACGAATTGAATCCATAGATGAACAATACGCAGACCTTGGAAGGGAGGTTCTTGATGATTGACGGAGGAATTTTCTTGAAATTGGATCTTCAAGCTTAATTATGCAACCCTAGTTGTTTTTCTCTTTTAGTGCTCTTGGATGATGAGCTTTGAGATGTTAATAGGGTTGTAATGTGTTTAGAAGCTATATATTTCGTAGGGTTAAGTTTAGGGACGTGTAAGGAGTGTTAAAATACTTAATTACCCTTAAAATAACTCAAAACGGAGTGTTTTTGACACCTGGAACTGACTTAGGCGGCGCCCAAGCGATTGCCTAAGATAGGTTGGGCGGCGCCTAACCAATCTCCTATGTTTGGGTTGGGCGGCGCCTAACTAATCGTCTATCCTTACTATCTCTCACGAAAAAGGGTATAACTTTTTGCTCGGGTATTGGATTAAGGCAAAATTGGTATCGTTGGAAAGATAATTCGATTCTCTACAATTTGGTGGGTCTAAATTAGCCAAAATACCATACTAACATTGAGTTATACTCATTTAAAAATGACCCTTGCAAAATCAAACACTAAAACTTGATGGATTCAAAAACTCTTAGCTTGTATTACCTTAAGTGACTCATATGAACATGCTTAATGTATCATAAGCTATCTTATTGATAGTATACTCATTGTAAGTCATGCACTAAAATGCTACTCAAAGGATAGGAGGTTTCATACGTAGGAAAAATGGTTCGTCTCCTAGCTTTGAAACATACGGGGTATTACAATCACTTACTAGCAAATTCACTATATCAGCATACCAGGTATCCTCTACTACATCCAGTACCATCAATTGCTCAATTGAAAAGTCCTCTAAAATACAGAGTGTATCATCAGCAACATGAGCATGACTCTCAAGCCTCGACAAATGGTCAGTTACTTAATTTTCAGCTCTTTTTTTATCATGAAATTTTCAATCAAATTCTTAGAAAAGAAGAATCCACCTAATCAACCTTGGATTCGCATATTTCTTATTGAAAAATACCGAATGACAGCTTGATCAGTTTGAATAATTACCTTTATGCCCACCAAGTATGCTCTGAATTTATCAAAGACATGTGCAAGTACCAGCATCTCCTTCTTTGTGATGGTGTAATTTGGCTAGGTTGCATCCAAGATTTTACATGCATAGTAAATAGAGTGATATACTTTATCTTTGTGTTGTCCCAATAGTGCTCCAACAGCCACATCACTTGCATCGTACATCAACTCGAATGACAATGCCCAATCAGGAGAGATCAGAATGGGGGCTTCTATCAATCTTCTTTTCAAATTCTCCAATGATTTCTAACATTCAGTCCCAAATTCAAACTTAGCTGCTTTCTTCAATAGTTTGAACATTGGACTTGCTATCATAAAAGAAATCTTTGATAAAGCATTTGTATAACCCTGCATGCCCAAGAAAGCTTCTCACACCTTTCATTGACACTAGATATCATATCTTTTCAATGACCTCTACTTTATCTCTATCTACCTCAAGTCCTCTGTGATGTCTTATGACCAAGGAAATTATCTTTATTGACCAAAAAGTGTCATTTCTCCTAGTTTAGTACGAGGTTGATTTCTTCATAGCAAGCCAAGACCCTATCTAAGTTCTCCAAGCACATATCAAACGAATTACCAAAAATGAAAAAATCATCTATAAATACCTCGACAAAGTATTCCACCATATCATAGAAGATAGACATCATGTATCTTTGGAAAGTTGCTGGTGCATTTAAAAGAGCATGTATTTGAATGTATAAGTGCCATAAGGACAGGTGAAGGTGGTCTTCTCCTGATCTTCTGGTGCTACTGTTATTTGATTATAGCCTGAATACCCATCCAGAAAGTAGTAATATTCATGTCCAGCCAATCTGTCTAATATCTAATTAATAAAAGGAATGGGATAGTGATCCTTCCTAGTGGCTTTATTCTACTTCCTGTAATCTATTTAGATCCTTTACCCAGTCACTGTACGATTTAGATTCAGCTCATTTTATTCATTAGTCACAACAGTCATCCCTTTTTTCTTTGGAACACAATGTACAGGGCTTACCCATTTACTATCGGATATGGGATAAACTATTCATTCATCATGCCACTTAATGACTTCTTTTCTAACTACTTTTTTCATCATAGGATTCAATCTTTTTTGGTGTTGCACACTCACTTTATATCCCTCTTCCATATATATTTTTTGCATACAGAAGTCAAGATTGATTCCTGTGATATCCGACATTTGCCATCAATCCTTCCTTCTCTTCAATACTGTCAATGCCCCTTTTCCTACACACCAGACAAACCTACAAACACAGGTAAAGTATCATCCTCACCAAGAAAAGCATATTTCAAATGAGAGGGTATATTTTTAAGCTCTGGCTTTGGTGCTTCATCTATAGATGCCTTGGCCTATTTAACAGCTCAAATTAGGTTTTCTAGGTAATAATGCTTACCAAATCCATAATTTGTACTATTTCAAAGTGCTCTAACACCACCAAAAAAATCATACCCCATCAATGCTCGCTCAAGTGGGTCATTAGCCAATAGAAGGTGGAGCTCAGACTCAAGGTTTATGGCTATAATAACAAACAATTCTTCATATATTGCAGACAGCTCCATTGCCTTATACACATCAAAAACCTCGACATTGTCATGAACTCTCATATTCATCTGTCCTGCAGCTACATCAATCAATGAGCGCCCAGTTGATAAAAAGAGACGTCCCAAAATAAATGGTACTTTCGTATCAGCATCAAAATCAAGAATAATAAAGTCCACAGGAAAAATAAGTGGTTCCACTTACACCAATACATCTTCAATGATTCCATCAGTCCTAGCAAGTGATCGGTCATCCAACTGCAGAATACTGTGGTAGGTCCAGGGCTGCCTAAACCAATATTTCTGAACCAGGATGTGGGCATAAGATTATGCTTGTCCCAAGATCACATAATCCCCGAGCATTGATGGATTTCCCGATTGTGATCTACATAGTGAAACTTCCTCGATATTTCATCTTTATGGGCAATTTATTTTGAATCCTGGATGTGCACTCTTCAGTAAGTACTATAGTATCATATTCAGTCAAACAGTTCTTATTCGCCATAATGTATTTCACATACTTCGCATACTTTGAAACACTCTAAAAAATATCAACGAGAGAAAGATTAATGTGAAGATGTTTCAAAATATCAATAAACTTCCTGTAACTAGCCTCCTCTTGGTGTTTCCAAAGCCTTTGTGGGAACGATGGAGGTGGCATCACATTTTTTGCTTTGGTTATTATAAAGACCAACTTTTTGATGAAATATATGAATTATATGTTTATGTATAATTTGACTATTCTACCCCTCTCCATAGTTGCATTATGGTATTTTTGGAGTATGGGAGTGGTTGGCATGGTTTTCTAATGCATTTTGGTATTATTTAAGCAATATTGTGATTTTTGGTGACTTTGAGAGCCTTATTTTAGACTTATGTGGATATCTTCTGATCCGTGCAATGTATGGCTAAATGGACTGTGTCAGCAGCTCCAAAATATTAATTTTAGGCTAGTTAGACCTTTGGTTTGGGTCTTGTTACACCCGAGCTCATTTCAACCTGTTGGTCAG
Source organism: Capsicum baccatum var. pendulum (assembly GCA_030864225.1). Lineage (NCBI taxonomy): Eukaryota > Viridiplantae > Streptophyta > Magnoliopsida > Solanales > Solanaceae > Capsicum > Capsicum baccatum. The sequence continues at coordinate 108,866,503 of CM061551.1, forward strand.
AAAGTTGAAAAATTAAAAATAAGAGTGTGGGACCCACATTTGATCGAAATAAACTCGGATTAAAAACATGACTTCGCCAGCAGATCAAAAACATCTATTTTAGGGCGGTAACATTTTTGGTGTGATTTTACGGCTTTTAAATGTCATTTCGACCCTCGATTTGAAAAATTGTGATTTCAAATTTTGGGGTTTAACTTTGTGAGAACGATATTTTTTTTTAAATATGATATCACCATTGAGTTTGAAACATCGAATTTAGTGTGGTTGCATAGTTAGTTTGCATATATCGGACTCCGAACAAATCTCGGACACTGTCGAAGTTCATTTGGACTTAGAAAAATCTGCCATAGTGCAGATTTTTCTGCTATATATAACAATTTTTAATCCTTTCTGGCTCATTTTGTCCGTTCTTTCATCTTGCCTCTTGAAAGTTAAACCTTAAAATAATGTAAGAGCTTAAAAGTAAAGCTTGTGGGAGCTTGGGTAGATAGATTAACATCTATTTCTTGATTCTCTTACGGATTAAAGGTAAGAATTCATCCTTTTCTTAGTAATTTCTTGATTAATTTTTCATAACCCCAAAAATCTTAGGGTTTGATTTCAAACCTCAATTTCACTTGAATAATATTTTAATCTTATAATTACTAGTTTTTCATCAATTTAACTTTCAAAACAACTCTAATTCTTGATTTTAACTCAAATTTTAAAGATTTTATCTGGTGAAGCTTAAAAATAATTTTCTTCTATTTGAATCTCATTTTTTACTTGATTTGACTTAAATTTTTCAGCTCTAGGTTGCTAAAAATATGAGAAACACATTTTTGAAGTAATTTTATGATTTTGCCCTTCCTTTTTGAAAACCCATTTCGAGGGTCTGTTTTGACCCCAAACCTAAAGTAGTCAATATGGATGTTGTTGGTTTTGTTTTGATGCGTAGATTTCATATTTGATGCTATTAGTGAAGTTCGAGATCTTTCGTGGAAAGAGAGGTCACGAATTCAAAGTGTAGCGGACTAGTTTCGATATTCGAGGTAGGTCATGGCTTAACTCTTTCAGACTGGGCTGGGCAGTAAATGATGATACAAAATACATGTTAAGGATGGGAATCAATCATGAAGAATGTCTATCTATGTATTGTGCCCGTGTGGGGGCCTATATGTGATGTAATTGTCGAAATTGAGATATTATGTGATATGTGTGACCGTGTGAGGTCCTATGTGATATTGATAGCCTTGAATACATGTGATTAATTGTATTGTATTGTTAAAATGCTTAATATGGTGCCATTGGTGTATTGTAATTATCTTCATATTTTATTGACATATGAAACATAGAAATTCATGGATGAAACAAAAATAATGAGTTGATATTGGCTTACATGATTGTGGAAATATATCATTGTGGTTGGTTATGGAAATATATCATATGGTTGGTTTAGAAATACTAATTGTGATTGGTTGTGAGAATTAGATTCTCATATCATACTCATTCATAAAACATTGGTTCCACCATGGAAACACATGAGTAGCACTGACAACACCTTTATAAAAACACTCCTCGAGGGATGTGTCAGGGAGGAGATATTGTAACTCCTTATAAAACTCTTTTCAAGGGATGTGCCGAAAAGGAGATATGAGATATGTAGATTGTATACAGGTTGACAAACCACCCATAGGTCCTGTGTTAGGAGGCTTGCCTCCATAGGTGTATACGGGGATTGTACGATGATATTGGAGGTTGTGCGATGACCTCGTGTATCATCATCATCATAATAATCATGTACATTGCACTTACATTATTGTGTTTATATTGTGTTGCATTGCTATATTGACTTGCCTTCTATGTAATTATCTTATCTTTTTTTACTTGTATTTAATAATCTTATATATACATGTTCCTCCTTATTCTACTTATATATGATATAATGCATATTTGTGTTCTACCTTGGTGTGATGTTGCAATATATGTTATTATATTAAAATTATTAGTGCAAGTGTTATGGGCTAACGTTGTGGGATATTTTCTGATTGTAGGTGATGTGCCCTTAGTGCATATTTTGTATGCTTTATTTACTACTTTACTTGGTCGGCCTATGATACCTACTGAGTACAAGTGGACTGTACTCATGCCTACTACGCCCTTTCGGTGCAGGTCCTAGCTCGAGTGCGCCTCAGCTTACTTGACTCGGGTGATTGTTAGAGCTTCAAAGGTAGCAGTTGGACATTCATAAGTCCGGAGTTCACCTCTATCTTTCTATAGTAGTTATGTCTTTATTAGTATTTGGAGACAAATATTATTTCTTTGTGGTTATTTTTCTAATGTATTTGCTACTGGATTGTGTTAATAATTCTTACATTATTGACACCTATTTTTGGGCATGATTGGTATTTTGGATAAGTTCTTTCCGCATTGTTATGATTACTTGTACGGTTCGACTTTGTTCTAGAAGCTTTAACTTAGGATATTTCTATCGTTTCCTCTTTTTGTTTCAGTTTGGGTGATAGGATAACTTATCAAGGTACGTCGCGATAAGTGCCATCATGACACTTATTTTTGGGTCGTGACAGTTTCCTTGCTTTCAGCTTTGTCTTCTATAACTTTCTCTTTATATTTTATTATTTCACCATCTTTAGCCTTGTGATTCACCTGCTTTGTTTCTAACTCCTTCATCTTTAACCCACTCCGAGTAGTGACTGTATTCACCTATTTTGGATTTGGCTTAGTATTACTAGGTAGACCTACCTGAGGTCTAACATTCTGTGCTTCTGTAATCTGAACTATTTGAACCTCCAAGTTCTTTGTAATCATTTGTTGACTTTTCACATATGCTACAAACTGTTCTTGTGTATCCATAATCTATTTTAGCATTTCATCAATGTTACTTGATTGAGTATTGGCTTGATTACCCTGAACATGCTACTGCTGATTCTGTTGTACTGGCCACCTGTATTAATTGGTATTTTGTTCTTGATTCTCACCCCATGAGAAATTGGGATGATTCCGCCAGTTAGGATTCTATGTCTTACCAAAGTTTTGTTGTCCTTGACGATTAGAATTCCCACATAATTAACAGATTCTGGGTTAGTCGCACAAGCATCTGTTGTATGATCATTGCTTCTACAAACCTCGCAACAAGTATAAGACTGATGAACTATATTTGTTGCTACTGGTGTGGGTTGTGTAATCCCTAAATTCATATTGCTAAGCTTAGTAGTTAGCTAATTCTATAATGCAGCAATCTAGGTTGATATAGCAGTAAACTGCTCGACCTCCAACACACCTGCAACCTTCTTTGGAGCACCTCTTGCATCCGCATGCCACTTAGGATTCCCCTGTGAAATTCAATTCAGAAGTGTATATAATTCATCATATGTTTTCTCTGGTGTTTGCCCTCCTACTGTTGTATCTAGAAGAATCTTGGTGTTTAGCTCAAGATCCTCTATAAAAGTATGTACCAGCATATCATTAGACTGATGATGGTGAGGGTAATTTTTGAGCATAGCCTTGAATCATTACCAGCTTGGTAAGGATTCTCTCCAGCTTTCTACCTGAAACTTAAAATCTCACTTCTCAAATATGTTGTCTTCCCAGATGGAAAGAATCAAATAAGAAATTTTTAAACTAGATCATCCCAGGAAGTTATGGAGTTCGATGGTTCAACATATAACCACCTTTTTGCTTCCCCCAATATAGAAAAAGGAAAAAGAGTTAGTCTGATATAGTCAGTAGATACCCCGTAAGAATATATGTATCACTAATCTCAAGAAATTTCTGTATGTGCTATTGTGGGTCCTCGTGAAATAAACCTTTAAACTGGCCACTCGAGTCCAAGAGTTGCACCATATTTTTCTTTAATTCAAACTGACCACCCGCATATGGATTGCGGATGCTATTAGTAACATTATTCGTAAGTGAGATTGCCACTTCACAAATGCATCTAGCTTCTGCTCGATCTGGAGCGGCTAGAACTACCAGAGCTAGTAGTGCAAGAGTTGGAGCAATTTGAGCATTAGGATCAGGATCTCTTTGATCTCCCTTTGGAACTTGCTGAATTAGATAGTGAAGTGTTTCTGCTCTTCGCCTTTGATGAAATACCTGTTATGATTCCGAATAAGACTCAACCAATTCTTTCACTCTTGTCAGTTCAATACTTCACTTTTCCTACAAAAGTCAGCCGCAAGATCAAATTGTTAACACTTAAATTTATTATCAAAGACAAAAATTTAGAAAATTGTTAATTATTTGAGTTTCCAGTAATTTAATCAAATTCAATTTCAACAATAATGTATTCAAGTGTTTTAGAGTATCGAGATGATTGTGATAATTTAATGAATAATCTACTAAATAAATAAATAACAAAGTGTGTCAATAGCAACGTAAGCAAGGTTGTAAACAATAAGAGTGAGAGTTCCAAGGTTGAGACATTATTAACAATCTTATAAATCTCTATCCTTATTGTGGTCGTGTTGATTATTGAATTATTAATTTTTGGGGTTTAGGTTATGATCATGGTCTTTCGAACCTCTAATCTTATACCTAAATAGACATTACAACTACATCGTTGAGTGGAGATACAATAATCTATTTAGATGCTTTAAGTTATCTTCCTACAATTGAACCAAACAAGACTCCTAGGTATATTCCTATCCTAGTCGCTACTTCACCTTCTTCGTTATGTAGAAGAATACGAACTTGCTCCTTAAACTCTTTGATTTATCCCTAAGATTCTCCTTTCTGGGTTCACCAAGGAATTATAGATTTATTCTAAAAGTGGTCATTCATTAAAATAGTAGAAACAAGAGAATAAGAATAACCCATATGATGAATCAACGTTAACCACTCTAAGAATATCAAAATTTAATCATGTTCTTGGCCTCAACCCCAGAACAAGGGTTTCTAGCCACTCATGTTGGAAATCAACATTAACAAAATGTAATTAATCATACCAAAATTAATGTTGAGAGATGAAAGTTCAAAGAACCCTAAGAGAAGTATTGTAATAGTTTTTGCCTTTGTTGTACGTATGCCAAGGTGTCAACAATTGATTCAACTGTTCCTTTTATAAGAGGAGTATTTACCTGTAATTTCCTATTTACTACGTCGCGGAGGCTAAGGTCCGTGAAGCGGGCTTAACGAGGAAGGCTACTGCATGTGACTTTGCCGAAATAATTCAGCCTCCTCGACGCCGGGCTATCGTGGAGGCTCACTGGAAATTGTCATCACACTTTATTCCCTCAGCGCGTGATGGAGGCTAAGGTCTAGGACGTGGAGCTTGTCATTCTTCTTCCTTTACAACTCCTTGTATATTTCCTTTTTTTTGTATTTAGTTCCACATTTTCAAATGGAAAAATTTCAGAAATATCAACTATAGAGCCTTAATTGTAACTTTTATAGCAACAATTTATAATTACGAAAAATAGCAAATTATATTTTGTATTTAAGTAAACTGTTGCTATACAAATACATATAACAACAACATTTACTGCCCTTGTTTTACTCAAATTAGTTGAGTTAAATAAGGAAAAATTATCCCATTTAATTAAATTTCCATAAATTATCTTATTTAAATTAGTAGACTTCTTTTCCAAATCAAACTCAAATATGAAGATTATTATTTTCATGATCTTCAAAATTTCAAAATATCATTCTCTTTTATCTCTAACTATTTTTTCTTGTTAGTTTTTTCAATTTTTTTTATCTTTTTTTATTTTAGTTTCTTTTTCTTTTTCGTTTTTTTCTTTCCACTTTATTTTCTCTCTTCTACTTCTCTTTTTTTCGTTTTTTATTTTTTTATTTTTTTATTTTTTTTGTTTTCTTCTTCTTCTTTTTTTAATTTTTGCTCTTGTGTTTTTACACTTCTATTTCTAGTTTATATTTCTCATTCTTCTTTTTTTTTTCATTTTTCATTTTTTTTCAATTTTTTTTTCTCTTTTTTACTCTTCTATCTCTATCTTTTATTTTTAAAAGACAAATATCTATATCATATATATATTCAAAAAATATATAAAATAAATAGACATACAGATCTGCATATGTATTTACGGTAAAAAATATACATATATATCTGCATATGTATTTACAGAAATACATATCTGACTCACATGTATATATAAAAATATAGGACACAAAATCTTTATAACAAAAATGACAATTATATACATATACATATAGGTAATAAAAAATACACGATACATATCTTAAACAGTAAAAGAAAACAAATAAGTACATATGTTACCCTCTAAAATGACATAGTATGTACAGTTCAAAGATAAATCTAACATCGTATAAATACATATAGCTCTACATATGTATTTACAGAATACATACCAGATCCATATGTATATTCTTATTTTATATGAGTCACTTTTGTATTTTGCAAATACATATGAAGATATATAGTATAGTTATGTTTGTTACCGTTTAATATGAATATGATATGTATTTCATAAATACTGTTGACACCTAATTTTTGCCCTCCACGACTAAGTTCAATTCCGAGTTTCTTTGATTTTTAATAAAATGATAATATTTATTCTATCCAAATAAAAACCTTCTAAAGTATTTATCTAGGTAATTTTAGTCATTTTCTTAGTCATTGTAAGTAACTATTATATATTTTTGTAGTTGCATATACGAGATTATATAATTTTATAAAAAAATAAATTTTAATCCAGAGTTATCCAAAATATGGATTCAAATGGATAAAATCTTGATTTAAAAATAATTTATTTGAAAAAATATTTATTTGATTTTATCGAATCAAGAAGCTCAGAATTGAATTGGTTAGTAATTCATCTCAAATTTTTGACTCAATTTAGTTAGTTTATTGAATTGACCATAATTGAAATTGATTTGGTCATAATTGCAATGCAATTAACCAAGTAATTATCAATTTGGTTGAAATTTAAATTAATTGACTAAGGATCTGAAACATTGGTTATTCAATAGATAATTTGATCCTACCATTTGGCTATATTTTAAATGGCCCATGAATTGGCCAAAAAATAACCCTTTCTTATTTTAGAGAATGGGCCACAACAAGTGGCCCAAGTCCCTGCAACAATACAAAATGGGTTATTCTAAAAAATAGACCCAAATTAGGATGACTTTCAAATTTTAGCCCCAAATAAAAAGGCTTTGTTAAAATAGCCTTGACTTGTTAAGTCATATTTTTTTGGATGAAAATACCCTCCTCCAAAATATTCATTGTTAAATCTCTTTCTTCTTCTCTTTCTTCCAAATTCTAGAATCGGAGAATTTCATCATTGTTAAATCGACTTTAGCCATAAGGTTTCTTCAGGTATGAATTTCATCATCAAAATTCATTGTGGTAATTTTAGCTTATTGATGCATTGAGGTAATTTTAACTCATTATATAATTACCATATTGATTTTTTTTTGGAAAGGTGAATGTAAGCTGAAGTTGGGATATGTTGTTGTTGTAGTAACATAGTTACCATTGAGGAATTGTGTTGAACAAGTTGTGGGGAGTTTGTTATTATGATTATAATTGTGTTTGAGTTATTACGGGGGGTTGGTATTAGAGGGAAAAACCGTTAATATGGAAGTTAACGTTGAGCGTAATATTTTTTGGGAAGGCTAAACGTATAAGGTCAAGGTGGTATAAGAAATTAGTTGCAAGTATTTCAAACTAGTGGTATAATTAGCATTAGAAGATGAGGAGGAATTGTGACGAACAGGTTGTGGGGAGTTTTTATTGCGATTATAATTATGTTTGAGTAGTTGCGGGGGTTTGGTCTTGGAGGAAAAGGCGGATAAAATAGGAGTTAACGTTGATTAAAGAAGCACTAACTTGTTAATTCTAAGAGAGAGCACCTTAGCTATTAGCTTATATAATATAGAGCAGCAGACAATGGGTTTAAACTCTCTAATGGTAGTAGGATTTGACACTTTAGGTAACGAGGTTACTATTGTATAGTTCACTGCATTATACAACTTTTTAGTGTTAAAAAAATCTTTCATTGTTGAACACGAATCATATTTAATCCTTCATCTTTTGTTAACTGCAGTAGTATTGGTTAGTGCACACTCCATTAAATATTGGTAAAAAGTAATAATTCATACTTAATATCCTCAGGATCCGCCAATTTAACACTATTCAAAGAAATAAGCTCCACTATCTGCTTCTTGTTACTTTTTTTCTTTCATAACTGCACTAAAATACATGGGGTTTGAATCACCTAGCTTATACACAAAGCCCTAAATTTTTATTGTAACATACTCTCTTTAATATTGCTCCACTTCTCAAGAATAATCTGTACATCATTCTCTTTCAAGGCCATACTATCAGAGTATTGAGTTGATAGACTATGTTGTATCACTTGCAACCTATCTTTGAAGTAAACAACCCTCTCAGAATCACCCTTATAATGTGTGTTATTCAGTAGTTTCAAGTGCGATTTTAGCATCTTCAGATTCTTCCATACATTTTAAGTTATGCCCCATGGGCAAGAGTTGACACTGCCTTAGTCTGTAATGATTTCGCAGATGACCTATAACTCTTGCCCCAAAGGCAAGACTGAGACAGTTATACCCTATGGGCAAGAGTTGACACTGCCTTAGTCTGTAATGATTTGACAGATGACCTATAACTCTTTCCCTAGAGGCAAGACTTTAACAGTTATGCCCCATGAGCAATAGTTGATTATGCCTTACTCTTTAATGATTTTACTTGTTGAAGATATATATTCTAAATTAAATTCCTACGAATCTTTTGTTGTTTCATTTTTCACAAGGGTTGTGCTTGTAATGGATGAAAAAAAATGAGCATTGAGCAATACAATATAGGACAATCAATTGAAAATATCGATAGAAATAATGAGCTGGCGGTTATTGAACCAATATTGGAGGCTGAATAGCTAAAGAAATAGGGCAGTCATCCAAGATTAAGAAGGTACGACAAATAAAGAAGAGGATACTTGATGTCGAGACTACTCTCTTGAGACACAATGCCTCTTTGAATGAGGTAAATGTCAAGTCGATCTTCATTGACAAACAAAATATGATGACGTGCATGTCAAACATTATAATTAAACACAACATCCAATTTAAGGTTATCAAATCAAGCACAACAAGATGTTTACTGTGATGTTTGGATGACAACTGTGTGTGGTGGTTCCATGCCTCAAACATTGCCGATTCTTTTCTCTTTTAGGTTACTACATATGAAAAGGCCCATAGTTGCTCGGTTGATTTCATAATGTCCGACCATAGGAATGCGACATCAAAGGTCATATGTGACTACATACTTGAGCTTGTGTATGACTCTAGTAATGTAATCATACCAAACTTCATGGTAGATGAAATGAGAAGGAAATACAGAATAATCATATCCTATAACAAAGGATGGCGAGCGATACAGCTTGCCTATACGGTGATAAGAGAAATCGCGAAAAAGAACTATAACAGGTTGCCATTGTATCTTCACATGATGAAAGAAAATAACCCAGGCACGTACGCAAACATAAAGAGGGAAAATGAGAACAAGTACAAATGCTATACTGTTGAAATTGAAAACTTTTGCCCAAGAGGAAAAAGTTTATCCTTTAATTGCACTAATTAGATTATTAACATATATACAACTCTTGCCTCCTGGTCAAGACTTAGTTTAGAAAATTGTTGTACAAATGCTATACTGTTGAAATTGAAAATTTTTGTCCAAGAGGAAAAAGTTTATTCTTTAATTATACTGATTAGATTATTAACATATATGTAACTTTTGCCTTGTGTGCAAAATTTAGTTTAGAAAATTATTGAAATTGAAAATTTTTGCCCAAGAGACAAAAGTTTATCCTTTAATTGCACTGATTAGATTATTAAAATATATGGAACTCTAGCCACATGGGCAAGACTCAGTTTAGAAAATTATTGTACAAATGTTATACTGTTAAAATTAAAAACTTTTGCCTAAGAAGCAAAAATTTATTCTTTAATTGCACTAATTAGATTATTAACATATATGGAACTCTTGCCTCATGGGCAAGACTTAGTTTATAAAATTATTGTACAAATCCTATACTGTTGAAATTAAAAACTTTTGCCCAAGAGGCAAAAGTTTATTCTTTAATTGCACTGATTAGATTTGTTAACATATATACAACTCTTTCCTCATGGGCAAGACTTAGTTTAGAAAATTATTGAAATTGAAAACTTTTGCCCAAGAGGCAAAAGTTTATCATTTATTTGTATTGATTTAGATTATTAACATATATGGAACTCTTGCCTCATGGGCAAGACTTAGTTTAAAAAATTATTGTACAAATGCTATGCTGTTGAAATTGAAAACTTTTGCCCAAGAGGTAAAAGTTTATTCTTTAATTGCACTGATTAGATTATTAATATATATGCAACTCTTGCCTCATGAGCAAGACTTAATTTAGAAAATTGTTGTACAAATGCTATATTATTGAGATTGAAAACTTTTGCCCAAGAGGCAAAAGTTTATTCTATAATTACACTGATTAGATTATTAACATATATGAAACTCTTACCTCATGGGCAAGACTTAGTTTAAAAAATTATTGAAATTAAAAACTTTTGTCCAAGAGGCAAAGGTTTATTCTTTAATTGCACTGATTAGATTATTAACATATATACAACTCTTACCTCATGGGCAAGACTTAGTTTAGAAAACTGTTGAAATTGAAAACTTTTGCCCAAGAGGCAAAAGTTTATTCTTTAATTGCACTAATTAAATTATTAACATATATGCAACTCTTGCCTCATGGGCAAGACTTAGTTTAGAAAATTGTTGGAATCGAAAATTTTGCCCAAGAGGCAAAAATTTATTTTTAAATTGCACTGATTAGATTGTTTATTAACATATATGAAACTCTTGCCTCATGGGCTAGACTTAATTTAGAAAATTGTTGAAATTGAAAACTTTTGCCCAAGAGACAAAAGTTTATTCTTTATTTGCACTGATTAGATTATTAACATAGATGTAACTCTTGCCTCATGGACAAGACTTAGTTTAGAAAATTATTGTACAAATGCTATACTGCTGAAGTTGAAAACTTTTGCCCAAGAGACAAAAGTTTATTCTTTAATTGCACTGATTAGATTATTAACATATATGCAACTCTTGCCTCACAGGAAAGACTTAGTTTAGAAAATTGTTGAAATTAAAAACTTTTGCCCAAGAGGCAAAAGTTTATTCTTTAATTGCACTGATTAGATTATTAACATATATGCAACTCTTACCTCATGGGTAAGACTTAGTTTAGAAAATTGTTGAAATCAAAAATTTTGACCAAGTGGCAAAAGTTTATTTTTTAATTGCACTAATTAGATTATTTATTAACATATATGCAACTCTTGCCTCATGGGCAAGACTTAGTTTAGAAAATTATTGAAATTGAAAATTTTTGCCCAAGAGGCAAAAGTTTATCCTTTATTTGCACTGATTAGATTATTAATATAGATGGAACTCTTTCCTCATGGGCAAGACTTAGTTTAGAAAATTGTTGTACAACTGCTATACTGTTGAACTTGAAAACTTTTTCCCAAGAGGCAAAAGTTTATTCTTTAATTGTACTGATTAGATTATTAACACATACGCAACTCTTGCCTCATGGGCAAGACTTAGTTTATAAAATTATTATACTTTGATTATAAATATCAAATGCAAATTGTTAGTAATATTCTTTTCTCAACACGGGTTTCAATATCCATTTTTTGCTTATGGCGCTCCAATCATTAGATGGACCAATTGTAGACCCTTAATAATGGTAGATGCAATATTTTTTAAGTCAAAATATTGAGGTTTCCTTATGATAGCAGTGTCAAAGGAAGGAAACAACAACATATTTCCTTTGTCTTTTGGAATTGCAGACTCAGAAAATAATAAGTCTTATAACTGGTTCTTCAATCAGTTAAGAAATGCAATTGGAGTACGTGAACAGTTTTTTATTCTATCATATCGTCACCCAGTCATTGCAAATGTAATTACAAATATCTATCTAGAGTGTCAGCACGGCATATACATCTATCACATGGAGAAGAATTCAATAAAAAGATACTTCTCAAATGTGGTTTTATCACTCTTCTACAACGCAGCAATAGCATACAAATGAACTGAATTTTATACTTTCATGGATGATATAGAAAAAGTTGACAAAGTTTCTGTGGAGTACTTGAAAGAAGAAGAACTAAAAATATGGGCTCGTTCGTTTCATACCAAGAAAAGGTACAATATGCTTACGACTAAGAACGTGGAGTCCATGAATGCGGTACTGAGAAAAGCAAGGCAACTGCCAATATTGGGACTAATAGATTACATTCAGAATAAGTTACAAAGATGGTTTTATGAAAGAAAAATGAAAGCACAAGGCAACTTTCATGACATCACACGTTGGGCGGAAGTGGAGGTGACTGACAAGATTCAAGCCGCCTTGAAATTGAAAGTAAGTAATTGAAATAATATTTTGATAATAGGGAAATATACTATTACTATTTTTTTATTGGAGATTATATATAGTTGGTTTACTGTTATTTGTGATTTATTGCTAGTTTTTTTATTTCCCTGAGATTCACGCGTGAAATATATGTTGTGTTGCTTCTGTTTCATTGTTTCTGCTCATAGATATGTGATCGTTTGTGATTTGATGTTGTATGCTTTGATTGTAGCTGTTTTTTGGTTACCTTAAGATTCGTCCCCTATATATGTTTTATTGTTTTGTATGGCTGATTCTGTTCATATACTAGATGTTTCACTATCATACTTGATACTATCCTAGGTTAGATGCAATATCTGTTTTATCTCGATTTATTTATAGCTGATTCTCCTGCTCATATGTTGGAAGCATCATTATTGAATCAGCTATTGGTCCTGAGCAAGGTTTTATCTTTTTCATATAATACAGGAAATTTGACTTTGAAAGCTCATTCCTTAGATGACAAATCCTTCTCCTGCACTTTCCCTAACCAAGCCAAGCATTAAAACTCTAACTATCCCCTATATTGGCCCTTCTCTTCCATTTTGAAATATAACCTAAATTGTGACTCCTTATTATTGGTCACGTATTATTAGATTTTTGATTAGTTCAATATTAGATTGTGATTTGTTGTTATATACTTGATTGTAGTTGGTTTTTGGTTGCCTCAAGATCCGTCTTCTATGTATGACTGATTCTGCTCATATACTAGATGTTTTACTATAAGTTGTCATTTATTTATTATTTTATTTACAGGTAAACCCCATTGATACAACAAGGTTTGTTATAAGAGAAGAAAGAGTTGAATGTATTGTAGACTAAAGAGTAGGACTTGTCAATGCTTGGAATTTCAAACCGATGAGATACCATGCACCCATACAATTGTAGCGATAAATAGTAGACATATGAATAAGTCTAGCTATTGTTCTCATTGGTTCTCAAGACAATCTTAGCTACAAACATACCAGGGAGAAATCCTACCAGTTGGGATCATAACATCATGGATTGTTCCAGATAGCATAAAGGATCTGACCACAAAACCCCCAGATACGAAGGTTCTGCATGGGAGAAGACAAATATTCAAATATCCTTGCAGAATAGAATCTTCAAAAAACAAATACAGATGTTCGAGATGCAAAAAAATCAGGCATAACAAATTAAATTGTCACTACACTCTTATCCTTCATCCATATGCAAGAAGATACAAAAAGAAAAATAAATAAAAAAAACATAATTAGTTTTACTTTTTATCTGAGAAGTTGAATCAAAATAGTAGTTATAATAGGATTTTTTTATTCCTATTTTAGTTAGTAACAAGTACTTTTGACTTTCAATCACGAATGTCTTCTTATTTATATGAAGTTTTAACTTGTGGTGAAGTATTTAAATCAATACCTTCTTATTGATTTTTTATAGAAATTACTTAGCATGTTAAATTTTTGTATATATTGATGTATAAAAATATATCATATTAGCAGGATTCGGTGAAGGACTACACCCACAAGAGATGTGATGTAAATAATTTCACGGGATATACTTTAAAATTTGCCTTGAAGGCAAGATGTAGAACAAGTTGTGCCTCATGGGCAAAAGTTCACACTAGCTTATTCTGCAATGATTCGGCAGATAATCTACAACACTCGCCCTAGAGTCAAGACTTAAGCCCAAAAGAAATAAGTTATGTCCTATGGCAAAGAGTTGACACTAGCTTAGTGTGTAATAACTTGACAGATGATCTACAGCTCGTGCCCTAGAGGCAAAAATTAATACGATAAACGAACAAGTTATGCCCCATGGCCAAGCGTTGATACTATTTTAGTGTGTAATGATTTGGTAGATAATTTATAAGTCTTACCCAAGAGGCAAGATTTTGACCCCAAAGGAACAAGTTATGCCCCATGGGCAAGAGTTGACACTAGCATCGTCTATAATGATTTGGCAGATGATCTATAACTCTTGCCCTAGAGGCAAGACTTAGACATCAAAGGTGGTTCAACTCATAATTTTTCAAAGAACACTCTTCCTCTCCAATAAAAAATAAGTTTATAGAAATATTACAATCTTACAACCATATGAGAATCAATCTGATAGACCAAAAACTAAAATACTATAAGCCAAGAACAAAAGCAATAAATATTAGAAATTATAAAACGAAAAGTACGGTAGAGTATTCAATTGCAAGTAGAAAAAAAAGATGATACCAATCAACAAAACCAAGCATCTAACCAAATAAATAAAAGTGGAGAACCAACTACTAAGGAGGAGTAGATACCCTTAGATTACAAGGTCTAAACTGTTTCTTATTTTATGTCATTTAATCGAGGACAAATGTGATTGAAAAGTTCATAATGATCAAAATACTCATGTAGCAATCGCACATAATTAATGATAAGACAACCCTCATAGGAACAAGTTATACCTCATGAACATAAATTGGCCCTGCCACATTGTTTACTAATTTAGAAGATACTCAATAACTCTTGCCTCGGGGGCAAGACTTGCCACAAGGAAAGACAAAAAATATTCTTCGATAATAAAACATAAATATATAAAGATACCAACAAATGAATCAGTAGTGATTCTACATTATATACTTTACGTTATCGCATAAAAAATAGCCGATTCAATTTGAAAAGACTGTTTAAACTTTACATAATCGCATAAAAATAGCTAAAACTTCTTCATGTGCAGTGATTTTCAATAACTACAAAACTAAACTACTACTCCTAGTGCGTCCTCTTCCTCTTTTTCTTTTTAAATAATCTGCCAACTTTTTCTGTAATGTTGTCTTTTATACCAGCTTCTAGTTTTCTTTTTTCATAATTCCACAACAAAGCTCCCCACCTCATGTGAACATAACCAATGTCAATCTCTTTAGAAATATCTCTACCATGAATGACATATTCACCAAACGCACAAACAAATGCTCCACAATCACTGTGATACCAAAGAAATATATTACGTGAATATATGGTAAACAACAAAAAAAGAAGTAAAATAAACATTTAAAAAATGAATGCAATAAGATATCATTGAGTTTGTTGTAGTAGCTCATTAACCATTTTTTATCGACAAAGTGTCATTTTCAGATTTGTCAATGCCCTTCTCAAGATAGAAATTGACCTTTTTCAGAAAATACGGTATCAATGTTTGGTAAGGTAACATCACTTTTTGAACAACTTTATCACTGCGCCTGGTACGGTTGGAGTCGTATACATATATGCACCAATCAGTAAAGTCAAAAACTCCCAAAATCCAATGTCTAAGTTCAGATTTTTCTAGTGGAACATAAATTGTAAATAACACATAGTCAATCTTGTTCCACGATACGTTTGCATCACAATTGAAGCCTCTGATATACTTCTCAACCTCATGTTTTTCGGGGATGACAGAAAAATATTTAACATTTTCCATAAAATCATGATAAAGAGCATCAATCTTGTTTCTAAATACAAAATCAGTTGTAGTGAAATTCACAACAATATTAGGTTCATATTTTGCCTTCTTCCTTATGTAGTAGAATATTGTGTTCAAATGTTGTGAAAAATAAAAAGAACACTGAATAAGAACATTACAACACATTTATTACATAAAGAAGTAACCAAAGTAAGATGATCGCCAATAGTGAAATATAGTTGGCGAAGCACTAGGACATGTTATGATACAACTCAAACCGTGCCACAACACTGCTTCTTTTCTAACTTATCCCACTATAAGCCCTATTCTAGTATGGATGGTTATTGATACAATTGATACGTAAAGTGGCTTAACTTTTGTAATTGCGCATTCCAGTTATGACAAGAATCATGTACCTTTTTATCTTACTCTTTTAACTATTCAAATACCTTTGCTTGGGTACATAATCGATGAATAATTCCTTTACTGTATGTTTAATTCTACTGTTTACTTTGCAATAAACCACATCAAAGTATTTCTAGACAGTTTATTCAGTTTCAAAAAGAAAAATTCACTCTCTTTTACTTACTCGTGATTTATAGACACCTTGCCTAAGTCAACATTCAATCTTTTCCAAAGTTCTTTTGATATTTTGGGTTAGCCAATTCTATACATATATTTACCCAACTGAATAATTTAAAAGAAAAAGTCTGACTAAATCATAGAATGAGCAAGAGGAAATAAAACTCCAAGAATTGAACATATAGAAAAGTTTACAGCTTTACATCAAAGTTACAAAGTAGCAGCTAGATATTTAGCCAATCAACTATTGAAACAACATCATTCAAAGGGGTGGAGGCCGAATTTTCATCATCTTCAGTATATACATAACAAAGAGAATTTTTTACCTTGTATATACATATACAATATGAATTTTTAACAAAGGGGGTCCAGCTGACCCCTTCTACCTGCACAAGGTAGGGGTACATACACTTAACCCTCCCCAGACCTCACTTGTGACTTGTGCAATTACACTTGGTATGCTGTTGTTGGTTCGAATGACCCTCTTTCGCCCCTCTAACTATACACCTGGTTCTACTAGTGAATAGAAAATTTACAACTTTACATCAAAGTTACAAAGGTAACAGATAGATATTAGCCAATCAAACTACTGACCAGTATTAGTGGAAGTTGGATTTTCATCAAGGGTGTTCATCATCTACAATATACACATAAAAACAGTTTTTGGCCTTATAATATGACATATGAATTTTTGCCAATGCACAACCTATACTTAACTCTGCCCTCTAGCTCTATTAATGAAGTAAACGGCAAGAATAAAGGATAAGACATCAAACTTCCATGAAAAATAAGTAAACAAACAATAAGAACCCAAACCAGCAAACTTTAGCACTTCCTAATAAACCCAAAAAAAAAATATTTATCAACATTAGCAGAGGCTGGATTTTCACCAAGACGTTCATTGTCTACAACATACACGTAAAAACAATTTTTTTAAGCTTGTATCCCAAGAATCAGAATAAATATAACCACTACAAACAACCAAACAAGAAATATTGTCAGCATGTTTGACCTACTAGAAGAAAGAGAGGAACAAAATAAAGAACAAGTCAAAAGCACATTACAAATATAGATTAGGATAGCAAGTGATAATACCGTGTCATTCAAAGGTCGACCACAAGCTGTAAGTGAATAAAACCACTCTTTCGAATTCACAGCACAAGAGCCAAACGTTAAACGTTCGGGCAGCACATCTTTGAGAAATGAGAGATCTGTGGATCGAAGCTTTCTTTCTTACATGTGCCATTGATGAATCCCAACTTGTTTCTTCAAAGTATGGCAATTCTTATTGATTCAATCCACACAATAGTTTTTAGATCTTGCTAATTGAATAAAAAATCAACATAACTCTAGACAGATCTGATGCGTTCAGATACTATTGATGATTATGACTCAATTTCTTAGGCAACTCATTATCTATCACCACCACCACTGTTACTCATACTAGCTTTCTTAATTTTTCTCCTCGATTATCTTAACTTACACCATATCAATAGTCAATAGCTCTTACACCATGATGTAAAAGAGTATCAAGAGAAAGAGGAGAAATAAGGATAATCTCCAAGGTGAACTAAGTCGTGATTTAATGATTGATGATCAATATCATGAGTCTATTTGATTAAAACTGGATGAAAAGAAAAAGGAGCAAGAGAAAGAGTATTTGAGAAATGAGGAAAAAAATGAACAACGAGAATGAATATCTGAGAAAAATTTGGAAAAAAAGAAATAAAAAAACTCTAAATAAAGGTTAAAGATAAATAAATTTAAAAAAAAAAGAAAAAAATAAAGAAATAGATAATGTTTGAGAAAAAAAGGAGAAAAAAATAAAGGTTGAGACAAATAAATTAAAACATGAAAATAAAGTTAAAGGAAAAAATAAAAACTGAAAATAATATCCAAGATCGATTATGCGCAGGATTACCCAGAGACCACCAGTTTCAGAGACATCTATGTCATATTGTATCCAAGGTCGAATAATGTGTAGGAATACTTGAGAGCTAGCAGTTCGAGGGTTATCTGTAAGTCATCTCTTATCCAAGGTCGAATAATGTGTAGGATTACCCAAAAGCTAGCAACTTAAAGAATATATGTAAGTCGCCTCATATCCAACATCAAATAATGCGCAAGATTATCCAAAGATTACAATTCTAGAAAAATGTATAAGTTGTACCAATACGAGAGATGCGTAAGACTCCCGAGGTCAAATACGACAAGCATTATAGGTGACCAAAAGGGTTAGAACATCAGCATATTATTATATGGTTTCAAGGACTGCTCTAATACAAAGTGTCGTCAATGTCCAAAAGGGTCACCCCACTTTGAAAAAAAATTCAACCATTAAAAACAACTATTTTATCCAACAACCAAGAAGGTTGTTGTGTCGATTATCGTAAAAATTGTCTCCTCCCTAACAAGTATATGAGAGGATGATGTCTTCGTCAGGTAGCAACTCACACGGAGATATGCTAATAGGCTATAAATTCCTTAGTGAAATATATTTATCAGTAACAATTTTGTTTGAGATGTTGTCGAGATCATTCGAAAGGGATGAAAATATCAAACCAAAATCAAAGGTGCAGATGACTCCAAAAAAGATGCAGCACAACGTGGAACTTTTTCTTTGCAGCGAACTGGGACATAGTCTAAAAAGAAATGTCAAACTCTTTGGACACAAGCTAAAAGACGACTTCAACCACCATCAAAATGCATCCCTATCAAAAGGCATGTGAGTATTCTTGGGAATTTTGTTTCAGTTTTACTTTCGGGGTACCTGTAAACTCCTACCAAGGATAATCCTCTCTTTTCTTCAAATTCGAGTGACAACACCCAGAGTTTGAAAATTATATCCGGGTAAAGTCTTACCTATGGATGTAAAGAGCTCCACATTCATGGTTAAGAGGTTACAAGCTTCTTTTCTGTAACTCAATTATTTGTCGCTCATCTTAAGCCAAAGATCGTTTTAGTATAAAAGATCATTTTTTCACCGATTGAGTTGAACTACAAGCAGTTTGATTCCCCGAGTGCCAGAGATATGTAGGCTAGGCTCTATATAGATAACTCGACTACATTCCAACCTCGCCCAAATTCGCTTATTCCCTAGCTTTCTGATTTCATCAAAATTCAAAAATAGGAATAGCTTGTGAATTCCTTGAAAATCATGCTTAAAATCAAGTGTTATCAACTACAAGTGGCCTGAATTCTCATGTAACTTGAGATATGTAGGAAACCTGATACCGAGGTCAGGCCATAACTCTATTAAACTCATGCGAAAATCAAACTCTTTCAGAAATGAATTTGTGGTCGGACAAAAATTAGGAATGTCAAACTCCCTTTGCCTAGGGTTACTTGCATCCACCCTACTCAAAGGAAGGGGGCAGTTGTTGACACCTAATTTTTACCCTCCACGACTAAGTTCAATTTCAAGTTTCTTCGATTCTTAATAAAATGACAATATTTATTCTAGCAAAATAAAAACATTCCAAAGTATTTATCTAGGTAATTTTAGTCTTTTTTTTAGTCATTGTAAGTAACTATTATATGTTTTTGTAGTTGCATATACGAGATCATATAATTTTACGAAAATAAATAAATTTTAATCAAGAGTTATTCAGAATATGAATTAAAATGGATAAAATCTTGATTTAAAATAATTTATTTGAAAAAAATATTTATTTACTTTTATCGAATCAAGAAGCTCGGAATTGAATTAGTAAGTAATTCATTTCAAATTTTTGACTCAATTTGAATTGATCATAGTTGCAATGCAATTAGCTCATTAATTTATCAATTTGATTGAAATTTAAATTTATTGACTAAGGATGTGAAATATTTGTTATTCAATAGATAATTTGATCCTACCATTTGACTATATTTTAAATGACCCACGAATTGGTCAAAAAATAACCCTTTCTTTTTTAGACGCAACCCACAACAAGAGACGCAAGTCCCTGCAGCAATATAAAACAACAACAAACAGGTCCAAAATTCTGACCAACCCGGCCCATTTCATTATCTTCAACAACAACAAGACAACTGATGTCAAAACAGCACAACAACGTTCACAGCAATTCAACATACCAGCAACAACAAAAACTTCAGCCAACATCCAATAACATCAACAACGGCAAAATCCCAACGATGAACAACTCCAATTTTAACCAGTCAAAACGCAAAACAGTAACAACCAACGGCTACAACTCGACCCGACTTGGCGCGAACAGCAAAAATTCAAAAAACAGTGACCCTCAAATCACGAAAATCATCTCTCTTCACCTTATCTCTGCAATTTTGCAGGGCTAGGAGCCATCTTTGTTGACCTTTGCTTAAGATTGAGTGTTTCCAATTCCAAAATCCAATCCAAATCAGGAAGGTCAGTCCAAATCCGAGTTTTAGGGGATGTGTTCCTCCATTTTTTGAAGATAAAAAATCAGTATCTCCTCCTATAAATAGAGGAGATTGAGAAGGAGGAGGAGGGGATTTTTGGGGGAAAATTTGGGAATTTGTAGGTTTGATTTCTGGAAAACACTTTGAATTTCGACAAAATGTTGTTTAAACTCCGGCGTGGTGGGATATCCAATTTGGCTCGTGGTTTCCGGTTCGCTGCCCGGAAGAAGGTAAACACATCTTTCTCCCTTAAATTTCCTCGTTGTTTCTTCTTAGCTTTTGAAAGTCATAGGTCTTTGTGTTTGATATCTGCTTCATCCTTAAATAGGTTAGGTAATGTTGGTTGTTGCTGCGACCAATCGCGATGTAAGGTGTTGAGTTTGGAAATTAAGTCTCTGTCTCGTATGAATGTTCCTACCCTTCTCATGCTTGACTTAGATTGCGTGTTTGAATTTCTGACTTACTGTGACTTGTTTAACTGGTCTAGGGGATGAAACCTTTGTTTCACTTCTGTAAGACTTAGAAAATCCGGAGTGTGAGCTCCTTCGAGTTCTTTTTTGGCTAAGCATGCTTTTCGTCGTTTGGGATGCACCATTCTGTTTAACAAATGTTTAGTGAAGATGAATTTTAGTTTGATATGCAAACTTTTTCCCACTTGAGTTTATTCCAACAGAAATATATCCTAATCCTTATTTTTTTTTCATATGCATGAACTCCTCCGTTGAGTCCCTCAGACTCCCTCTTTCGCATTCCGTTGGGTTAAACCCGATTTGCATCGAGTCAAAAGCTCAGATCCTAGTCCCAAAGGGACTGTTTTGTGCTGGTATACAGAAGATATACACCATTATACAGGCTTGGATAAGGGGAAATGGAAAAGGAAACTGATTATATGGTTGGAAGGCCAAAATCTGTATATATTTGACCAGTATATGGTATTATATACGCTGTATATACACAAAAGCGCAGCAGCAGGAAAACTGATATACAGTCAGTATACAGCTGGGTATACATTGCAGAAATGGACCAAAAGTCCAAGAAGAATAGGCCCAAAATGGGCCAGATTTGAAAGGGCCCAATCTTTAACTTCTTTTTCTCTTTAGTTTCCATTTTAACTTGTTTATTTATACTTATGTGAACACACAAACTAATTAATTTAGATAAATTCTCAAGTCGTTACCATTTTATTTTATCACGTATTTTAGTCGATTCGTGATTTTCTCACCTAATTTATCTCGTCTAAATGAATTAAGTGATTCTTTCGATTTTTCTTCCTAAAACTAATCTTAAAAAAAAGTTGCTAAGCACTTTATTTTAAAATTGACATTTGTTTTATTAATGTGACTAATAGTTTATCTGGGATAAAATAATTTCCTTTAAACCATAGAAATTATTTTCTCGTAAATTTTAACTTTTTCGCAATTGATAAGATAGTTTGAACATGATATTTTCTTAACATTTTTTCGAAGGTGTTATTTAGAACAAATTGATCTTTTATATATATATATCAATTACGTAATTTTTTTTTTTAAGAAACACATACTTATTCTCTTCTTAAATCCAAATGTGCAACCTAATTTGGATATGTTTCTCTTTGTGTCAAGTAGAATATTCTACCATTTTCCTAGAAATAATTATGAATTAAATAAAATATTTTTATAAGTAGAATATTTTGTAATATTTCTCAAAAAATAATCTTAAATTATGCGGAATATTTCATAATTTTTTTTCCAACTCTAGTAGACTACTTCCCTTTTGAATAAACAAATGTCAATTTTAAACAAGTAAAAGCAATTCTTTTTGCAAAATTAGCCACCTTCGTAAGTTAGTCAAAGATGATATTTTGGTGAATCGTTTTAAAACAGACGCTTCTAAGTGTCGTAAAAGCCTTTTTAGGGCGTTAATTGAACTCTTACTCAGCTTCTCTAAATTTAAAGATTTATTTCTGTTTTTGAATCTTGAAATTTATTTTAAGCTATCTAAAGAGTGAAGGGAGGGAGGATATTTTCACTAGATTCAGAATTCTACAATATATTGACCCTAAAATTAATTTCTATGAAATGTTGCTATTAATCTTATCTCTCAAATGTATATATGGTTTTTGTTGAGTTCTTTTTGTATCACCTTCAAAAATATATTGTAATTCCACAGTAACGCAATAAATTAGATTATGATGATGAGCTAGATTTAGCCACCATTCAAATCATAATATTACGAATTCATTCAAATAACTCTAAGAATAATAATAGATATATGTGAATTAAAAATATAATAAATCTTCAATGAGTTAGAGGGTGATAATCAAGATTGCTTTCAATTTCAGGAAAGTGAAATCAAGTAGTATAAATTAAGCTTTGCATAATGCAGAAACCATGTGCTTGGGAAATAGAGGCTGACAAATTGGAATTGTTCATTAGCTTGGTGATAAATACAATTGAATTCCTTTTGCTCACTCTTTGTTGAAATGGGCTTTCCTGTTTCCTTTACAAAGTGAGGGGAGGCAATCGATAGATAAATAATAAGTAAAAGCTATAATTTTCAAGTCTTGAGTCGAAATGTCTTATCAAGACAAGTTACAAATAACAATAATTAATTCCTACTTAAGTAAGATCAATAGGGCTTGTTTGGTATGAGGGGTAATTAATAACTCATATGAGATTAATTTTATGATGAGTTTACCCCATGTTTGATTAGGATAAAATCGCAAGATAACTTATCCCCAATTTAGTTATTGTAGAATTATAGTGTTACTTTTATCCCGAATTAAAGAAGAACTAACAATTTCAAAATAAGTTATTCCAGATAACTTGTTCCTCAACCAAACGAGCCCTAAAGCGATGGTCGAAAAAGGAAAACTTATTTTCCAAAGTGAATGCAAGTCCAACTAGCATCAACGTCAATGAAGCCCAGCAACCAATTTTTTGATAACTACTTGCCATAGAAGAACAAATTAAAAAAAAACATTAATTGTTTATGGCACAATATACACAATTTAAATTACTTGAATAAAATTAAAGTAACATTTTAATTTTTATATGATAGTAATTAATTTATCCAAAAAAAAAAAGAAGAAGAAATGATATTTCTTTTCTATTATATAGAAGAGGTGGTTTCGACCACCTCTTGCAATTACCAAAAAATTAATTACTTCCACTTAATTACATAGTATGTCCCAATATATAATAATTTTATTATTTTATCATAATGGTTTAAATATTTAATATATTCTATTAATCTATATTAATTAACTATAACTTCTTATTGAAGGTAAATTATTTATTTATTTATTTAATTGCCTATCATGTCCAAAACTAATTTGTTACGACAAATCACAATAATTAATAACTTAAAATATTTAAACATTATAAATATATTTTTAATTAAATATTATTAATTCTAATATATAAATGACTTATAATAATTAAATAACTAATTACGGGTAATATAATAAATCACGGAGCAATTAGAGGTAATATAGACATGTCATCTATTTTTTTAATTAAATATTATTAATTTTTTAATACATAAATGACTTATAATAATTAATTGGGGATGATATAGTAAAATTACGGTTAAAGAACCTGAAACAAATTTCATAAATATCTATTTTTAAAATAAAATATTATTAATTCTAATATATAAATGACTTATAATAATTAATTAGGAGTAATATAATAAAAAAATATTATTAATTATAATATATAAATGAATTATAATAATTAATTAGGGGTAATATATTAAATCACGGAATAATTAGGGGTAGTATAGTAATTGATGAAGCATTGGTCAAAATCAGTGATTCTATTAATTTATATTAATTAATTATAACTACATATTGGAAGTAAAATTTCTTTATTTATTTAATGAGCTAGCATTTTCAAAACTACTTTATTACCACAAATCACAATAATTTGTTACCACATATAGCAATTTTATTGACTCTCATTATTTTAGCAATGCCACATAAATTGAGATAAAAATGCACTGTAAATCATAATAATTAACAACTTAAAATATTTAAAAGATATATAAAAATTTTAGTTGACTCTCAAAATTGTATCGAAACCACATAAATTGGGATACAAGGGGTAAATATATTATTTGATAATTACGTAAAAATTATTATAAATCACAATAATTAATAAGTTAAAATAATTTTTAAAAATAGATAAAAGTTTTATTCAACTCTCAAAATTTTATCGGTGCAGCATAAATCATGACAAAATAAAAAATTATCTTAATTAATTGAAACTAAATATTTAAAGTAAATCAAATTTAATATTTTAATTGACTTTTATATATAAAATTATTTTTTTATTTATTTATTTATTTTAGTAAATTTAATTTTTTTTATTATATAGAAATACTAATATTTAAACTTAACTTTAAATTTTTAAAGTAAAAAATTAATAAATTTAAGTTAATAAAAAAAATTCTAAAGAATATTTTTTTAGAATTTGTGTTGGGTTAATATGTATCAAGTTAAAAAGAAATAAAGAAAATATATATAATTTTATTATTGTGAAAGATAAATATAATGCACTATCGAATAATGTTTAATAATATTATATTTTGCATATGCAAATATAGCATCCTGCATTTAATTAATATTCTATTTCGGTGAATTATCGATGATTACTATTGAATATGATAAGATTATATTAATTTTTATAGTAATAACATAATCAGTCGCTCTTAATTAATTATTATGAGTCATCTAGGTATTAATAAAATAAATAATATTTAATAAAAAATAAAATAGACATAAAATGCGAAATTAACTCTTAATATTTTAAATTAAATTTTCGTCTTTCGAATGATGATTTTACTATATAATTCCTTATTATAAGTCATTTATGTATTAGAAAAATAAGAATAACAAAATGATATGTCAACATAAAATATTTGATTGACTATCAAAACTATATTAGTGTCACATAAATTGGGATGGAACAGAAGAAGATATAAAGCAACATATATTATTTGAAAATGAAATAAAAAGTATTGTAAATAACAATAATAAACAAAAAAAAAAATTGACTGATTTCTGCTTCAGCTGCTTCAGTCGTGATTTTACTATATCACTCATAATTAATTATTATGGTCATTTAAGTATTGTGGAACATAAGTTGAGATAGAAAAAATATTATAAATAACAATGATCAAAAATTTAAATTATTTAAAAAATATAATTGGCTATCATCGATACAAAACTCTGGACAAAAAGAGTAGCATATATTATTCAAAAATTATATAAAAAGTATTATAAATTACAATTGTTAACAACTTAAAATATCTAAAAACAATTTAATATGTTATATTTCGAAAAATTACATGAAAAATACTAGAAATCACAATAATCAACAACTTAAAAATTTAAAAGATATTAAATATTTGGCCGGCTCTTGAAATTATATTAGTGTCACTGAAATTAGAATAAAAGGAAAGTATTATAAATCACAATACTTAAAAACTTAAATTATTTTTAAAATATAATTGACTATCAATGCCACAAAAATTTGGACAAGAAAAGTAACGTATATTAATTTAAAAATTATATAAAAAATATTATAAATTACAATAGTTAACAAATTAAATTATCTAAATATATATTAAAATAACAAATGTTGAACTCATGCTAGATTTTGGATAAATCCTAGAAAACATATGCAATCCTTTTATTAAAATTTTTTATTTAAATATATTAAAATTAAAAAGATAAATAAATATCTTAATGTTGGATCTGTGCTGACACAGGTCATGCTCCTCTAGTATTACATTAGATGAGTAATAGCATAAAGGAAATAAATGATAGTGATATATGCAAAATAAAAAGCTGTCCAAAATTGGCACCACAAGCCTGCAGATATAATCTTTAATTGTTGTAAGTTTGACAATGAAATTTGACGAAAATATGATATTAATATTATTCGTCTATCGGAATAAATTTTAAAAATTTAATTTTTTTAATGGAAAAGGGGTGGGGTAAGAAAAATTTGAACCTTTTTTTAGAAAAAATTAATACTCTTTTTGAGGAGGGGCGGAGGGGGGAGGGTCTGGCAGGAGTTGGGTTTTAAGGTAGGGGATATGGCAAGAAAAAAATTTGAAATGCTTTATAAAAAAATTAAAATATTTATTTTTTGGATGTGGGGTGGTAGGGAATTGAGAGTCATGTAGGATTGGTTAATTTTGATAGTAGTATGATATTTCAATTTGAGAGTAGGATTGAAAGAGAATTTTAGCAAGTGTTTTTCTTATTTTGTGAAGGAAAATCATTTTTTTAAAATTTGAGAAGAAAAAAAGTTGATTGTAAAAATATTTTTGAAAATATTGAAGTCAACAAACACGAGAAAATTAAAAAGCATTTTCATTTTTGAGAAAATATTTTCCTTCCTACTAGACACACTATATATGTTCTTGAGTTAATGGTAGGGGTGTCAAACGGGTCGGTTTTAACCGGCCCAAATCGGCCCACTACAGAAAATCGGACCGGTTTGACCCAACTCGATAAGTCCAAGGGCTTTAAGGGCCCGGGTCTCGGTCCGGTTGGGTTTTGAATTTGGGTCCGATTAACCCGGATCGAACTCAACCCGGTTAGGGCCCGCCGGTTAATCGGCTCGGCCCGCCTGGATAAGCCTATTTAACTTTTTATTTTTATTTTAAAGATTTTAAAAAATTGGGCCAAACTAGCCGTTGGCCCAACGGCTATAACGGCTAGTTTGGGCCCAAATATAAAAAAAAAGTTTTTTTTTATTTAAAATCATTTTTAATTCCCAAAAAAATTCTATAAATATCCTACACTTTCAAATCATTTTTCACACAATTTTTCATCCTCTCAACTCTCAAATCTCATTCTCTCTCAATTCTCAATTCTCAAATATTCTATATATTTAATTTCTAAAGTGCTCACTTTAATTTTTTTAATTTTGCGATTACTAAGTACGAGTGGAAGTTTCTAAAGTCGCAACCTTCGGATACTTTCAAAATTTGGTATTGTCGTTTCATCTCTTACTTTTAATTTATAATTAGTGTATTAATTGTTGAATATTTATTTTTATTACTTTTTGTGTATTTTGAATATTTTTTAGTTTGATTTATACTATGGATAAATTAAGAAACCTCGGTAAAAGTGTCAAAATTTTTTGTCCCGAAAGTGGTAGTGGTAGCAAAAAGCAAATTACTAGCGGTAGAGATACTTCAAGTACTAGATATACCCGTGTGCTTTTACCTCCGGTACCACTTAGTCAACCTTTTGAGGAAGAAATAGGTGTAGGTGCTCACGATATGGATTATTTAGAAGTTCAGAAAAATTACGGTATAGAAGAAGAAAATGAAGTAGATGCGGTTGATTTAGATGAAGATGATGAAAATATTGGTGAGACACCCGAAGTAGAAGTGCTAACGTTAGATCTGAATCAGTTAATCTCTCTCCCCGTCCTCCCCGTGCCCCAAGAGCTCATAAACAAACTAGTGTTGCATGAAAATTTTTTGAACGTATATCAGATACTGAGGTGCAATGCAATATTTGTCAAAAAATATATAAGCATAAAAGAGGAGGCAAGCAAGGGGCTACGGGTACGTTAATGAGACATTTAGCTGAAGACCACGAAAGAGTTAAAAATTGCACAAGTTGGTGAGGCTGTTGGTGGGCCCACACAAACTAGAATGGACCCAACAACCGGTCACGTAATGAAGAAGTATAATAAATTGAGGGACCGAGAAAAAATAGCAAAAATGGTAGCTGTAAGTTGTTTGCCTTTTAGTTTTCCTTCTTCTGATGCGTTTATTCATTATATTCAAGTAATTTATAATCCTATGTTTAATGGTATTCCTAGAAGTACTTGTCGGTCTAATATTTTTAGACTTCATTCACAATATTATTTTATTTATCTACATTGTTAAAAAATATTCAATGTAGAATATACCTAACTTCTGATATTGGTCGTGCTGTAAATAAAAATAATTATTTAACCATTACTTGTCACTGGATGGATAGTAATTTTGTGATGCAAAAACGTATTCTTGCTTTTTTATATTATGAAGATCGTAAACATACTGGACAATTTATTGCTGACTCGAGACATAAAGTTGCAGCATTTTATGGTATCAAAAACAAAATCTTATGTATCGCTTTTGATAACGCTTCTAACAACAAGACTGCTATAACAAAGTTGAAATCTAAGCTATCACCGCCGTTACCTAAAATTTTTCATATTAAGTGTGCATGTCATATATATAATTTAATTGTAAAAGATGGTCTTGAGTTTTTTGAGATTTATATTAAAAAAATCCGTCTTGCTGTTGGTTTTATACAAGGAAATAATCGTAGATCGAGAATTAAAGAATTTAAAGTTAAATGTCAAGAAAATGGACTTGCA
Source organism: Capsicum baccatum var. pendulum (assembly GCA_030864225.1). Classification (NCBI taxonomy): domain Eukaryota; kingdom Viridiplantae; phylum Streptophyta; class Magnoliopsida; order Solanales; family Solanaceae; genus Capsicum; species Capsicum baccatum. Next base: position 108,895,694 of record CM061551.1, read on the forward strand.
CCGATATTGATGCCTGAGGAAATTGATATTAGATGGAATTTTACGTATGATTTTTTAAAAACTTGTTATAAATATAGAGTTCCTATTACATTAGCTTTTAACCAACATTGTGGTTCATTTGCTGATTCTGCCGATTGCATGCTACTTTATTCTGATTGGGTTGTAATTAATGATCTTGTTAAGTTTTTGGAAAAATTTTATGTAGCTACGGTTGAATTTTTCGGTGCTTATTATCCTACCGTTTGTAATATTTTGGGATATATAACCGATATTTCTGATTTGCTCAAAAAGTATAAAAATAAAGAAGGTTATGAAATTGTTGTTGGTGCCATGTTTACTAAATTTTAAAAATATTTTTTCCCGATTCCCCCTATTTTCTTGGTTTGTGTTATGCTAAATCTGTGCATTAAATACCATACTATGTGCCACTTTAGTACTCTTATTTATCGTAACTTAGAAATAAATACTAACAATGATTCTGAACAAGTACAACCTGATTTGTGAACGGCTACGTCTGATGCGAATGCTTACATAGGTAAATTATATAACCACTATACTGGTTTAGTTGATTTAGCTGTACCGACACATATCAGTCCACTTGTCGCTCCTCATTCTCCTGTGGTGCCATCATTTTCTAAAAGGCGGGCACATTGTGGTTTTCCTGATTCCTTTTATGATTTACCCTGTTGGAACAGTGTTGACGAGGGACCTTACACATCAACTTATCGGGAAGAGCTTAAGTATTATCTTCGGTCTCCGCCAGAGGATCGCAGACGATGGATCAACACGTTGGATTGGTGGAGGAATAATGAATCACAATATCCTGTGCTTTCAAGATTAACTAGAGATATCTTGAACGTTCTAATGTCAACCGTTGCATCAGAGAGCGCCTTTAGTCAGGGATGACAACAACTTGGAGACAACCATCACTCATTGAGAAGCGATGCAATGAATATTCTAGTTTGCCTCAGAGATTGGATTAGAGCAGAAAGAAGAAATCAAGGAATGGAACCGGAGCCGAATGACGAGCAGAAACTTGAAGAAATTATGACTTTGCGGGAGAACTCAGCAGAATCAAGTCCAATGCATGGGTTTGCCCCCATTGACTTTGACTATCCTATGCAAGTTCCCGTTAATATTAACATGGATGAGTTGGAAAAAATGATGCATAGTTTGTAGATTTTTTATTCATGTAAATTATAAATTTTGGATCATTTTGCAATCAATAAAATTCAATATTCATTAATTAACTATTAAGTATTATTAATTTATTATATTAAGTAGTATATGTTTTGTATATTATTGTATATATCTTCGATACACATGTATATTTAACGTATATATTTAATGTATCCAAGTGTATATGTTTTACAAATTAGTATATAACTATATATATATATATATATATATATATATATATATATATATATATATATATACATATTGTAGTATATATAAATGTATATTGTAGAATAGTATATATTTTATTTAAAGTAGTACATATATATTGAATGGTGTGTATATATCTTCTATACACGTATATATTTAACGTATACATGTGTTTATGTTTTATAAATTAGTATAATATAACTATCTATATATTGTAATACATATATATTGTAGTATATAGTTTATTTAATTTTAAAGTAGTACATATATATTGAATGGTGTGTATATATCTTCTATAAACGTGTATATTTAACGTATACATGTGGATATGTTTTATAAATTAGTATGTAAGTATATATATATGTATATGCTTTAATTAAAGTAGTACATATATATTAAATGGTGCGTGTATATGTGTATATATTATATCTTCTATAGACTTATATCTTTAACGTATACAAGTGTATATATTTTATAAATTAGTATATAAGTATATATATATATATATATATATATATTGTAGTATATACTTTATTTAAAGTAGTACATATATATTGAATGGTGCATATATATGTGTATATATCTTCTATAGACGTATATCTTTAACGTATACAAGTGTATATGCTCTATAAATTAGTATGTAATTATAAATATATATACACATACATATTGTTGTATATATATATGTATATTGTAGTATATATTTTATTTAAAGCAGTACATCTATATTGAATGGTGCGTATATATGTGTATATATCTTCTATAAGCGTATATATTTAACGTATAAATGTGTATATGTTTTATAAATTAGTATATAACTATAACTATATATATATATATATATTGTACTACTGTAGATTTGTAGTATATGTTTTATTTAAAGTAGTACGTATAGTCATATATAATTATATATTGAATGATACGTATATATGTGTAATTGTTTATATATATTTTAAAAAATATATATTGTATAATTGTAGTGTATATAGTGTATATTGAAGTGTATATAGTGTATATAATTGTAGTGTATGTAGTGTATATTATATTTTTCATTTTTTTAAAACGAGTTTGAACCTGGAACCGGCCTGGCCCACCTAATCCAACCCGGACCAAAACCGACCCACAACCCGATTAAACTAAACGGGCCGGTTCTGTTTTGCCCCGACCCGGCCCACTTGACACCTTTAGTTAATGGGTTTGTACTCTGTAATGGGCTTTACTGGTATTTAGTTTTCGTCTTTGTGTAACCAAATATATGTTCTTGAGTAAAGGGGAGCAAGGAGACCTAAAACTAATCGACGATCAATCAAATGAAATATGTATAATTTTTACATCAGTAGTTGGTAAATTTGATCTTAGTCGACAAATAATTTTTAATTTTAAGATTACATATCTGAATATTTTAATCTGATTACTAAACATTTCAGCTAGTTTTGATTATTTTTATGGATATCAAACAATCAAATGACACATAAATTTCAGAAATATCTAAATAATTAATTTATAAATCCAAATACTCAACTGTCACCAGAAAAAAGAGTAGGATTGTTTAAGTTTGCATACTCTAGAGTGAAGTATTTACTTCCTAGTTACAAATTTGAATGTTTGTTATGTGGATAATGTAAAATTTTAAATAATTATGTATAATTGGAGAATGCATGAACCCTTAAATACAGTAATTTATGTACACTACAAGTTAGTAAACACCAATTAATAAAAGGGTAGGTTAGCTCCCTATTGAATGTAACGGTTTCAACCTTTTGGAGTCAAATGGCAGTTATTTTGGTCGTTGTTCTTTTCTCAGTCATTCGTCGATCGTTAAAAAGACTCAAATTAAGGGAAAACATGACAAGCTGACATGTAAGTATTCAAACTAGTTTACGTAATCATACTTTGTATGTTGTTCTTTTTAAGTTAAAGAAAAGAATGGCAACTACGTACGTGGCAGCTTTTCAAGCGAAATAATCACGTCCACGTGTTGCATCAAAGCACACGTGGCAGAGTTTTGATAACTTAATCATACTTATTTAATAATCGTAGCTAAATGTTTAAGGCGGAGAGGTTGACCGTCCCTCCCATGTTTGTGATATCTGTAGTGTTACGGAATTCCAGTATTTTAACCGACAAAAATGCTTTTAATTGGAGTATGGTAAATCTACGGCTATTTTCAAAAGATATATAAAGGAGGATTTGCTAAGTTATGGAAACACCGTCCCTAACATAAATAATAGAACATGAATTAGTGCATAAATATACGCAACTACTGCTATAGTGCTATTTGAAGATTTTTATTATGCATAATATTATGACACATATGCTATAAATTAGTGAGGGACAGAATAGTATTTTAATATTTGATAGTTCTCAGCTTATTTTTGTGACTATTTTCACAAATTATTAATTGAAATTTTGAACAAACCTAATATCATCACATTTTGGGATCGTAAAGTGAAAAGGGGAGAATTAAAGACATTATGAGATCGTAAATGTTCTCTCCTCCTTTACAAGGAAGTTCAAATTTACTAATTCATGAAAATGAAATTTTATCCCGTAAACAAAACAACACACTAAATATTAATATAATGGCAAAATACTCTTTTGAATCTTTGTACTATATTGATTTTGATTTTGTAAGTTGGACACTTCTACTTATATGTTTGTCATCTGAATCCCTAAACCCACTAAAAAATAATATTTTAAACCCTTTTTTGGTGAGTGTAACACACTCTCTCTGCGCCAGCTGTCACGTCTGCCACATCTACCACGTCATTTAAAAAAATAAAAAAAAGTATTACATTAAATTTCAAGTCATTTTTAAAATGCTAAATAACAAATTAAATATTAAAAGTAATTTATTTAAATAAGAAAAATTTATAATTGTAGAAAAATTTGAATAATCAGGTTTTTATTTTTGCTCACAAATTAAACATCAAATCCATTCCAAATAATTAAAATTCTTTTCCAACTAACTTAAATTTTTAGCTATAAATTCATATATATAAACATAATAAATTTTCGATTTTTAAATTTGAATATCTTTAACAAATTCACAAAAAGTTTAATTTTTTCAAGCAAAATTCACTAATATTTTTCAATATTCACTATCACTCACTTTCAATTCAAATTTAAATTTTAATCTCCAAAAAATAAAAAGATTTCAAATTTTAATTTTAATTCAAAAAAAAAAAGAAAAGAATTGAATTGAAGAAAAATTAAAATAAAAAATAAAAAGTGAAGGTGGTGGTGGTGGGGGGCGGGGGGTGGAGGGACCGGAAGAGTGTTGGGGTGGGGTATGGAGACGAGGCTGGGAGGGGTGTAGGGGCTGGTGGTGTCTGGGGGGACGAGTCTGGGAGGGGTGGTGGGGTGTGGGGGTGGGGACGGGGCTGGGGGTGGTGGTGGGGGTTGGGTGGGATGGGGCTGGGTGGGGTGTGGGAGGGGTGGGGATGGGCTGGTGTAACACCCCGTACTTAATTACGTGCATTAGCCATTGTTATATGTGTTGGAGTATATGTATTGATCCTAAGTTAGGTATATATGAGTATTGATTATTTTGAGATGGTTTCAAGTGTATAGTTTGATTATATGTGTATAGGAATCGACCTTATTTATACCGGAATTTACCCGTCGATGTTTCCATACGAAGGTTATTGAATAAGCTTTCCGACGATATAAAGATTTTCAAAAACGGATAAGTTTCGGATATAAGCGAGCACGTTCGAAACTATAAAACGGTGGCCGGGATGTGAACAGTAAATTTGCAGGAAAATTGCCAGTTTTTTGGGTCAACTTTGAACGGTCATAACTCCCTCAATATAATGAACTGGGAGAGCTACCATATATCAAAAGAAATATCTTTGAGTCTTCTTTCCAATGCAATTGTTTTCATCCAAATTCAACATCTGCGTAAGGAGTTATACGCGTTTTACTTCAGCCTCTCAAAACAGATTTTTAGGGTCAACTTCAAACGATCATAACTCCTTGTACAGGACGAACTGGGTGGCCTAATTTATATGAAATGAAAGAACTTTGAATTATCTTTACAATGATACCAATTTCACCCAAATCCGATATCGGAGCAAAGAGTTACGGTCTATCTACTTCAGCTTGTCAAAACAGTCCACCGGAGGACATATTTGACATTATTTAAATTTTAAGGGCACTTTGGTCATTTTCTATGGTATTATGGACGGGAATATGTGTATATATACTTGTATATGAGTTCAAAAACTCATATTCATCATCAATTATAGGAAAGAACAAACCCTAGCCTAATTTTCAACTCTAATTATCTTGTGATTCAACCGTGGAAAGTCCAAATTGATTCCTTAGTTGTGTTCATCGTCTCAAGGGCTTCGAGAAGCACCCCTTATTTGTGCCAACAGGACTTCAAAACCCAAAGGGCCATTCTATGTTAAGGATGTAAATTATGTTGGTGTTATTCATATGGATATGTATATATATATATATATATGCATGTGAGCATAAGAAGTATGTTATTTGATTGTTGTTGAAAGATGATTGAAAATGATGTTGGATCATTCTTGTGCATAGTTGGATTATGTTGAATTGTGAAGGGATGATGTGGTATTGATGATATGGTATTGAAATGATGATTATATATATATATATATACACATAAACCTATTGTTCAAGTTGGTTTTTGGAATGCTTTGCAAATATTGGTTGTATGGAATTATGGAAGAGAATTGTGGTGTTGGGTTGCTAATACTAGATGCCAAATATTTCATTGTAGATAAGTGATTTGTAAAGGCGGGAAGTTGTGTTGAATTGGTATCCGAATCTACAACGAGGTATGTAAAGCACACTCTAACGATGTTCTTTGGCATGAAAACACCAATGTTCCATCAAGTAAGATTCCGATGGTTATCCAAACACATGTATTGTTCTACATTACCAATGAAGTTGTTTCCATTCTATAAAGTGTCAAAATGTTTCATTGATATACCAAAAGGCTCCTATTTCATTGTTGTGATATTGATGATTCTGAAACATATTGTTGATGTACCAATGAGTCCTTATTACATTGTTATTGTATAGAAGGTCTATTACTTAATTCCTATTGATGTATCATTGTTCCAAAGGTACTATATTGACATGAACATTAATGTAATAATCTCAAAAGCTTTTGAACTAAGTTATTGGAAAAATCTCTTATGTGTTACTTGATATACGTGTGGGTGGTATCCCAGGGGCATAAGCCTAGCATGGGTCGATCCCAATTGATATGTACTGGGGGCAGCCTAATGGTCACAGTACGGTACAGTATTGATTATTGTTAGGTGGTTGGAGGTTCGGGAGGAGGAGGTAATGACAATAATAATTGTAAAGAATGAAATGAACGAATGTATACCGTTCCACAAATGTGTTTGTATTCAAGAACCCAATTCAGATTAATAATAATGTACATGATCCTAAAAATGTTTATGAAGTGTGGTTCACTTCTATTATGATTTATTCACATGTGTATGATTTTCTTGATCCCCCATATCACATATGATTATTTACAGCTTTACATACTCAGTACATATTTCGTACTGACGTCCCTCACGGGGGACCTGCATTTCATGCTGCAGGATCAGGTACTTCAGCTCATTCACAGCATAGATAGGAGCCAGGTCATACAGCTGTTGTTGGTGAGCTCCAGTTTGCTTCGGAGCTTTCCGAGTCGGTTTCTTATATTTTGTTATTGTACAGGAGTCATGTGTGGGCGGGGGTTCGTCCCGACCCTAGTTATGTCATGTATATCCTAGAGGCTTTGTAGACATAAAGAAGGGTAAAGTCATGGAAGTTTATATAGTGATGTTATATTCGTATCTGGGGTGGCCCCGGCGGCCAAGTATTATATATATGTATATATATTTGTGCGTGTTGTGCTGATACAGGTAATTAGACCCTTTTATATGCAGCGAAGTGCTGCCCAAATTTTTGGTGACATGTAAGTGAAAGTACAGGTATTTGAACGAGTTCTCCCGGGCCTTCTCGGCTTCGGGTGCCAGTCCGGCCCGATGGGATTTTGGGCCGTGACAGCTGGGCTGGGGTGGGGGTGGGGTGGGACGGGGATGGTAGGGTGTGGGGGTGGGGAAGGGCTGGGGTGGGGTGGGGAGGGATTTTTTTTTTTTTAAATATTTTTAAATTTTAAAAAAATTAAATTAAAAAAGATGGAGGGAGAAAAGGATTCTTTTTTAATTATTTTTTAAATTTTAATATTATTTTTATTTTTTAATTTTTTTAATATAAAATTGTCCAAAAATTGACCCCACTCGCACTTCAAGGCGAGTGACTACACTCTCTTTGTCCTAATCATCATTTCAATGCCACATAGGCAAGATCAACGGTCAAAGAGTGCAAAATATTGCGGTTCAAAGATCCACATGACAAACATGTAAGTAGAAGTGTCCAACTTATAAAACTGATATAGTTCAGGGATCCAGAAGAGTATTTTACCTAATATAATTGATAAAGCTGTTGGACCAAGACGTTAGAATCGTAAAAATCTCTAATAGGTGCATTTTATATTACGTAGAAGGGGCGGAGCTATACCCAAAGTCCTCGCAACCATTTGCCTCAACGAGTGGTGATCTTTTAGACCTGGGATGCTCTTATGTCATGTTCTGCTTTTCCAACAGGCAACTTTGACAAATAATGCATCAGAATATATGCGGTAAATTCTAATCTTATGGTTAAATTATTGCTCTCAGAAAACAAACATGTAAAGCTGCTAGCTTAACACAAAATTCCAAATTCATTTTCCCCTTTCACCTTTTGTTATCAGTTTTTATTGCTCTGTCAATTATCTCTACCTAACACATAATCGCGCCCTAACAACCACTATTTCAAGACAGTGCAAACTAGGCGCGCATCATATCAGTATCAATACAAAGTCGGTAGATGGGACCCCTTATATAATTAAAATAACGCTGATACTAATTAGTCGCTTAAACTACCCTCCTTCACCAGGGTATCATAGTAATAGTAAATAATGCTGATATCTAAGTTGATTTAGGTTCAATTTCACTACTTTTTGGAATATATCTTAAGAAGTAAGTACTTATTAACCAAAAATGAGAAGGCAACAAGAGAATTACTCGTATTGCCATAAAGCATTAAACTGACCAGTGATATTTATTTATTACACACATGACACCCAAGTGGGTTGTGGGTGGTGGGGTCAGCTGCAGCTGCAGGTTAACCATAGATTAGATTAAGAATCAAGGTCAATAAAACATCAGTGGTTAACAAGGACAACCACAAAATTCAAGATTTTTATTATCTACTCAAAAAAACAAACCCCCTTTCCCTCTCTCTTAACTAATAATAAAGCCTCTTCTTCCTTGTTTCCCCTTAAGATGCTTTTTTTTTTCTTGGCCCTAAATCTAATCATCAACTCATAAAAGAAAAAAAGAGAAACTAAGAAGTATAGTAGATGTTTCAGCCATGGACTTAACCACCAAGACGACAACCACAACAACTACTACTTCTGTCAAAACCCCAGAAGCTGAAACTGAAACCCCTACTAGAATCCAACAACACAAGCCCTTCCCTTTCAGTGACGGCGTTCTTAAACGCAAAAGTCATCATCAGCATCGCCACCTCGCCGTGGTTACTTACAGAGAATGTCTCAAAAATCATGCTGCTCATTTAGGTGGTCATGCGGTTGATGGCTGTGGCGAATTTTTGCCCATTCCTTCTGCTAACCCAACTGACCCAACTTCTCTTAAATGTGCTGCTTGTGGCTGTCACCGCAATTTTCACCGCCGTGAACCGGAAGAACCCGTTGTGCTCCCAGCGCCGCCTATCTCCACCGCAGCTCTTGAGTACCAACCTCATCACCGCCACCATCCTCCGCCGCCGCCGCCACCGTGTGGGGACCACAGTAGCCCTAATTCTTCCCCATCTCCACCGCCGATTTCTTCTGCTTACTACCCAGCTTCTGCACCTCACATGCTCTTAGCACTCAGCGCTGGGTTCTCTGGGGAGAAGAACCCGAACCCTACATCGACTCTGGTTGCAGCAAACTCTAACGGGAGGAAGCGTTTCAGGACGAAATTTACTTCAGATCAGAAGGCAAAAATGCAGGAATTTGCGGAAAGAGTTGAGTGGAGAATGCAGAAGAGAGATGAAGATCTGGTGAGCAATTTCTGCAACGAGATTGGTGTTGAAAAAGGGGTTCTTAAGGTATGGATGCACAACAACAAGAACACGTCCGGGAAGAAATTAGATCAACACAATGGTAACATTGCTAACAACAACGTTAATGGGTTCTGTATTGCTAGTAGAAAAGACGGTCATTATGACAAACCTGACTCGGAATTTCACCTTCTCCGTGAAAGCAGCAATGACAACAAGAAAGAACATTCAGTTTTTGGTGCTAATGTCTTTGCCACTAATGGATCTTCTTCTTCGTCTTGATTTTAGATAACTGGTGAGTGTAATAATGTTTTAATTAGTAGTAATACAATTAGTGCAAAGAAGAGAACAACTTTGAGGCTGGTACCTACTATGTTAGTCACGTTTATTTCTTTGTTAGTAAAGATTAGTGTTTAATTAGCTTCATGATGATGATGACAATGGAAATTAAGATTGTTCCACGTTCCATTCGAACAATTTAATTTGTTATTTTTTAACCTTAAATCTGTTTTTCTGCTAGCTTTTGTAAATTAAGCCACAAATTTGCATGTCTGCAATTAAATATTGTGTTGTGCGTCAGAGAAGAGAGAGAAAATGAGAGTATTAATTTTGATTCTGGTCTGTGAAGAAGAGGCAGAAAGTGGATTAACATGCATTTGGTGTGATTATGGATAATAATTTAATGATTACACTGGTTGCCTTTACTTTAATTGTTCCTCAACAAAATGCTTGACATTGGATACATTTTTTCAAATCCTCTCTAGGCGTAGCATTGTTCTGTTGATGTACTTATTCAATATGTATATTAAACTAATTAATGTAAGACGTCTTTGTATATACACATATTTTCATCACTTAATTAAGTGATATATATTTTGGACTGTTAAATTCAAATCTTTTAAAATAATTGCCTAGTACAACAAGTAGGAACTTCCTTTCTTCAAAAAATTACAGTGTAGATAGATATTTTTTTTTTCAAATAGTCCTATATATTTAATCAAATATTGGCTTCTTCGTGTATTTTTGTTTTCATATTTGAGTTCAAAAATTTGGCCTACCAACTAATTCCGAGCAGTTTATCTTGATTGTGGTTTTCCTTTTGAAAAATAATAAAAAAAAGAGATACACAATTAATTTGGGTACGTGCGAACGTCTATTTTATGTTTGTCAACATTCCATGGCAAATCCTATCGTATAGTCCAAATTAACGATTTCCTATTATAACAACTTGATGACTTTAATTGCTAATATAGTATTAACTAATTGTACAAATACTACTACATTATAGGTTGGTAGTACTTTAAAAAGGTTTCATAAATAATTAAATTCTGATTGCTTTGATGTCTTGATTAATTTTAATTTAGCTTTTCAATCATTTTGGGGGTTATGTGTAAAGTGTAATTTGGTGGCCTTTATTTAGACAAAACGCTATCCATTAAGATAGTCTTTCTTAAAAGGAATATACTACTAATGGCTAAGACGATTATTAAAGTCTGGATAAGAGTCAGCTTTCAAAAAAAACAACTTTCCTTATAAGGGACGCAATCTAGTCTATTAAGTCAAATAATTAATTAAGTGTATTAGTTTAACTTTTATATTAAAAAAAGAAAGAAAGCTTTTACCTTAAAAAATATGAAGTTAGATATTAATCCGAGAAAGAGGATTTATAATGGAATTTCAATAAGTTTAGCTAGCTTAAGAGCTTTTCAATATATTTAGAAATCTTATTATAATTTAATAAATAATATACCTAAAATTAAATTTAAAATTTTAACGTAAGTATTATATACTCTGAGGGATCGTTTGGTAGGAGGGGTACGAGATAATTAATTTCAGAATTAATTATAAAAAGGAAAAAATATGTGAAAAATATATGTACTTACGTGAAATTGCAGTTACGCATCCTGAACTTTGCGGGGGTCCTCTGACTCTCCTAAATTATTTTTTTTAACGTATTTAACTGACATATTTGTCCCTTATCAAACATTTTTTTCTCATACGCTCAATGTGTGTGAAATACACTCAGTGGTTCAAGTTCCAAATATATGTCAGTTAAATACAATTAAAAACAATCTAGGGGTCATAAGTAGGGGTGTGCATCGGTCGGTTCGGTTCGATTTTACGTGTTATTGGTTCGGTTTATCGATTTTCGTTTTTTAAATATCTAAAATCGATAACCAACCAATAAGATATTTTCTTATCGGTTTCGGTTTAACTGTTTTTGGTCCTTAACGGTTCGGTTTTCGGTTTAACCAATAAGAAAATACTTGTAAAATATAAATAGTAACAACTAGCATAAAAAAATGAATTCTTAATTACCGCCAAAACCTACGCAATGCATTTTAGTTTACAAGAATCTTCAAACTTTAACTGAATGTTAGTTAGAAAAAAAATTGAATCCTAAATGTTGGAAGCTATAAATGCTTCAAACTTTTTATTACGATAATAGCTGAACTTTATATTGTACCTTTGTTGCACTGAATAGGTTAATACTTTGTGAATCGCTGAATTATGAATTAGTAGTGCATATAATGTATATACATATCTATATCTATAACTATATCTATATCTATATCTCTCTCTCTCTATATATAGAGAGATATTTAAATATATAACATAAATTGAGATAAAACAATAACTTAGTGTATCCTTATAAACCGATAACCCAATAAGTTAAAATCGATACCGACCCGTTTCCCCAATAAATTTTTTTATAAAACCAATAAAAAATTGTTAACTCGATAACCCAATATCAATAACCCAATAATATTTTTATCGGTTCGTCTTATCGGTCGGTTCGGTTTTTGCACAGCCCTAATCATAAGACCCCCACAAAATTCAGGATATGTAACTGCAAATTTCATCAAAGTATAGGTATTTTTCGCATATTTTATCCTTTTAAAAACTTATTCCATATTTCGCATATTTTATCCTTTTCGCATTTTTGTCCTTTCTAGAAGATGGAATAACAAATCCCAAAATAGTTTATCTCAGAAATGATAATCCCGACATAACTTATTTCTAACCAAACGATAAGGGTCATTTAGTACATCAAATAAGAAAAATAATTAAGTAAAATTTAAGATTATTTTTATCACATTTATTATGAAGTGAGTAATCCTAAAGCTAAATCTTATTCTATCATTTATATTAAAATGATGAAATTAATATAGCATATATGAATGGAGAAATAAAATATCTCATAAATTATCACAACTCATGATATATCCACACTTATTTTATTTGGTATACCAATCGATACCTCATACACACTTATTTTATTTGGTATACCAATCGATACCTCATACACAAATTACATTATAAAATCCAATAAAAAGTGGAATAATATATAGTTTTCTCGAAATGTGCATCAAGTGATATGATGTCAAAGATTAGGGCGATTGAGATCCAACAACCTAAGGATGGGGTCGATGGGTCAGTTGGGTCTTTCATAAATGCAATCCTGTCTGTTTATTACATAATCCCTCCGTTTTAAATTATTCGTTCCAAATTTTTTAATTTAATATTTTATTTTATTTATCTTTTTTATTAATTAAGATAAGATAACTTTTTTTTATGTTTTATTCTTTTTATTAATTATTTTTTTAAAATTAAATTATAAACATAATTTAATAAAAATACTATGATAAATAAAATATATTATTAATTATTTTTCTTAATTAATGTACCATGTCAATTTTGTACTAGTGATTTGGGAAGGAGGGAGTATAAACAAGTGCTATTCCAATACATGATTGACTGTTTTCCTTTATTTGGTAGAATTTAAAATCATGATTTTGATTACAATTATGGGGTCAAAAAAGTAATAATGCCACCATTCTTCCTACCTAAACAACCACATGCAAACTTGTTTCTTGTCTGCTCAATTTGGTTAGGGGATAAGAACTTCTTCACACATGGAAATCTCCCTCAACTAAGAAAATTGGATTGATGATGTTTTTGGTTCCACATTTACTTTTGATCCCCATACTTATAAATTCATATCAAAATTATAATTGTTGCACCGTTTAATTACTCGCGTGTTGTGTTAGACACTGATACTCAACAGTATTTTTTTTGGTCTGTTAAAAAAAATAATTAACCAGGTAAGCATAATTACACCACTAGTCCTTTTGGGACTTTAAAAAACATAACATATTTGAGGTTAATTAGTTATGAAAATAGTTAAAATATAGCATTTTTCTTTCTTATAGCCATAAAATACACATATTTAAATTAATTAAAAGCTATATCCGTTGAATCATATATTACAATAACATATTCAAAATAATTTCACAAGTGAGTTCCGATTAAAAAAAAAAGAAATGCAACACCAAACTTTTCTAAGACTCACTCTTTCTAGTTTTACTCTTTCTCAAAGGATCAAAATGTGCTATTCCCTCAACAAAATAATATAACAAACCAGTTAACTAGTGGAAGAAAGAAAAAGGTGGCAAATATTGAATGTAAGATGTGAAAATCCAGCAATTAGAGAGCTCATCTGCTTATTCTCCAAAGTAAATTATAATATACATACAAGCCAATGAATTCATTCTTTTTGCCACATTGCACAAACAAATAGTAATATAGTAGTTTGCACCTATATTTTAATTTTCCCAATTAGGTAATTAGGTTTCACAACTCGTTACTAAAATGACTCATTTTCTTCCCACTCCCCACCAATTCCCTTGCTTCACGGGTTTCCTATTTTGGATTGGTCCCTTGATTAGTAATTATCTATCTCAAATTTATGTGTTGATTTTAGAATTTAATGACAAAATTAATTATTTCCATTTTTATATTAGCAGTACTTATTATTGAAGATTACAGAACATTTCAATTGTGTGATTTTAAAAACAACAACAACAACAACAACATAATAATAATAATATTTTTTTTTTTAAAAAAAATCCTCCTTGTGAATGTTTTTAAAAGGCATGTAAAAAAGAAGTACAACAAATAAATTGAGATGTGAAGAGTAATTTCTTTGCTTAATATAGTGTGTTGGTTGTCAATTTTATTATGTTAGAAATGAGTAATTTCCATGGATAGTCATTTATGTTTTAAAATTATCTATAAATATCACTTTTTGTTTTTTTAGAACAAAAATATCACTCAACTATTTCTATTTTTCTCAAAATATACTTGATACTTTAAAAATATTTCTTCTCTCCTAGTTGACATGTCATGCCATTAAAATTTCGTTTATATATATATATAATAAATAGATCTATTTAACGTATCAAATTTATTTAACTAAAATTTTATCCAATTTTTTTAAAATAAACGCACATGATATATTTATCATTGAGGAACAATTTAATTATGTACTTTAAATTTTATATTTGTTTTATCTTTCTTAAAAAAATAATATAAATTATATTTATTCTTTATTCGATACTAGAAAAATTATTACATCACATAATAAAAATATCAGATAATCACACAACTTAAAGGAAAATAATTCGTTTGATAATGCAATGCACATTACTGACCAATAAAATAGTTGATGTGTAAAGGTTTGAATTATTTTATTTGGTACTTTTCAAAGTTTTTCTAATTTATTTATTTCACCACTTAATAATATTTTTAAAACTCAAGATATTTATATGAATTGGTACTAATTTAATATTTTTTGGTTATTTATTTCATATACTAAAAATTCTTAAAATGTAAAAGAAATAAAAATGATGGTTTTCGGATTTTCATATACGTACTAAATATACTATTTTTGAAGGAAAGAAAAATTATTTAGTCATGAAACAAATTAAATTTTTAAAAAAATATTAACAAAATGATCTAATATTATAAATGAATCTTTAAAATAGTACCCAACCAATTATCGCTTGTTTTTGGGGTTTAGGATGAGGAAAGAATATAAAATGGCGTTTAATTATATAATAAGACAAAATATAGTATAATAGAAATAAAAATTAATATGAAAAAACTAAATTAAAAATAATAAATTTTTGTTTTCTAAAGTTTTTTGACTATGTTAACTTTGCAGATTTATTTGATTCGTTTATGAATTTACTTGGGAAAAATTCGAAGACGAATCCATTTTTTATCAAATAGATCTTGCTTAAAATTTTGCAGGGGATCTACATGCGAATTAAATTTTTCAGGTGATAATTACCTTTAATATTTTTTGATCGAATTTTGTTTGACAAAAAAGAACTTAGATTTTTTACTTCAAATTTTGTTTGAAATTTTTTTTTGTAGGTTTCCATCAAATTAGTTTGGTTGAAAAGCTTGTAGAGAATTAAGTTACTGTTAAATTCTTTTGTAAATTTTCAATATTTTTTTTTACGTAATTTAAATTTTTCTTGTAGTTTATAAGACGTAGGTTTGAATAAATGAATATGAAGAATTAAATAGGTTTATTATTAAGAAAATATGATTTTAACAACATGGCATGCCAAGTAGGAGTGAAAAAGGTTTTTAAAATGTTAAGTAATTTTTGAGGAAAATAAGAATAGTTGGGTGATATTCTTGTCCTAAAAGAAGCAAAATTGATATTTATAGGCAATTATCAAAATACGAGTGACTATCTATGAAAATTACCCGTTAGCAATTAATATTTATTATAGCTATTAGCCTATTCTAAACAATTCTCTTCTCCATAGTAGGGTGGTGATTTTTAAACTTGGAATTGAACTTTAATATAATGAGGGAGTAGTGGTACGCAGTATATTTGGTCAATTTCAAGAGTAGTAGTAGTCGTCTATTTGGTCAATTTCTTGAAAATTAAAAGTATGTTTTGAAAATTTGATATGGTTGGCTAAATTGAAAAATGAAAATATCATTAAGCAGCAAAAATAATGTTTCTGAAGGTTTCTACTGAAACCATGAATGCTGATGTAACAATATTGTAAAATAGAGAAGAAAAGAGATAACCAGAGAAGAAAAGAGATAACTAGGAAAAAAGATCAATGTTGATGTGTAAAAATTTTGTGTTACAATCATAGAGATTACATGTATATATATATATATAAGCTAGATATTTCTCTATCATGACTATGCTTAAACATTACACTTAACAGGTAATAGGCTCTTCCCTCAACTAACTTTTCATTTAATCTATTAGGATTTTGGAAGCTTCTATCAGCTTCTATTGGACTCATTATATCATCATCTATGTCTCAACACTCCTAGGAGGGGTGAATATATTCAGAACTCTTAGCTTGGATAACAAGAACTCATGTTGAACTCTACTTAGACCTTTGGTAAGAATGTTAACAGGTTGATTTTGTGTAGATATGTAGCTGACAGTGATCAACCCTTGTTGAAGTTTCTCTCGGATGAAGTGGCAATCAATTTTGATGTACATAGTCCTTTCATGATAGACTAGATTTGCAACAAGCTGAATAGTTGCCTTGCTGTCACTATATATGTTAACTGGAAGTTTAGTCTCAACATTTAAGTCTTTCATAATTCCCAGCAGTCATACTAGTTCAACAACTGTAGTTGCCAAACTTCTATACTCAGCTTCAACTGAGCTTCTTGAGACCGTTGTCTACTTTTTAGCTTTCTAAGATATTAGTTAATTTCCCATCTTAATTATATATCCAGTCACAGATTTTCTTGTAAGAGGACAAGATGCCCAATATCCATCACAATAGGCAGTGACCATGTTTGTTGTACTACTGGATAATAGTATACCTTGTCCTGGATGCCTTTTAATGTATTTGACAATTCTTAGTGCAACATCCATATGTGACATTTTAGACTGCTGAAGAAACTGACTTAATATTTGAACACTGTATGAGAATCAGGCCTTGTCATGTTTAAATATAAGAGTTTTCAAACCAATTTTTGACAGTCTCCTTGATCTACCACTTGATCTTCACTATTTTAACCAGTTTGACCATCATAATGCTTAGAGGTTAGCTTGCTCTCCTAAATATTTCATTTTGAAAGCTTCTTGCATAGATCTTTTGGTGTCTTCAATAAGCTTCATACTACTCTCTGTAATCAACATATCATCAACATACACTAAGATTAGTGTAGTTCCTTCAACTGTCTTTCTTGTAAGTAGAGAATAGTCTTATTGATGTTGCTTGAATCCCAATTTCTGAAGTACCTCTGTTAGCTTATGATTCCATTACCTTAGGGCATGTTTAAGTCCATAGAGTAACTTTACCAGTCTGTACACTTTCTTATCCCCTTAAATGGTAAAGCCTTGAGGCGATATCGTGTATATCTCATCATGTAGATCACCATGTAGAAAAGTATTGTACACATTCATTTGATGAATGTGCCAACATATAGAAGAATCTAATGGCAAGATGGTTCGTATTGTTATCATTTTTACCATAGGAGAAAATGTTTCTTTGTATTCCCTCTTTTTGGCTATATCTTTGGGCAACTAACCTTGTCTTGAATTTTTCAACCTCACCTGTTGATTTGTATTTGATTTTATAAATTCATCTGCACTTTATTATAGTTTTACCTCCGGGTAAGTCAGTAATTTCCCAAGTAAGGTTGCTTTGCAAAGCTTATATTTCAGCTTTCATTGCCTCTAGCCATTTTGGATCTTTACTTGTTTCTGCATAAGTAGTAGGTTCTGTAAGATAGGAAGTTGCAGTAATAAAGAATAGATAGGATGCATGCAAATGATCATAAGCCACATAGTTAGACATAGGGTACTATATATATATATATATATATATATATATAAATATACTTATTGATATTTAAAGAAATAAAGTCTTTCATCCATACAGGTGGATGAGCTTCCCTTGTAGATCTTTTTGTAGCAACTACCACAACCTCCTAACTTGCCACATCTTCAGGTTGAGCATGCTCAAGGTCAGTAACACCATTATCAACTTCTTGATCTTGAACAATCAATTGATCAAGTAAATCTTGCTCATCCATACTTAAAAGTATTTTTTGATTCATGGTCAAGAGAAGCCTCACCTACTATCTCAAGAGAAGAATAAACCAATTGTATAGGCTCAGGTACGCCTATATTATCAACATGAATCCGCAACTCAGGACTGATCATGTTATTAATAAAAAGACCTTTATATTGCTGAGAATATAAAGTAGAGAAAGGAAAAACAAATTCCTTAAATATGACATTCCTGCTAACAAAGAAGGAATAAAATGTTACGTCAAGTAATATATACCCCTTTTGTTCTTCTGAGCAGCACATATGAACTAAGACCTTAACCCTTGGTGCTAGTTTATCTGATTCTTTCAAGACCTTAGCAAAGCACAAACACCCTAGCACCCTTAGATGTGTCAACATTATTTTCTTTGCATATACTTTCTCATAGGGGTATTTCCCATTTGAAACCCTGCCAGACATTGTATTGAACAAATATATAACTTCAAGAATACAATGACCCTAATACTTTAATGGAATATGGCCCTAAAATATTAATGCTCTAGTTACTTCCAATACATGTTGATGTTTTCTTTCTGCAGATTCATTTTGTTATGGAATATATGGATATGTTTTTTGATGTATAATCTTTTTTTCCTTAAACAATCTACCACACACAAAGTTGAAAAACTCTGATCTATTATCAGGCCTTAACTGCTTTATGGATTTACCAAACTAAGTATGGATAAATTGTAGTAAATGCTGCAAAGACACATATACATCTGACTTATTTTTCAATTAAAACAACCAAGTCATTATACTAAAGACATCAAACACTACAAAGAAGTCTTTATTTCCATCAAATGTAGAAGTCTTATAGGGTCCCCATATATTTACATGAACCAAATAAAAACAGTCAAGACTTTTGATGCTACTTACTGGAAAAACACTTCTTGTCTGTTTTGCATAAGGGCAAACATTACATTTATTCAAAGACTTGTCTATAGTTGTAGTACTAGATGGAAATAATTGCTTTAATATATGACAAGACATGTGTCCTAATCTCTTGTGCCATAACCTTACATCTTCCTCTTATAAGGTTTGTCTCCCAGTAGCATTAGCTTGTACCATAAATAAAGTATTTTGTAATTGGTTCTGAGTCAGATAATTCAATAGCAGATATAACCCTACATTTTCTTTACCAATCTCCCTTACTTTGCTAGTGTGAAGCTCTTGAAAAATACAGAAATAAGGAAACAATTTGACAGAGCATCCCAACTCTTGAGTCACTTTACTCACTGACATAAGGTTGTACTTGAATTTTGAAATATGAAACACATTAGTTATGATGTTTCTTGGAGAAATAACACAATAAATTATATGGGTGACCTTTGATACTTTACCATTGGGTAAATATACTGGCTTAGGGCTTTGTGTCTTTACTATAGAATATTAACTAAGCATGTCAATCTTGGACACCATATGATTTGTTGCCCCTGTATCTATAATACATACTTCATTATTTTCATATACTAATAGAGTTTTACCTATTGTATTGACTGAATTAGCATGATCTGCAATATTTTTTATGTATCCATATTTTTTATTCTGATTAAGCAGTTGCAGAATTTGATCATACTATTCTCTAATGAAGGTGCATCCTTTAAGTTGTTTTGCATACTCACTTATCTTCTTTGAGTGCTGGTTAAAGTGATCATCTACCTGCTTTCCTCTTAAAAATGTCACTACATTTGTGTTAAAACCATTGTTGAAACCATTATTTGAAGCATTGTCACTGCATACATTATAAGTTGCACTGTTTCCTCCATTATACACCTTTTTTTACTTAAAGTCAGTAGGATATCCAACTAGATTGTAAAATTGATCTTTAGTATGCCCGTTGCATCTACAAAATCACAAATATCACCATAAGTTTTTTTGAACTTGTTATGGGATTGACCAGCACTTGCCTATGATCCAGTATTTCTAATGACCTGATTAAAGTTGGTAGCATTTCTAGTATACGTTACCATGGAATCATTATTGCTTAAACTCATTGAATTTATCCCCATGCTACTAGAATTAGAGGCAACAGACCTTTGACACTCATCACTTACAATCATAGCATATGCTGGATTCACTCTTGGAATAGGACTCATTAAAAAAATCTGACTTCTTGCTTGATGATAAGATCCATTCAGTCCCATGAGAAACAAGTATAATTTTTTCCTACTTAGATTGAAACACCTGAGACTGTGGACTTGCAAAAGTTTTGGTTGATTGGTGGTGAACATGATATGTGTGTTGTAGTGTATCCTCATAGTGTGTTGTTTCTAACTTGAGTAAAAATTTATTTGGTGTATGTTAAGGCATTAACTTGTATCTATACTTATATCTATACTTACCTATCAAAGTGGGAGAGAATTGAGACACCTAGACCTTGAATCATTTTGAAAACAACAACCTTTTTATGTCTCTGGAGTGGATACGGTTGAGGTTCTTGAGTCGTACCTTAGGTCACGACTTGTACCCTTCTCCCCTTCCTTTTCATATCCAGGATAGTATGTTAGGGAAATGTACTTTCCTTCATACAACAAGGCCATTTCTTGGTCGTAACCAATGCATACGAGTCGTAAGTTACCCAACTGTATGGAGTGAAACCTCAAAACTTAGTGGACTATTTTGGTCACGGATAAAGCTCACGATCGGGTCAAGAGTTGTACCCTTGGTAATGACTCACAGGTTCCCTTTCGTACAAAAAATAATGTGTTTGACCTAGGGGAATCCTAGGGTATGAGTTAGGGTAGCACTTGAACCCTAGGTCACGATTGCCATAGGACCCCTATTGGGAAGTCGTACCCCTACATGTGTGGACATGCAGCTTTTAACCAAGGACCTTTTGGTTATTTTCCCATGCCTAAAACCTTAAACCCTCTCCCTATATAAGGTATTTTAGCCTCCTAAGTCTTTATTTACAAGTCTCAAACACTCTTAAACACTCTTAAGGCTCTTGGAAGCAAGATTGAAGGCTAGGGTTTGGAGATATTCATCTAGTGACAAGAAGAAGAGTCAATATTGTTGGTGTATCACCTTGTTTAAGGCATGGATCTCTTTACCTTTTTAAATAACTCTCAACCCACGTATTTCACACTTGGATTAGTAAGTGTACATGGTGGTTTTGAATCAAATGAAAAGAGTTTTGCTACTTAACAATGAATGATGATGATTCTTGCTTATACTTGTATTGATACGTGTTATTGATGGTATATTGCATATGTGAATGCTTTTTATATGTTTTTTAACATGAGGGTATTAAGTAACCCTAGTCGTGATGATATCTACCATGAAAAGGACCTTGTTATAAGTATGCACAAAAGGTGTTTGTAAATATATCTAAGTGAATTGTCTAGTCAATTATTGATGAGGTGTTGAACTAGGGCAATGGCCCAATGAGTATGAATGTTTGATAAATTTTATGATAAGACTATAGTAAGCCATGTAAAGTGTGATGATAACCTTGTTGTTCTAAATGACCAATAGGGAATTAAAGTCCCTTAATATGAAATGAACTAGAATACTATATTGAACTAAAGTATGGTATGAGAATGCTATTGAAATGTGAATGTCTTGTGAGCGTCTTGAGGACCATAAAATGAATTGTAATGAATTGAATGAAGACATTGGCCTAATGAAATGGTTGAGTAATGAAGGCTCCCATAAGGACTAAGTGGTCATGTACGGTGTTGAATTAGCTAAATGGTTAAAATCCTTAAGTGTTGTATTGAATGTATGATTGACCTATGAGTAAAAGGGGGATGAAGTCCCATTGTCAAATAAAGATAGTGTGATTACTTGAGGTTGAAGTCCCTTGCCTTATAAATGGCTTGAGGTTAAAGTATCTTGCCCAATGAAGTTGCTTTTGGTTAAAGTCGCTTGCTCAAAGAGATTTCTTGAGGTAATAGTACCTCGCCTAATGTATGAGCACGTGGTTAGAGTCTCTTGCTTGAATAGATATGAGTATGGATAGAGTCCCTTGTGGAATGAATGTGTATGTAATTGAAGTCGTCTATTAATGAATGGGTAAGCATGGTTGAAGTCCTTTGTCTAAGTGTATGTGATTTTGGTTAGAGTCCTATGCATAAGGTTAAATATTGAACCTAAAAGTGTGAAGGGTCGGAGTTTCCCATTTCATGCCTAGTGAATGAATGTTGGAACATGTTGATGAGCCATGATATCTTGATTGGCATGCAATATATCCATATGTACGATTAAGTGTATGAATGTAACACAATGTGATATATATTAATTTGTTGATTGTTTGATGATGTACTTTATCACTTATCCTTGATTTACATGCTAGCGTTCCAACCGTAAACCATCTTCAGACGCTATATAACCATTCAATGTAGGGGCCAAAGCATCTTCTTCTTCTAATATGCAGTGATTAGGTGATCAGGCGATTCGTGTATTGACTTGAAGGAGATGTCTTACATCCGGGATACATTCATCTCTTAGTCCTTATCTTTAGACTTAGTCTCTTTAAGACTTGGTTTGGCTATAGTATGGGGCTTGTCCCGACATATATACTTATTGATTTCGGTTTGTATAGAGGTATTGTGAACTACTATGAACTTGGGCGTAGTTATTTTAATGGATATAGTGTTGACTTATGATATTACTCCGCAATCTTATCTTGTGAATTGAAGTGCCGTTGACTCCTATGATATGATGAAGTGTTTAGGTTGGGTGATGGGGCGACCTCAGGTACATGTGTGCTTGAGGTACCCATACGGCATGGCTCAAAGATTGAGACGTGTCATAGATGATCAATAAATCCTTTTGAACTATCATAATTATATCCTAGGAATGGAACTAAAGCTTCTAATTCATCCCAGAGATTATTTAGTCTAGTGTAGTACACAGATATAAAATCAGTTCCTTGCCGCAAAGTTGCATTCTCTTCGTGTAAATGTTCTTGACCCATATAAGCGATCAAATCTTTCTTCTAAGTCATTCTATACGCTTTGAGCACAAGTTGCAACGGCTATACCTCCTAACAAACTTTTAGACAGAGAATTGAGAATCCATGAAAGAACTATGGTATTCACCCTCTCCCATTGACTTCTTAGCTATACACTTACATCATTATTTCTACACGATCCATTAATTAGACCTACTTTATTTTGTCAAGTAAAGCTAGACGGATTGATATACTCCACAAAGCATAATTTTCAGTTTCAAGAAGTTGAAATAATATAAGATTCACATCACTAATATCAGCAGGGCTCAAGAAGAGTGGATGGTTATAATCAATACCTTGATCGGAATTCATATATGGTGTGGAATTTATATTTTCAGGATATCCGCCATTATTGAAGGTCGATCCATTCACATGTCCACCATTGATGATTTCGCGAGACATATCTTTAACTATTTTCTTTTCTCTGTTCCCCATTAGGTATTATTTTTCTTGATTTGAATCACCTTTTGCGGAAGCTTTTTTTTCTCAGATTCTGATAATCAGAGAATCACAAATTTTTAAACTTCAACTTTGATTTACTTAGACTTTGATCGATTTGTCTCTAATATCATGCTCCACTGAAATCAAGAATGTTGATGTAACAGTATTGTAAAACAGAGAAGGAAAGACATAATTATAGAAGAAAAGAGATAACCAGGAAAGAAGATCAATCTATTAATGTGTAGAAATCTTGTGTTACAATCATAGAGGTTAGATGTATATATATGAGCTAGATATATCTCTACCATGCCTATGCTTAAGCATTACACTAAATAGTTAATAAGCTAGACCTTAACTAATTTCTAACTAACTTTTCATATAATATGTTAGGATTTTGGAAGATTCTATCAACTTCTATTGGACTCATTATATCATCATCTATGTCTCACAATTTTGTTTTGGAGAAAGAGTTATAAATTTTGAAGTAGAAACAAATATAATTTCTATCAAAATATAATATTTCTTATCATAAATTAATATTCATCAGTCTATCTCTCTTTAATTTAGTCCATTCAGCCAATCAGAATTCATTTCTTTTTTTATAAGAAATAAAATAAATTGTATTGTCTCTTCTCCTTCTCTGAAGGTAGATGTGTGATATGTATTAAGTGATATGTTTTGAAATTTGGTATATTTTAATTATCTTGTAAAAGAATTAGTGACCATATCATATCTGATACTATTGATTTGTTTTAAATTTATATTGACCGATAAATTTAATATGTATTTGCATTTTGAGATTAAATTTATATTGACCGATAACTTTAATATGTATTTGCATTTTGAGATTAATTACAATACACTGACAGCGTATACTTATTTTACTATCAGGTTATTTTAACTTGTTATTATAAGTAAAAAAAATATTTTATTTTCATTTTTGAAATGATCATTTCCTTAATCTCCTCTTGATTTTTGTATGCGAATGTTAATCTTCTGTTTTAATTTTATGCCCCTTCCCACTATCCTCCTCCAAGATTTTATTCACAATCCTCCAAATTTGTGTCTCTAAAGAAATAAAACAATGAGAAAAAATTAATTTTTGTATTTGAGTCAGAAAGCATTTATTCACAATGGAGAATTTAAGAAATTTTAAGTAGTTTTTAGGACTCATTTGGTACGAGAGATAATGGATAACTAATTTCGAAAATTAATTTTTGAATGAGTTCATCTCATGTTTGATTGAAATAAAATTTTGAGATAACTTATTCCCAACCAACGAGCCATTAATGTAAAATTTGATGTGTTAATATATATCACTTTGTAAATTTACTCAAGCTTATACATCTTTAAAATCTAATATGAAAAAACATAATGAGTAAAAAGTTATTATATTCATATATTTATAGAATTGTGTTGTTGATCACCTCAAATTACATCAATGAATTTGATGATTTTGAAGAAATAATGATAAAGTAGAACTAATGAATAAGGTGACACAAATCATACATCCTTTAAAAAAATTTGTAAGATAGGTCATAAAATAAATTTTGATAGAAGTAATTAAGAGTCCAAGTTACATTATAACACTATGTTGGACAATAAAATTCTCGAGATCGAAAATAATAATCGAGATAAGAAAAATACTGCAACAATTGATTTATTGGAAAAGGCCCTAAAATGCCCTTCAACTATGTAAAATGGTGCAAAAATGCCCTTCATCTACCTATTAGACCTAAAATGCCCTCCTGTCTACATATTGGGTTTGTTTTGCCTTTTATTTAATAGCTGATTATTGGGTCCACTTCATTATGACATGTCATATTTTATTGGATAATTAATATTTAATTAAATTAATTAATTTATCCTCTAAATACCCAACCCACCCAGTCAAATAATTCAACCCAAACTAATATAACCTGCTCCAATTTCTAAACAAAATAGAAATCCCCATTGATCGATCATTTGTTCATATCTCCCCTCTTCTCATCTCTTTTCTTAATTGACTCTTCTTTCTTAAAAAAAAAGTAGTAGCTTCTTTTGTTTCAAACCTACCTGTTCTAAATCCTTAGAACATAATACAATTATTTTTTTTCTTTTTTATTTTTGCGATGCAAGTTTATTTCACAATGGATTTCTAATTAAATAATTTCATGCAAGTATCGAGTCTTGACAAGAACTTATTCAGAGATATACATTGTTTAATTGCCTATGAAGAGTTAAAAAGGAGTACAAAAATGTTAATACATAAATGTTATTACATTGTTATTGAATCTGGTGAGTGCAGAATTTTGTTAGCAGACCACTAAATCAGAATTATGCAAACCATTAATCAGAATTGAAGATTTTATGATGGAATGTTTTCTTCTTCTATCATTCTCTTCAGCAGTTGCACGGCTTCACTAGTTTTACCAATCTTATAGTATCCATCTATCAGAGTATTATAACTCGAATAGAATATTGTACTGTTACAAGAGAAAGGTAAAGTACGAAATCAAGATTTTTGTTCGACATAATATAATTCTCATACATCTATACGAGATGGTGAAATTGACAAGGATAATAACCTCCCGCTTCTTTAACCATTTTTATTCTGGGGCTAAACTCAGTTTTCGGAGTTATACTGTACATTATTAGAAAGAATTCAAATTTCAATAGATACAAAAAAATTAGGTGATTTCTTTCACTTGTCCTAATCTTGGGAGATAGAGTTGTCTGGTGGGAGGATACAATTATGGCAAGGAGTTAGTCGAGTTGCGCATAAGTTGACTCGAAGAACACACTTACTATAGTTGATCTTGAAATAACAAGATTTTTTTTACACACAATAGTTAATGCTTATTCATAGTGGTTGGAACAACCTTTTTTTAATCCCATTAGAAAATGGAAGCTTTAAGATTCCTGAAATCTGGATAGATTTTGTCATACTTGACATGAAAACACATGCGATAGTTGTCTTAAAAGTTCTCTACAATGTTCTAGTATATGATTTTCTTTAAAAAAATCTTATTGGATATTTCAAACTTAGACATCATACGCTTCAATGTTTAGTGTAATCGACACTTTAAGAAAGTGTAATGCTTATATCTCCAGTACACAAGTCTTTAGTATATAGCAAATAGAACCGAATTTGATGAAACATACCAATAGCGCTGAAACTCTAATATTGTATCATTCTTTATTCTTTCACTTGTTTTCCTTTGTTTGTGTTGGTTTATATAACTTAAATTCCAATATAATTACATCCATTAGATATAAAAAAAGGACGAGGTAACTGAAAAGTGACTGTTAAAACAATCAAGAATGCAACAGAAATCTCAATATTCACACTTTTGAAGGATTGGAGAAGTTTTTTACTAAGGGGTCAAATTAGAAGGTTAAATAAATTGATCTACCCGACGGCTGACAAATCCATTATTTGGCTTGCGACAAAGTGGGTTACTTCAATATAGAGTAGCAATGGATCATAACTCAACTAATTCAAACGAATCATAAATAGGAAACTACATCCATGTCTATGTTTAAACAGATCTCAAAAGAATGCCGCAAACACCCAACAATTATACAACCACATACTTTGACCTGAATTCCCCCTAGAATGCAAGTAGAAGCAATAATATTCTCTCCTAGATCCTTGAACTTCCTCAATCCCACTTTACATAACATTAAGTAATTAGGGAAGAAATAGTTTTTCTTCGACTAGAATGGAATCTCAATTGAAATACCTAACTACATAGGGAAAAATATTAGTGTCTATGTCTAGTTCAATGTCAATGTATAGTTCTGATAACCATTACTTGTTCTGCCGCTTGAATACCAACTTTTAAAATATCAATATTAATGTAGCATTCTCGTTATTCAGAGTGCAAATGTTGATAATCTATTGTTTTTCTCATAATAATACCAACAACATACCTAGTGTAATCTCACATAGTGATAGATCATCTCATATGGAAGGAAAGCAAAAAGTCGACTCCAAAAATTAGTTCAACACATGAATTACAGATAGGTATATACACATTAATTATAGCCTAAACTTCCATGAGTATTAGTTAGATGTATTCTATCACATGCATCTGGTGTTTTATTCACACACACACAATTGACACCAGTAAGCACCTGCACTCAACTTTACAGTTTTTCAAACTCTTGGACACTACCGCCTAACGCACAAAAAATTGTAGATTCCATTGATAAAAGAGTAACAAAACATGTTGTACCAAATAATGTCCTATATAATATTGATGTGGAAGGGTTATGCAAATTGGGGAAGATTGAAGATGCAAAATATATTATAACCTACTTCTCCTTAAAAGGCTTTAATCTCAATGAGTTTAGCTACTGCACCTTGGTCCATGGCATGTCATTGGCTGGTAAAGTTAATGAAGCTTTCAATTTGTAAGATGAGATGCTAATAAAGGATCTTGTTCCAAATATTGCAGTATATAATGCTATAATAAATGTCCTTTGTAAAGCAGGGAACATTGAACGAGCATTGAGGCTTCTTAATAAGCTTCATTCGAAAGGGTTAGCTCCAAATGCTATAACACTCTGATAGATGAATACTATAAGATTGGTAAAACTAGTGAAGCCATGCAATTGCTGAAGAGAATGATAGAAGAAGAAAATATTCCATCATAAAATCTTCAATTCTGATAATGGTCTGCATAATTCTAATTTAGTGGTCTGCTAACAAAATTCTGCATTCAACAGATTTAATAACAATGTATTAACATCTCTGTACTCCTTTTTAACTCTTCATATACAATTAAACAATGTAAATCTCTGAATAAGTTCTTGTCAAGACTCGATACTTGCATGGAACTATTTAATTGGAAATTTACTGTGAATAAACTCTCATTGCAAAAAAAAAAAAGAGAATTGTATTATGTTCTAAGGATTTAGAACAGGCAGGTTTGAAACAAAAAAAGCTACTACTTTTTTTTTTAAAGAAAAGTCGATTGAGAAAAGAGATGAGAAGAGAGGAGATATGAACAGATAATCGATAAATGGGGATTTATCTTTTGTTTTAGGAATTGGAACGAGTTATATTAGTTTAGGTTGGGTTATTTGACTGGGTGGGTTGTGTATTTAGAGGATAAATTAATTTGTTTAATTAAATATTAATTGTCTAATAAAAATGTGCCATGTCATAAATGAAGTGGACCAATAATCAGCTGTTAAATAAAAGGCAAAATAGACCCAATAGATAGAGGGAAAGGGCATTTTAGGCCCAGTAGGTAGATGAAGGGCATTTTTGCACCATTTCACATAGTTGTAGGGCATTTTAGGCCCTTTTCCGTTGATTTATTGACCTGCACGAACTTGCACGATATCAATAGCAACTTGTGTTTGACTGGAATCAACGACAAGGTAATTTCTTCTCCTCTAATTTATTATTTCTTTTCTCCCTTTTTTTAACAGCTTATGCATGACTTATACTTTTTTCTCAAATAATGTCTTCCATGCAAAGGCGATAACCACATGGTGCGAAGGGATGACTACTCATCCCTGCCATAAGAAAGGTAATTTCATGGTAATCTTATGGTGCATAGGGACGGCTACTCATCCCCACCATAATTAAGGTAATTTTATGGTAATCTTACGGCTCATATGGATAACTACTCGTTTCCGCCATAAGTAAGGAAATTTTATGGTAATCTTACGATGCATAGTGATGACTACTTGTCCCTGCCATAAGAAAATGTAACTTTACGGTAATCTTACGGCACATAGGGATGACTAATCGTCCCCACCATAAGAAAAGGTAACTTTATGATAATTTTATGGCGCATAAGGATGCCTACTTGTCCCCGCTATAAGAAAAGATAAACTTTATGATAATCTTACGGCGCATAGGGATGACTACTCATCCCCGCCATAAGAAAGGTAACTTTATGGTAATCTTACGACGAATAGGGATGACTACTTGTCCCCTTTATAATAAAAGGTAATTTCATGGTAATCTTACGGCGCATAGGGATGACTACTCGTCCCCTCCATAAGAAAGGTAACTTTATGGTAATCTTATGACGTATAGCGATGAATACTCATTCTCTCTATAAGAAAAGGTAATTTCATGGTAATCGTACGGCGCATAGGGATGACTACTCGTCCCCGCTATAAGAAAAGAGTAATTTTATGGTAAGCTTATGGTGCATAGGATATTTAGTCAAGATTATTTTGTTGTATGCCATAGATTTAACCCTTCTTCTTTTCTTTGCAGTTTGAAGAGATAGTGATTTTCAAACACTATACCCCTCCTTCTACCAGATCCAAGTATCTTATAGTCTAAACTAAAGATGTGTCCCAACAGACTCAACTTTTGAATCAAACTTCATTAACTGGTCGGTATGCTAGTTCATGGCCTCCTTTCAAGAACCCTTTTTCCATGACAAATTAGACTTCGGTACAAACCTCTAATTCCAATCAGTCATTCAAGTTGTTCTCTTTTCAAGTGTCGGATCATCATCATGCAAATATCACAACTCTACTCTCATGATTGGGTTATTGTATAACTTTAGGAGAGATACGTTGGGAAGTCGTGATGACACTTGAGGGAAAGTATAGTCACATTTCGGGTATTGGGAGTGGACAAAAGATATACTTGGTAAGAGCCAAGAAACTTTGAGCAAGGTACAGATTTATGATGTCGTTTATGCATCACTTTTTACTTATGATCGTAACTCAGACATATTCCAAGCATTTTGTAAAGCTTGGTTCCCCAAGACAAATACACTTCTTACATCCATCGAGGAATTATCTATTTTTTATTGGGTTTTCATGTTCTAGGAGGCTTGCCAATTCAGGGTATTCTTTATGAAAAAGTAGTGCTTGAGGCCAAAGAACTTACAGGATTATATTCAAATAAGGTAAGGTATATTTCCCGAAATTGTGAGTACTTTTTTGCGACCTTCCATAATCTGTGAGATGCTATCCAAGAAGTATTATTCAATGATTGGATAACATTCTAGTGCAAGAAACCTTCAAAGTATAGCCCTGCTCCACTAAGGCAGGAAAAGAAATTTGTTCACCCTGAATTGACACACAACGCTAGCGGGGTTTTGCCTGATACACTAAGATGGTCACATACTGAAGAGAAGGTATTTTTTGATCTTGGGGTGAACACAACAAAAAGATGATACATATTTGGTAGCTTTCTTGTCTTGTTGGTTGTGCGCTTTTGTTTTTCCAAGTACGAAAGGTGACTTCATTCACCTGAGACTTTCAAGATGGCATGCACGATGGCGAGTGGGAGGATGGTCTGCCTTGCAATACCGGTACTAGCTAGCATTTATACTAGACTAAACAAGATATCTTCTTCAGCGCAACTAGATCAAATCAAGGTTTGTTTTCCTATTCACTATGTGTATGGTTGGATTGATCATTATTTCAAGACCCATTATCTATTTGCCAGTGGGCCATCTGTTCCTACTATGATTGTATACTTCAGAGAGGGTGGCGCAAAGTATTTTGACAAAAATGATGTAAGAAAGTGTATCCATAGTGGGGAGAACGTGGTTTGGTCTTCTACCATGCAGGAAAAAATGCACCCTTACTTTTATGTGGATATTGAGAATGCCCCAACATTGGAGACGATCTATTTCATGAGCATTCGTTTCTGCTTTCTCACACTTAGATCTAGAAACTCATTTGTCATTGAGCCATATAGTCCACACCGCTTCAATCGACAGTTTGGATTTTATCAGAATATTTCGGGCATCATAAAGAATGATATTCACACTGCCACTTTAGAAAAAGGACTAATATTTTAGAGGATTTTCACATTGAGCCGATCATCCTAACGAGCAACTTTTCCTTCAATTTCGCCTAATGTAGGCGAGTTCTTTAGAACCGACTATCAGACTTAGTGGAAAAAGACTCATGTGGATTTCCTTGGTCATCACCTAAAAACTTTGATGAGCATTGCTGGGTTGACTACTTCCACATATTTGGGGAATTCTAATAAAGTACATATAAATGAGGCCCTTATTACTGATGATCCCCTTTGTTTGGATGCCACGCTACCAAATCCATATGAAAATAAGAGATCTCACACGCCTTCAATAGTATACGAGGGCAAGACTCCTACTCAAACTACTTAGTCTATAAAAGTTATCCCAAGATGAAACTAAGAGTAGTAGTAGAGGCTGTTTCTGGAAAAGAGTAAACGTACATTTCGATGATGTGAGAGGTACTAGTCCACTGGTGATTGAAATTCATGATGACATGGATGATATTTTGATAACTATATCAGCTCTTGTCGAGGAGGTATGGTTAATACATCTATTTTACCAAGTGTATCTTGATGACCCCCTTTTTAATTAATCTCCCTTTTTTGTTCTTATGCAGCCGACTAATGTTACAGCCTTGCAACGTGAAGGGTTATATGATAGTGATGAATTTGTATCTGGTCTAGATCTAATAGAACCACCTCTCACAGCTAAAATAGGAGAATGGATGACTTCTATTTCTTGTAACAAGGTTAAAACAACCTTGGATTCTGATATCTGTATGCCTCTATTACTTGTTATGTCGGTGTTTAATGGAAATAAGGTCATCCTAAATGCTCAAAAAAACTATATCTTCTCTCGTTGGAGCATAATTCAAGGTAAGATTCTTCCCTTGAAGATGAAGTCCAATTAATCATCAAGGAGATGGATTGTAAGGACATAAATATTTCCCCATTGAGAAAGTTGTTGCACGACTTCTTTGACCTTCCTACTTCATATGGCCAAGCACGATCTATACTTCACGATATGAATGAGGAACCCATAAGAGCTAAATTATTCTTTGTAGCAGGGGATATCTCTTAAATACCATGGTTGAAGAGGACGAGAAGGTTAGAGCAGGATCCTCCATTCAACGATCACTACAGAACATGAAGAAGAAGATAGAAGAATTGTGTAGAAAGGCGCAGGCTTTAGAGAGTCTTTTAGCGAAAGCTGAGAATGAAGCCAAAGAAGCAGGTCTAGAGTCTTTTGTTGCAGCCAAGGAACTTATCAAATGGTGTAAATCAGAAGAAAGAACGTCTGGAAGCTATGAGCCAAAACTTAATCAATTACAAGTTACGTCTAGATTAGACTTAGAAGATGTTTCCTTTTCTTCAAACTCTTTTGTCGCTTTATTTTAGCCTTTTATTGAGTAGTGGATCTATTAGTTGTAATAAAAACTCCTCTTTATATTGTATTTTTCCCTTAATATTCCTTTTGAATTTCAACTTCAAGAATTGCTTGCTGTTTTACGTGCTTATGTTTTAGTACTACACTCTGGCTTTCTCTTCAAATTTGTTGACTATTGGCTTCACATCTTTATCTCACAATCGGTTTAGACTTGAAACTTTAGTTTGAAAGCCTTAAATATTAAGGCTTTTGACTTGCAAACTTGATAATTGCATGGTTGGCAGATCTACGCTCCAAACTGCAGGCTTTGGGTATTCCGAATCCTATTAGAAGAACTTCTTTCTTTTTGGTGGGTTGCCCCCATTGAGCCACATGTGTTTGGCATAAGTGTAAGACTTAATCAAGATGCATGCAGGCTTGACTTTCATACATCGGATCAAGTAGGGACATGTATTATTTTGACACTCATGTAACTGAACTCAGAATAAAATTCCAAGCGCCTACGTACCTCAATAAAGAGGATTAAGTCTCAACATAATTCTGTGGTGAGTGTTTTTTTTATGTCCTAACTTTTGCCTAGGCCATCTCTTTCGAGGTTTTCAACCTAGCGGACATTTATTTATGTTATAATTTTTTGAGCCGTACACAGTTTATTCTCTTGCGGGCTAGGAGTAGACATCCAGTTTATACTTGTTCCTTAAGGAGTGTCATCTTCCTTCAAGGATAGTACTTCTTCAAGAACTTGGCGTTGATAGGGCCAATACTCATGCCATTTACATCATCAAGCTTGTAAGCACCATTTAAATATACTTCTTGTATGACATATGGCACATCCCTCTTCGGGGTGAATTAGCCCTTAGACTTACGAGAAGTGATAATGGGCTTTCTTACTGCAAAGATTTGATCTCCAACATAGAAGCACCTCAAGCGAACCCTTTTGTTGAAAGAACGAGATAGCCGGGCTTGATAACATTCAAATTTTTGTTGAGCCTCCAGCCTCTTCAAATTAAGAGCTTCTAACTCCGCAAGACGCAACTTAGTATTTTTTTCATCGATGAGCCCTTTTTGAATAGCGAGCCTCAAAAAAGATATTTGATGCTTAAGTGACAGGACTGCTTCAACCCCAAAAGTAAGTGAGTATAGGGTGGCTTGCGTCAGTGTACGGTAAGTTGTTTAATATGCCCATAAAGATTCTTCCATTCGCCCATGCTAGTCTTATTTAGATTTGGAGATGACTTTCTTCAATAAGTTGCATAAAGTCTTATGGTATGCTTCGGCTTGACCATTGGCAGCAGCACATAGAAGACATATGCCGCTTGAACCCAAAGAGATCACATATTTTGTTCATCAGCTTGTTATCAAATGGCTTTTTATTGTCTGTTATTATGTACTGAGGAATTCCAAAGCGATAGATGATATTCACTTGGATGAGGTTTGCAACATTTTCTTTCTTTACTTCCTTGAGAGCAACAACTTTAGCTCACTTTGAGAAGTAATCTATCGCGTCCAAGATGTATAAGTTCCCACCAAAAGATTTTGGTAGTGGACCAGCTACATCCATTCCCAATGCATTGAATGGAAAAGATGCTACAGTTGGGTGTGGTACCTCTAGAGGTTGATGTGTGAAATTTTCATGGAATTGGCAAGCTTTGCATCTTCTAGCATAGTCCTAGAAATCTTTCACCATCGTTGTCCAATAATACCCCATCCTTTTAATATGAAAATAGAGCTTTGGTCCAGAGTGATGCGATCTTCAAACTCCCGAGTGCACTTTTTTGCAAAGCTTGAATTGCTTCTTTCTCTCTAAAATATCATAAGAGTACTCCTTCAAATAATCTTCTGTACAGTTTGTCTTTGTAGTAAAGGAAGTGAAGCGCACAACAACGAATGTCAATCCTTCTCTTTGGATCTTCTGGAAGTATCCCATAGCACAAGTAGTCAATGATAGGTTGTCGCCAATCTTCCATTACAGTTTTAGATGAGGCAACGAGGTATTCAACCTTATAATCTATATACTCATCCTCATTTGATGGAGTTACTACCCATTCTCGATGGATAATAACTCATGTTTGATTTAAAAGAGTTAGGGTTTAGGCCAAAGCAGTTAGGTCATCAACTTGCTTATTTTCACTCCTTGACATATGTTAGAGAGTTACTTCTCCAAGCCACCCCATCAACTTTTTTGCATAATCATGATATGGTTGTAGCTTGGGCTTTTTAACTTCATAGCTTCCTAAAAGCTGCTTGATCACCAATTGGGAGTCACCAAGGACTTGTAATTGTAATTGTTTCATGTCGACAACCATCTCAAGTTCGAGTATTAACGCTTGATATTCAACAAAATTATTGGAGCAATGATTTGTCAAGGTAAAAGAGTATGGGATAACCTCTCCTTGTGGAGTGATAAACTCTATGCCAGCACTAGCTCTATCTCGATTTGCAGCACCATCAAAGTGCATCTTTTATGGGGATCTAATTTCAACAACCATTGCATCTTCATCAGGAATCTCATCGATCAGTTTCCAATCATCGGGTATCGGGTGGTCTGATAAGAAGTCCGTCAATGTTTGTCCCTATACAACATTTTGAGGGATGTACACGATCTCAAACTATTAAAATTGGAGGTACCACCTTGCAAGTCAATCACTGAGGACTGGTTTCGACATCACAAACTTGATGGGATTTGCCTTGGACATAAGACGAACAACATGATCTTTAAAGTAGTGTCTCATCTTTTGGATTAAGAAAGACAATGCCAAATATATATTTTCGATCGGAGAATACTTCAGCTCATTTGGTGTCATCATTCTGCTCAGATAGTAAAGGGAGTTTTCTTTGCCTTCACTATTTTCTTAAGCCAATAATTCTCCAACTGACCTTTCTTGTGCCACGATATAGAGTATTAGTGGTTTCCCAGGTATGGGTGCCGCAAGAACTGGTGGCTTTATTAAGTATGATTTGATGCTCTCAACGGCATTACTACAAGCTTGGTCCCATTCAAAGGGAGTGTCTTTCTTCATGAGACGATTAAATGGTTGACATTTTTTAGCCAAGTTTGAGATGAATCTCCTTTAATATGCTAGCCTTCCTTAAAGTATTTTTAACTCATGAATGTTTCAAGGCTCGAGCATCTTCAAAATTGTATCGACCTTGGCTTGATCAATTTCAATTACTCGATGTCACACAATGAAGCTAAGAAACTTTTCGGAAGTAACTCCAAAGGCACACTTCAATGGATTCATCCTAAGTTAATATCTTCAAAGTAACTCGAATACCGTTCTTAGGTCTTTTAAGTGGTCATCTCTTTTCCTTGACTTCACCACTAGATCATCCACGTAGCATTTAATATTTTTGTGGAGTAGGTCATCAAAGATGTTTTGCATAGCCCTTTGATAAGTGGCTCCTGCATTTTTTAAACCAAAAGGCATCACCTTGTACCAATAAATACCTTTGGGTGTACGAAATACAGTGAGTTTTTCATTCTTTGGCGCCATGCGAATTTGATTGTAGACGGATGAACCATCCATGAAGGACATCACCTCATAACAAGTGGTGGAATCAATCATTAACTCTAGTATAGGGATTGGAAAATCATCCTTAGGGTATGCGTTATTGAGATCTCAAATGTCGATACAAATTCGAATTAGGCCATTCTTTTTTCGTACTGGAACAATACTTAAAATCCAAGTGGGATATTTGACTTCATAAATAAAGCCAGCTTCAATGAGTTTGTTAACTTCATTTTTGATCAATGGAACCAACTCTGGCCTAAAATGCCTTTGGGCTTGCTTAACAGGACGAGCACCATTCTTGAACGCCAACTGATGGACTGCTACTTTCAGATTTAAGCCAGGCATTTCCTTATAATTATAAGCAAAGACATCCATATATTCTTTGAGTATGTCTATATAGGCAATTTCTTCCTCCTTATCTAGAAAAACACTCAAGTAAGTTGATCTTGGGTCTTCATCGATTCCAAGATTAACTTTCTTCAAGAGATCTATTGTAGTCTTAACTCCTTCTTCAAGTTGTGATTGAGCATCTCCAGCATCTTCCTTCACTTTAGGATCATCATCATTGATGTATATGTGGTGACACCAGAAAGTATCTTCTATTTCTTCATCAATCTTTATTTGAGATGAGGCCTCGTTCTCATTTTGGGTTGTAACATGATATGAGGAGCCAACACTTTTTTCATCTTTCTCACACTTCTTGGTATAAACCACAGTATGAGCCTTAGCTTTTAACACCCTATTACATGAAACCACCAGTTTCGTCTGCTGTCTCATTCTAGAAGAAATCAGACTTTGGAAATCATTTTGAATTTTTAGTGAAGAGTGCATTATCGTGCTTTGATGACATTTTTAATATTTGTTTCCTTTCTTATTATTTAGAGGACCCAACCTATCAAACACAAAAGTTCTTGTGGTTGATTCTCCAAGTCGATCAAAGACAGAAGGCCTTTTGTTGGATGCAGTAGACTCCTCTTCTACAGTGATGTAGTTACTAACCGCCCTTCTTATGGAGATGCGAATTGGAGGTGGTTGTGTGTATCCTAGACCTTCACGTGCCTGACTCGTTGTATCTTCCGATGGAATTTTACCCAACCTTGATGACTTATTAGTATCATATCCAGCCTTTACAAGCAACTTGTATGCATTTGGATCGAAGCCCTCCTTTGTATATTTCATAGGGAGTGTTATATCTTGTGGCGAATTTTGAGCCACAGCTTTTCCAAGCAACCTTGAGGATGGATTTATTGCATCAATCTTTCTAATAGGTAAAGTTAGACTCTTTAGCACATTATCTTGGGCATCAGATGGGTGATCTTTCACTTTTTTTACCTTTGGTATGTCACGAAGAATAGGAGTTACCTTCTTTTTTCATAGGAGCAACACTTTCTTTATTTAAAGTGGAGAGAGGATTCTTGGTGGCAACTTTTCAACAGTCACCGCGACCTTCTTGGCTGAAAGATCATCACACTTGGTCTTGGTGACATCATAAATCCTTTTCTCATTCACGACATAGTTCTTCAAGTAGAATTTTGCTTCGGCTAAGTGTGATTCAGCTTCAATGAATGGCTTATCATCAGCTACTATCTTTCTTTCCACTCCACCTTTAAGGTACTTCAAGCATTGATAGTAAGAGGACGAGATAATTTTCTTCTTATGCACCCAAGGCCTACCAAGCAATATATTGTGTGAAGTTTTTGTATCAATCACACACATCAATGCATTTGATAGAAAATCATCCATATGAATCCCCAACTTGACAGATCTCATGGCCCTCTGGCCCCCTTGGTTGAAGCCTTGGATCATTATATGGCTTTCGTCTAGTTGTTCTGTAGTGATGCCAAGTTCCTTGATTATGCAGATAGGATAGATGTTGACTCTGGATCCCTCGTCTATCAAGATTCTATTGATCTTTTTTCCTAGAATTGGACCCACCATGTATAAGGAACGATTGCGTAGGGTATCACCAAGTAGAATATCGTTATTTGTGAATGTGATTTTTGTATCACATACATGTGCCTCTTGGTCAAGAGGTTCAGCAAGCGGTTCAGAGGATGAAGGAACTTCTATGGGTATATTTTCACCCTTTGCCCCATCTTTGGCAGTATTAAAATAAGATGCCTCAAGGTTAGCTTGAGCAGTCTTTACACAGAACCAACTTGGTGAGAATTTCTTTAAAGTCAGTGAACGCTGAGGTTTCTAGTAATGGAGTTCCATTACCCTCGTATTTTTCTGAAGATCGACCAGCCTTTGTTTCATTAATTTCCATACTATCCCCCTCTTAATTGGTTGCTCAACTGACTCCTTTCGTGGACTCATCTTCTTGCATCTGTGACTGGTTACTAGAGTCCAACCTTCATTATCGCCTTTGCCAACTGAAGACTTATCGTTCTCTAATAGTCTCTTATTATGCTCTTTGACACATTTGGATCGGATCGAGCGAGCCAAAAGTGGTAGAGATTTGATGAGAACTGGCCATCTCATCATCGACGAAAATCTTTTTCTTATTTGCTAATTGCATGACTTTGTCTTTAAAGACAAAGCACTTTTCCAGAGGGTGACCCATAAGCCTATGATACTTGCAATAATTTGGGTCATTGGTCCTTCCAGCTTCATCGGGACGTTTCATCTCTGGTAAATCAATGAGATTATGCTCAAGAAGTTTATCAAAAATCACAGCAACATTAGAATCAAGGAAAGGGTACTCTTTTTCTTGCATTTTCTTTAAAGTTAACTTCTGATTTAGACGTGGTCGAGAAGTAGTCTTCATGCTTTGCTTCTTTCTCACTTTCGTGGTGACCTTCATGGGAGACACATCGATATTCATGGATTCTTTGTTATTGTTTCTGGGGACAAACTTACCCCATTTTTTGGGTTCCTGCTTATCCTTTCCCTTTCGAGGGTCATGGATAGGCGCTCCTCTCTTTTTAGTAGAAGACATGCTCAACTATATCTCATGCGCACGAGTAGCTAACTCTTCAAATGATTTTGGTATAATTCCTTGCAAGATATAGAGAAGCTCCCAGTACATTCCTTGGATACACATCTCTATTGCAGAAGCTTCTCTAAGCCTATCTTTGCAGTTTAGGCTCGTTTTTCTCTATTGATTGATGAAGGCGATGACTAGCTCATCCTTTTTATGCCGAGTATTAGTGAGCTCTACTATGCTAACCGTATGCTTTGTTCTATAAAACTGATTCAGGAACTCATGCTCCAATTGCTCCCAACTATCGATGGAGTTAGGCTCGAGATCCGTATACCAATCGAAGGCATTTCCCTTTAGGAAATGAATAAATTGTTTGACAAGATAGTCACCGTAAGTTCCAGCATTGTTACATGTCTCAACAAAGTATGCAACATACTGTTTTAGGTTCCCTTTGCTCTCAAATTATTAAAATTTGGGGGGTTATAGCCGAAAAGCATTTTGAGGCTAACTATTCTCGCAGTGTGGGGCTTAGCATACCCAAGAGAAGACTTTGTGACAAAATCATACTTGTCTTTGAGGGTCCCTTCAATTAATTCATTCAATTGCTCAATCGGGATCATACCCTCTGAAGAAACTCGTACCTCTTTACTTGGTGATGTTTGCTTCACAGGATGTTCTGTCTCGTAAATCTTTGGAGCTTTTCCTGGTGCATGGATAGATTCTACGTCTATTAGGCCTTCCACCCTATTCTCTATCTTATCAATCTGAGCATCTTGATTCTAAAAATATTTGGTTAGGCTCTCAATTGCCTTTGTCAGATTCGCAAGTTGCTCCTCCATAGACGAGGCATCAATCACTGTTGCTTGCTTGATCACTAGAGATGTTGGAGAGTAACATGGATTATCGCATAGGTTAATCTTCGAAGTGCTCAGCTTATGCGGTATAAGTGGAGATGATGCGTTTGTTGAACGACCATCGCTCTCTGCGCCAGAGTATTTGGAACCATAATGCTCAAGTATAGCTAGAGTCTTAAGTGATTCCTACATACTACTTCCTCCTTACGAAGCACCTGCATTGGTATTCATTCTTTTTGGGGTTGAAGATCCAAAAGCTGGTGTTGGCGCGGACGACACTGCATGTGTTTGTTGTCCTAGCAAGCCCGCCTTGCTCCTTGTGACCTTTCCCAAGCTTCCAAAAGTAACATCGATGATGCTTTCTACTTCAGCAGAGAACTTTGAATCAGCAGCCTTAGAAGCTGTTGATTGATAGTTGACCTTCTTGGAAGTCATTTTGTTGTTCTTAAACTTTGAAGTATGAAAAGTTGAGATGAGAGGAAGAGATCGTCCCACTGGGCGTGCCAGAATTTGTTGGACAAGAAAATTTTCAAGTTCAAAAATAATAATTAAGATAAGAAAAATACTGTAATAATCAATTTATTGATTTCAAGTGAGTGTTACAATCTCTATGAATCCTCTGATTCACCGTTTCAACTATAAATTCAAGGGCTTCAAGCTTTATCTTGAATTTGAACTTGATGAATTTGATCTTGACTTGTGCTTGAATTCAAGGGCTTTGTAGCTTGTTCTTGAATCTTACAGTCTTGATCTTGAACTTGATTTGAGGACTTGATGAACTTAATCTCGACTTTTACTTGAATTCAAGGGACTTTGAGCTTGTTCTTGAATCTTGTAGTCTTGATCTTGAAGCTTGAACTTGTTCTTGAATCTTGAACTCTTGACCTTGAAGCTTGATGAACTGATCTTGAATTCTTAAATTTATAGAGAAATCTACTGCGTTTGATCCACGAGCTCTCTCTTGCTTCTTGCTAGAATTGTTGGTGCCTTTTCTGAATTATGAAGCCCCTATTTATAGTTGTAGGAAGTAAAGAGCCATGATACATATGAACTTCCTTAAATCAATCAGATTTAAGCACATAGTCTTGATAAATATGAACTTCCTTTGACCAATTAGATTTAATTAACATGACATCTTTTATGGGCTTTTAATTTACTGCATCATTTTGACATGTGGCATGGTCTCATTGGCTCTTTCACTTGAATTGACATGCCATGTCATTTGACACGTGGTGCCAAATTGGGCCTTTAGAACATGATGATATCTTGGGCTTAAAAGTGGGCTTAATTATTTGTAGGCCAAATTAATATGATGACATCTTGGACTTGCTAAAGTGGACTTAGTGATTTGTAGCCGAAACTAATGGACTAGCCCAATAACATTTGAACTTTAATTAAATCCATGCATATTTGGACTTAAATTAATCCAATTATATTAAGGAAAAAGGAGACTCTATAGCACTTTTTAAAATAAAGAACCCAAGTTTGAAAACTTTTCAAAAAGTGGTCAGTCGGATATACTATTTTCACTTTATAGTCATTTCCTAATTTGGGTCATTTTGGCCCATGTAGTCTATATACAGTCCATATATATTACTGATATAGTCTATATACAATATCGATACAGTATTCAACTTGGGCAATTCGGTCCTTTTAAAAATATTTTAATTTTTTTTGTTACAAATTTTTTAACTGATCAAATATTCTGTTTTTTTCCCCATTATTTAGAAATAATAATTAAATTATATAAAAATGATATAATTGTTAAATAGAATATGTATCTATATAAGATATATGTATAGAAATTTTATAGTTCTATCAAATATGTATATGTATAAAATATATATAAAAAATATGTAGAAAGTTTATGAAAATTATAGAATTGTTTTATAAAATGTGTAAATAAAATGTACAGTTCTTGTATAAATTGTGTATCAAAACTGTATAATTTTCATATAGAATATTTATATGTATAAGATTTGTATAGAAACTGTATAGAAGGTGTGTAGAAACGGTATGAACAAGCCAGTAAACTGAAATGGCTAGTAAGTGAAATTCAAATTATATGACCATTTCATGGAAATAGTTTAATTTGAAGTGTCGTTTCTGTTCTTTCCCCGTATATTAATCCCCAATATTTATTTGGGACTAATATATTTTTGAATTTAATATAATCCAAATTTTGTACGAATTTAAATTTAATAAAATTTTATTACTTATGCACTACTTTCCTTATTTATAATCAAATATTAAAAGGTAAATAATTGAAAATTTACCTATTTTAAGTCTTACAATTATCTGCACTGTCCGTGCATATTAGTTAATCTCTTTGGATTTTATGTTTTACATATTTTCGTGTAGGAGTTTCAAATTGTATTGGAGCGTTTCATGAATTAGGTAAAGATATTTTTATTTAAATTTTATTTTACATCTAAAATAATTATTTTGCAGACACTAACTATTACAATTACAAGTTCACAAAGTGGCTAGATTGCACTATTTTCACTCTGGCCATTACACACACCTTTCACAGATTACACATTAATATTAATGCTCAAGAGTTGTTTATTAATCTAAGTGAGTTATCTAATCATCGATCATTGACCATCTTCTCTGATTACAGGTACCTTCTAAATCAGTTGAATGATCCCAACCCTTTGAGAATGTGTGCAGATAGCAGAATGCAGTAGATGATAAACTAACACATTTTGCTATATTGATGAATAATAGTAGCACAAAGATATGACCACAGCCTCCGCCTTATATTTTGACTGCACTTCTAGCAGCTCGACAAGGATATATGAGATCCAAGAAATGACTATAACTGCGTCTGTACTCAAGCAATGTTTTTCATTTCTCTTGTAATAAATTTTTTTGCTCACCAACTTTTTTTAATCTTAACAAAGTAGCAAGGAATAGTACTAATAAGCCTTCTAGCTCAAATCATAAGCAGTTGTTGATTTTAATGCTTTGTATCCCACCAAGGGGACTACTGACTCCCATGTACTTTTCATTTGATCTAATATTAGTCCTATCTTTCTACTAACAAGTAAAAAATAAGTGAGACAATTA
This sequence comes from Capsicum baccatum var. pendulum, assembly GCA_030864225.1. Classification (NCBI taxonomy): domain Eukaryota; kingdom Viridiplantae; phylum Streptophyta; class Magnoliopsida; order Solanales; family Solanaceae; genus Capsicum; species Capsicum baccatum. The sequence goes on from CM061551.1 coordinate 108,939,011, forward strand.
AGAGATTACATTCAATGGGCTGAGTATAGTCAATTAAATAGTTGGTTCAAGATTAACTATGCTATGCATGGTAATGTAAATATTTTACTGGAGATTAATAAAATGCAAAATCCCAACTTGTGATAAACGGTTCAGCGTTAAAAATAACACGAAATGACAAGCACCCAGCTTACACACGATCAAGAAAATCTACAGATACCTCCTAAACCACCTGATTATCCTCAAAAACCTTTAGAATCTTTCAAATCGAAATTGCTTGCATCGAAACTACTGTCGGATAAACAAATGAAGGATTGTGTTGACATTAATGAGGGGTGTAGTCCCGAGGTGTAACGCCCCGAGAGTACACCCTGGGCATCACACGGTGCTTACAGTCCCGAAGGATCACAAGCTAACCCATGAGCTGGTACCTGCTATGGACACTGAATAATATAATCATAAATGCGGGAGAATAACTGATATGCCATAAGGTTTTAATATCTGAAACAAGTATTGAATTATGAATCTGAATAACTATGTGAGTCTGAATAAATACTGAAATCTGAGATAAACTGAATAACTAACTGACATGTCAACTGAAGTATGAATACTGGATAACTAACTGTAGTGTCTAAAAGCCTCTAAACTGAATAACTGTGAGTTGATGGGACAGGCCCCAAATAACTTTAACTAACTACCAGACTGAAAGCATGAAATAAAATAATTTGTCCTCAAAATATGAGGACTCACCACTGCTACTGCTGAGAGTCGGAGAAGTCTAAGAGCGATCCGGGAACTGGACGTCAGAACCTATGATATAATACATCATAGCGCAAGAAAAGGGCATGCGATCAGTACTTTGAATGTACTGGTATGCTAAATGAGGTAGGCTGATATGCATGATTTCATGAACAGGAATAATAATTATCTGAATATACATGTAAAACATGGAGTACTGAATAGAATGCATGAAAGTTTGTAAATACTGAAGGTATGTGAGATCTGTAGATACTGAGGATGCATGACCAAACATATAACATGAACTGAATAAAATCTATAAACTCAGATAACTGATATCTGTATGCTTTGGTAAAACAATACTAGGACTGAATGTCTGAACTAATTACTGGACTAAAACTGTAACTGAGACTGTGACTGAGACTGTGGGAGGTATCATCTAACTGACATTTTTCAATCTGAGCTAATTGGGGGCTAACCTGTAACCCCAGTTAGAAGGATGTTAATATCGTGCCACGGGTACTAGCGCTGGCTGTGTGGATCCACTATACTGATATACTATCCCGAAGGACTAAGGGTGTCAAGCCTGAATTGACGGGTGATCCCTGTGAGATAGTCAAGCTTAAACTAACGGGTGATTTCTCATATCCTATGCTGGCTACGTAGTTCTGGAGTTTAGGGACTGCTACTAGCTACTCTGCCTATCTGATGGGGAAACCATCATCCCTACACTCGCTCGGTGCTAAATCCTACTTTCAACTACAAGACACTGGAATACTAGATTGTTCTGATAATGCTCACAATATAATCTGAAGTTATTATGAAGATACCAAAATGAGACTAAGTAAATAACTATGATTTTTGGGTATTCAATACCCCAGGACTCAAAACAATAATAGTAAAATGATACTAAAGTTTGGAGGACATAGCATGAAGGCTTTTATTAAATATTTATTCTTGTAAGCATTTTATCAAACACTTGATATACATGGTGTACATTAAGCATGAGAATTAGATCAAAACTTGTAGTAAAGCACAATTTCAACACCATTATCACAAATTATTTTTTTAAATCAGTGGACAATAATATTTAAATATATAAAGTGTAGTAATAGACTTCAATTCCGCTAAAACATGGTATAGAACAAGATTCATGGAAATTCATGGTTTAATCATAATTTTAAAATCAAGATAACTTGAAAAGATCATAATTTTATAATTTAAATTGAATATTTGGACTTCAGGGGTGGAAGGAACCCATGGACGAACATTTAACATACCTGGATTAATAAATTTGAGAGGATTGGTGGTGAGTTCTTGAGATTTGGTCTTGAATTTGAGAGCTAGGATTTCTTGTTCTTGAAAAGAGGATCTTTAATTTTGAGAGGAATTGAATAAATAATGATTATTTAGATCACTTAGGGGTTAAATCTCGTGTTTTTGGTTGATTAGGGTCGTGGAAAAAAATTCAAGTACCCCTAAATGAATTTTAAAACTCGGGCTGGAAACTGTAGATCCCGATTTTTGGCTCCGGCGGACGCGGTGCAATTGTGCTGGGCCACTGAAAATCGACAATCCTCATTTTGTCCATTGGTGCGATATGGAGCTATCGTTCTAAGCCTTTGGAATGTCATTTTGGCCACCTCCACGACGCGCCATTATTGCGGAGGCTCGCTGAAAACTGCCAAATGTGAATTAGGTCGTTGACGCGATGTGCCAATATTGCGGTCCTTTACTAAAAATTTACAATTGTCATTTAGACTAGCTCTGTGATGTGCTAGTGACCAAAATGATGGTGTTTAACAACTGAAACTTAAAATCATCATAACTTCTTACCCGATTATTGGATTTGGGCGAATGTTATATCGTTGGAAGCTAATTGAATTTCCTACGCAATGGCAGGCTCTAAACTAAAAAATAATGGGTATTTCGAAAATTTTATATATGAATACTCATGTATTGGGACTTAAATTATGCTAGGAAAATACAGGGTATTACAATACTTTTCTCTTGGGATCATTTGTCCTCGAGTGAGATTGGTTAAGCTGAGAAAAACTGATGGACTAAGCTTACATACTGAACATGCATATCTGATGCATGGAATGCATGACTGAACTAGTTTGTAAATACACGACTGACATGAACATGATGTGCAACTAAAATTGAGCATGATAGAGAAAAATCTTAAGAAGATTAGTACCTTAAACTGAATCTGAATTCGAAGAGAAAAGATGAGGGTACTTGGTCCGTATATCTGCTTCTGCTTTCCAAGCGGCTCCCTCAACGGACTAATTCCACCAAAGGACTTTGACTAGTGGAACTTCTTTGTTCCTTAGTCTACGAACTTGATGATCGAGAATTTCAAGTGGAACTTCCTTATAGGAAAGACTGTTCTGAACATCTACGCTTTCTAGGGGAACAACTACAGCTGGATCACCAATACACTTCTTGAATAATGAGACATGGAACACTGGATGTACTGAAGCTAGATCTGAAGGAAACTCAAGCTCGTAAGCTATATTTTCAAAATGACTGAGAATTCTGTAGGGACCGACATATCGGAGACTTAGTTTCCCTTTCTTGCCGAACCTCTTTACCCCCTTCATGAGAGATATTTTTAAGTACACAAAATCACTGACTTCAAACTTGAGATCCTTTCTCCTCACATCTGCATATGATTTCTGTCAGCTCTGGGCTGCTCTAAGCCTTTCTCTGATCAACTGAACCTTCACTAAGGCTTCAAGCACCAAGTCAGGCCCTACTACTGTGGTCTCACCTACTTCAAACCAACTAATTGAAGATCTACATCTCCTACCATAGAGAGCTTCAAACGGAGCTATCTGAATACTGGAATGATAGATGTTATTATATGCGAATTCAATCAAAGGAAAGTGGTCATCCCTACAACCTTTAAAATAAACTGCGCATGCTCTCAGCATATGTTCAAGACCCTTTTGGAATGCTTTTCAAAAATAAGAGGTAAACTAGCTACCTCTATCTGAGATGATGGATAAGGGAACACCGGGCAACCTAACCAACTCTCTAAGATAGAGTTTGGCATAGTCCTCAGCGAATAAGAGGTATGGACTGGTAAGGAATGAGCTAATTTGGTCATCCTATCTACGATGACCCAAATAGAATCATGCTGACGACGAGTACAAGACAGAACCATCACAAAGTCCATGTTCACTTTTTTCCACTTCCAAGTGGAAATACTAAACTCATGCATGGACCCACTAGGTTTTTGGTGCTCGATCTTAACCTGATGACATGTATAGCACTTAGCTACAAACTCTAGAATATCTCTCTTCATCTCACTCCATCAATAGATCTCCCACAAATCACGGTACATCTTAGTGGCCCTTGGATGAATAGAGTAGTGTGCGTCATGCACTTCTGTAAGAATTCGTTGTCTCAACTCATCAGCACCAGGCACACATAACCGACCCTGACAATGCAGCACACCATCTCCCCCTTGGGAAAAAACCATCACCTTCTAATCTCTAAGTAATTCTTTCAACCTAACTAGACTGGGATCTCTATCCTGCTTTTCCTTCACTTAGAAAACTAGAGATAATTCTGAACTACTCTGTACCCATACACTACCTTCTGCTGAATCGACTAAGCGGATACTTAGTCGGGCAAGCTGGTGAACTTCCTGAACTAACTTTTTCTTATCATTCTCAATATGAGCAACACCACCCATAGATAGTCTACTGAGAGCATCGGTCACTGTGTTGGCCTTGCCCGAATGATACAGAACACTCATGTCATAAAATTTCAATAACTCTAACCACCTCCTCTGACTTAAATTTAAGTTTTCTAACAGAACACATACTGCAAGCTTTTGTGATCTATGAGCACATCAACATGCACCCCATATAAGTAATGACTCCAAATCTTTAAGGCAAACACTACAGCTGCTAGCTCAAGATCATGAGTAGGGTAATTTTTCTCATGGGGTTTAAGTTATTTGGAGGAATAGGCTATGACATTACCTCTCTGCATGAGGATGCAACCCAAACCTACTCTGGATGCATCACAGTACACAACAAACCCATCTGAACCATCTGGCAGGATTAGAACTGGAGCGGAGGTGAGTTTAGTCTTTTAACTCCTGAAAACTCTTCTGACAGGAATCTAACAACTGAAACTTAACTTTCTTCAGAGTCAATCTGGACATGGGGGATGCAATAGAAGAAAACTCTTCAATAATCTGACGGTAATAGCCAGCTAAACTCAAGAAACTCCTGATATCGGATGGAGAGATGGGTCTAGGCTAGTTTCTTATTGCCTCGGTCTTTTGCGGATCAACTCTAATGCTATCACCAAAATAATATGGCCAAGGAAAGCTACTGATCTTAACCAGAATTTACACTTACCAAATTTAGCAAACAACTGGTGAGCTTTAAGAGCTTTACCGAATTACTTTTCTCCGAAAAAAAATTATTCGAAGAGCATTTGGTTATACATCAAATTATTTTTTTGAATTTTCTTTGTAAAAGATAAGTTTCATGTTTTGAAAACTGATTATGATCAATTTTTTAAGTGAATTTTATTTTTGTCACTCACAAAATTTTTACTTTATTTCAAGTTGAATATATGTCTGAAAATAAATTTAATTTTAATTTTTTTTTTAAATCCCTTTTTCGCCGAACCCAAAGGTAAAAAAAATAGAGTATTTGATAGGACCCTAGTTAGTAGTTATATCCATTTTAGAGATTGTTTGGGAAATTTAAAAATTACCTAATATGAACTATTACCTTAGTTAAAAAAGGGGAAATAATAAAGTATGCATATCCTAATATAAAATATTACACTGATTCAATATACAATATATATCAAACAACAATATATCTTGGGAGAAGCATTATACAAAATGTATCAATACTCTATAAAAATGTATAATATAATATATAAAAGGTGTATACACAAATATGGACTAAACCGGATAAATTTAAGATATGGCTAAGTAGCATAAATATTTTCTCCCATTAAACATAAAGTGTAATTTTTCCCTTTTTGAGATATAATGTTTATTACATAAACTGTAATTTCCCCCTTTTTGAGATATAATGTGGATTATTCAATCTCGTGTTTGATTGAGTTTTTGTTTTTGATATAACAATTCTTATATTAGTTATATCTTAATTTTGATATTATTTTTATATCTCATTCAATATGAGATAATGATTTTGAGAGTAAAAGTGTCTCTCAAAATTCTTCTACAGTTGGAGAGAAGAGAGCAAAAAAGAGGGTTCTCCTCATTTTTATTTATTCTGACCAAGTAATTCACTCTTTAGTTCATATAACATAGAAATCATCCAACCACGAGGATTGATGTGGTGGTTCAGCACTCCACCCTTTAAGTAAGAGATCGAGGGTTCAATCCCCACGTCTCTGGTGAATGGAAAAAATTCTATGGCCAGTTTTACCGCTTAGTGCTGCTCATAGAACAGTTTCTCTTGTTGGACGAACAATGTCCCATGCCATTTGATTCACTGCACACTATGCCTCATTTAGCCATTAACAAGATTTGTTTTTTTAACTCATCTCAACAACAAAAAAGTTTAACATGGAAGAAAAAAGAAAAACTAGTCATTAAAAAAAATTATCTTAGGAGAAACAGACAAAATTGGACAAATTCAATGAAAATAATTGTCAAAGAAGGCACAAAGATCAATAACAAGAGGTTTCTGTAAACTTTTGGAATAAGTAACATCTCTTACAAACAAAACCATAACACTCAGTAAATTCACTCACAATCAACGACAACAATAATAGTCAGTGTAAATCCACAACAATAGTACTCAGTAGAGATAATGAAGAGTTGTCGAAGAATTGTGGTGATGAAGAATTTCGAGAGAATAGCATTGGAGGGTTCTTTTTTTTTTTTTCGTTAAGATGAGTTGAGCTAATTATATTGTGAATTTAGGGGTTTTAGTTTAAATTGTGATAATTCTGATTTATGTATTTTCCTCAAATGATATAAAGTGATAACTTTGATGATGACAGGAATAAGTATAGTCAGATAATGACAAAAAGTAAATTTAACTAATAAATAAAAGTTGAGGGATAAATTTGCTCGTTTCCCTATATTAATTTGATTTATTGTTAACTATTTTATCAAAGTCTAAACGAACCAAATTAAGCTGACTTTATTTTTACATAATTCATTAAATTATTTATTATAGAATCTTCTTATAACTGTTTTTTTTTAGGTAATTGAAAGATTTATTTACCAAAATAGCGTTATGTACACAGATCCACCAGGAAAGGAAAATACGGCCAATGGATTTGCCCAAGACTTTGCAGGAAATTACATGTCATAGACTCAAATACAGATGGGTTTAGATATTTGATCCCAAATAAAAATGTTTTTAAAGAATAATCTTCCTTACTTTGTAAGTATAGTACAAGTACAATTTTACCCCTCTATACCTTAAATTTATTTTTACACTTTTCATACTCATTTGTCTCTTAAATTATATTTTTTATTATTTTTACTTTTTTTTTATTTTTTTAAATTTTATTTTCATATTTTAATTCATTTTTCAGAATCTTTTTTTTCAAAATCTATTTCTTCATATTATATTTTTTTATTATTTTCTTCTTTTATATATTCAGTTCCTTATGAACCCCAAGGATTTTATTTTCACAGCAAATTATATCTTTTTTCCTTATGATTTTTTTTTCTTCTTTTTATTCTCTTGTTTTTCTCTTAACGCACCTGAATCTCTTTTTCTTTTACTAAGGATTCTACGTATCCAATTTCTGCATACCCTCAGTTTAGAAAATTTAACATTTGTCTTTCTTGTTTTATTTTTTATTATTTCCATACTCATTTATCTCACAAATTTTATTTTTATTTTTATTAATTTTACTTTTTTCATTCTTTCTTTAATTTTATTTTCATTTTAATTTATTTGTCTCAACCTTTCTTTTCCCCCATTTTTTCTTTTTCTCAAACATTAATTATTTCTTCATTTTTATTTTTTTAATTCATTTGTCTCAACCTTTATTTTATTTTATTTTTGGTTTTATCATTTCTCTTTTTTCCCCTCATTTTTTTCAAATTTTATTTTTATTATTTTCTCTCATTTTTATTTTTCTCAACATTTTTAATTCTTCACTTTTTTCATAATCTTTATTTTTTTCTTGCCTTTTTTTTCTCAATCTTTTTTTTTATTTCTCTATTTTGTTTGATCGTCTTTTTCTTTTTTCTCAACTTCTATTTTGTTTTGCTAATAAATAAAAAATTAGATAATCCGCAAAGGGGTCTTCTTTTTTTGACATCAAAGCAAATTTAAGGACATAAAAACATAACGTGGTAGAGTCAACTCTTACCCGTGGGGCATAATTTATTGTTTGAAAGTCCTTGAACTATGTCTTGCCTTTAAGGCAATAGTTGTAGAACATCTCATAAACGAAAACATAACGTGATAAAGTCAACTCTTGCCCGTGGGGCATAATTTATTGTTTAAAAGTCCTTGATTCAAGTCTTGCCTCTGAGGCAATAGTTGTAGAACATCTCACAAATGAAAACATAACGTGGTCGAGTTAACTTTTTGCCGTAGGGCATAATTTATAGTTTGAAAGTCCTTGATCTAAGTCTTGCCTCTAAGACAATAGTTGTAAAACATCTCATAAATGAAAACATAACATGGTAGAGACAACTCTTGCCCGTTGGGCATAATTTGTTGTTTGAAAGTCCTTGAGCTAAGTCTTGCCTCTAAGGCGATAGTTTTAGAACACCTCATAAATGAAAATATAATGTGATAAAGTCAACTCTTGCCCGCGGGGCATAATTTGTAGTTTGAAAGTCCTTGATCTAAGTCTTGCCTCTAAGGCAATAGTTGTAGAATATCTCATAAATGAAAACATAATGTGGTAGAGTCAACTCTTGTCCGTGGGACATAATTTATTGTTTGAAAGTCCTTGAGCTAAGGTTTGCCTCTGAGGCAATAGTTGTAGAAAATCTCATAAATGAAAATATAACGTGTTAGAGTCAACTCTTCCCCATGGGGCATAATTTATTGTTTGAAAGTCCTTGAGCTAAGGTTTGCCGCTGAGGCAATAGTTGTAGAACATCTCATAAATGAAAATATAACCTAATAGAGTCAACTCTTGCCCGTGGGGGCATAATTTGTTGTTTAAAAGTCCTTGAGTCAAGTCTTGCCTCTGAGGCAATAGTTGTAGAACATCTCACAAGTGAAAACATAACGTGGTAGAGTTAACCCTTGCCCGTGGGGGATAATTTATTGTTTGAAAGTCCTTGAACCAAGTCTTGCCTCTGAGGCAATAGTCGTAGAACATCTCATAAGTGAAAATATAATGTGGTAGAGTTAACTTTTGCCCGTGGGGCATAAGTTATAGGTTGAAAGTCCTTGAGCTAAGTCTTGCCTCCCAGACAATAGTTGTAGAATATCTCATAAATGAAAACATAACATGGTAGAATCAACTATTGCCCGTGGGGCGTAATTTATTGTTTTAAAGTCCTTGAGCTAAGTTTTGCCTCTAAGGCAATAGTTGTAGAACATCTCATGAAGGAAAACATAACGTAGTAGAGTCAACTCTTGTCCATAGGGCATAATTTGTTGTTTGAAAGTCCTTGAACTAAGTCTCGCCTATACAATGTAGTGATGTCAACTCGTGCCTACGAAATGTAACTTCTTGTTCGAAAGTCATAAGTCTTGCCTTTATAATTCGATAGTGTCAACTCTTGCTCATGAGACGTAACTTGAAGGGAAGAAATCAAAGAAAAGAATAAAAATAATAAAAATTACAGAAAAAGAAGAAAATGAAGAAAAATATTAAAAAAATAAAAATTAAAAAAAATGTAGAAGTTGAGAGAGAATAGGAAAAAAATAAAGGTTGAAAGATATAAATATGAAGTTGTTATCCATTATGAGAATTATTTATGTAATTTACTCCATTTATTAGGGACAATTTCGTTTAAAAAAATATTAATTAATAAGTAAAGGCTATTTTAAGAAAAAAACACACTGTCTAATTCAGTTAACTAAGACAATATTTAGGAATAAAAGTTGAGATCTTCTAGACTTCTAGCCAACTTCTTCAGATAGCCCCTTGACGTTGCATGTTTCCTGGACAATTAACCATACCAAAATATCTACACTCTGTGTTGTCTTTGAAAGATCCTCTCGTTTCTCTCTTGCCATCCAATCGAGTTCAACGGATCCCTTGCCATAATGCCATCCCAAGATTCTGTGCCATACCATTATAGAGAAACTACATTGGAAAAACAAGTGGTTTATCACACAGAGGGCGAACATTGTTTAAAACTTTTTCATAATTTTCATTCCTAACATATTACTATTTCTGATCTGAACTTATAATTTTGAGGTTTGTAAAATCTATTATAGAATTATAATCTATTGGTGTATAATGATTCACATATAATGTTTATTTTTCATTATCTTTTATTAACCGTGCTGGTTTCATAGGTTTTCATTGTCATTATGGTTAGTAACCCTATATTTTATGTCATATGACTCATCTGTAAAGAATTTCTTTGAATGCACCAAATAATTGTTACATCTTGCCAGACCAAAAAAGTATTTGAAGACTTTATCGAAAAGAATTATTTTTCATTAGTTTGATGTGATTTATAAGTTTATAAAATCAACATAATTAATTTAATAATTGAAAATTTTGAACCAGTCTAACTTATGTACACACCTAATTAAGGATATACTTAATTCCGAGACCAAATAAGCAAATGAGAAAAATGATTATCTCTAAATATTCTCTCCAAAGGTTCTTTAATAAATCAAAATTCAATTGAAAATAATCATATATTTTATATTATACCACATATACTTTCATTTCTAATCTAATTAACCAATCATTCGTTAAAAGAAATCACCTTATAATCTTAATCGCGAATTTAACAAATCTAGTACTCCATCCATTTCATGTTAAGTGAATTTTTGAGATTTTTTTTTTTATAATTCAAAATAAGTGAATTTTTCAAAGTCCAAAAGAATTGTTGAATTTTTTTCTTTTACATATTTACTCTTTCATTTAATGAGGTTCTTAAGTATTTCACATTTTCTAAGAGAATAAGTTAAGAATAATTAGAAGGGTAACCGCCTTCTCTCTCTTCCTCCTGTGACCTAACTCGCCGGCGAACTTTATAATTTCTGGATAACAGGTACGTATCAACGTTTTTCTTGCTTTCTCGATCTCTTTTTCTCCCTTTCTTTCTCTCACGTTTTCCCCCTTTTTTGTCTTCTCCCCTTCCATCTCCGGCAAGATCTAACCAACGCCAAACTTTTTTGTCGGAAAGTGTGGTTGACCCAACCTGAAACAGATCTAGTAAAGACCTGATAGGTCCGAAGCAGACCTAACGAGATCTACCCATGGATCACCGGCAAACCACCGACGGTGGTTGTACTATTGTAGACGTGGCAAAAAACCTCATCGGCAGTGACAACAATAGACTTCAGGCTTAATCTTTCATATTCTTAGGGGAAATAAGATATCGGCAATCAATTTCTACACTTATTCATCGGAATACAATAAAGCTGGCAGGAGAATCCGCCCAAGCCCAAATCCTGGTGATTTCTACCCCTATTTCTTTATTTTTTCCCAGTATATGAGTTGAATTTACTTCACTGTTTCTTGCCAATTTCTGTCGTTTGACCTTGATTATTCATTTTCTATAGACTGCCAGATTTCTTGTTGGTAGTATAGTTCTTGTCATTGTTTGTTGTAATCAAACCTACCTTATAGTATCTTGGTTTCATTGCCTTTAGCATACGCTATCGACTCAGGATTTTTTCCCGTAGATTTATATTTGTTTTCCTTAGTATTTAGTTACACAGTTTCAAGTGGCATTGCTAATTTTGTTTGTTATAACCGCTACTTCTTTTTAACCTCACCTATTTGTGCCCCTTCCCTTATTTTCCCCTTTTTTGAGTAATGATTTTGGTGGTCGATGGTACACTAGGGTCAGGTCTTATGTCAGTGATCTTGGGCATATTTATATGCCCAAAGCATCAATATGCACCCTGATTTAGACTTAGTTCAAGAACTTTTGTCTGAATTCGTAAGTATAATTCAACTTTTATTCTGTTTCATGCCTAATGAGTATGATTAGTACTTTTAGGTAAAAAATTATGAATAATTGTGTGCATTTGGGTACAACGATGATATGGAAGGATTGAAGGAATGAAAGGGAGTAAAATAAATCTAAAATACGGAATCTGGAAAGTAGGAATCCTCATTTGAAGACACTCAGCGTCGCGCTGACCCACAAAATAGCAATGGTCAAATTCCAGTGAAGGTTCGTGAAACCACTGCGTCGTGAAGGAGTTCCATTTATCATATTTTGCGACCTGAAAGTTTAGCACATTGCGGAGGATGAATATTTCACAACTGTCCCAATCTAGTGACTCACCGCGATAGTGGCGCGTCGCGGAGAGGGTACATTTTACAATTGTCAAGGAATACATGAGCTTCACGATTTCCTAGATTTTTATGGAAAATAGCAATTGAAGGCATGGCATGACGCGTCGGGTGGAAGAATTAGAAATATTTTAAGTATTTTGTCCCAGCTATAAAAGGAAAAGTCCAAGATAATTTTGGAGACTTTTTGGCAAGCAGAGGAGTGGCAGAAAGGCATAAATTCCTCTTTTTTAGGGTTCTTAGACATTCCTTTAACTTTCTTGACTTTAAGATTTGTTTTGGGTATGATTTATTACTTATTTTGGACGATGAATTCAAACATGACCCTATTTCTGGGGTTGAGGCTAAGAATATGATTACTCTTTAATATTCTTATTCATAGTTTCATTTTGGATTATCATCTGGGTTGATCTTAATTTCTTGAGCCTACTATTTTAATGATTCGCCACCATTATAATAAACCTATATTTCTGTGTGCATCCGGGAGGAGAATCATAGGACAGAACGAAGATATTAGGGAGCAAGGTTCTTATTCTTTTATGAAATAAAGGATTTGAATTAGCATCTAGGATAGGGATATACCTAGAAGCCTTGCTTGGTTCACTTACAAGAAGACAACTTCATGAATCTAGAAGAATTGTTATATCTCTGCGGGAGTTGTATCTACGACATTCAATAGATAAAAGATTTGAGGTTGAGAGACCAAGATCATTGCATAAACCTTGTGAAACATCAACCCGATAACCAATTAGAATGTGATAAGAATAGAGAATTGTATGACTGCTCGAAATACCTCAACCCTGGAATCATCCTCACTATTGATTACAACCGTTTTTTGTTTTGCTCTAGTTGTCAATAATTATTTCTTGTTTAGTAATTTACAATTTATTTATAAAATAAAAATCATCTTGATACCTTCAAGTACTTAATACCCAATTGTCTTAAACTAAAGATTGAATAAATTTCTATTTTATTGATCCTTGTGGAAACGATATCTGACTGTCTAAGTCATTATATTACTTGTACGATCATGTACACTTGTGTGCGCATAGATACACAACAGTCAGGGTAGGGATTGGGGTCAAAGGTGAGGTCAAGTTTAGGTTTGGGTCAGGGTTAGGGTTAGGGTTGGGCATGGGATGAGTTTGGGGTTGCGGGTGAAGGATAGTAGGGTTAAGTGGGATAAGGGAGCTTCTAGGTTGGGAGTTGGATTGTGGATTGTAGGGACTCTTCAAGGTAAGTCCATAGTGCTCTTGAAGATTCTTAAAAAAATGAGGATTAGTATAGCTTGTGTCCAGGAGATCAAATGGGTAGGTTCTAAGGCGAAGGATGTGGACGGGCATAAGTTGTGTTACATGAATAGTGTGAGGCATAAGAACAGAGTAGGTATCTTTGTAGATGTTGATCTTAGGGGCCAGGTGTTGGAGTTCAAGCGAGTTAACAATCGGGTGATATTGATTAATTCAGTCATTAGAGGGTCTATAGTAAATAGTGTTACTACCTACACTCTGCAAGCGGGCTAAGATGATAAGGAGAAAAGGAATTTTTGGGAGATTTTGGATGAGGTGGTGATAGAAATTCTGGTCACTAAGAAGCTTTTTGTAGGAGGTGATTTCAATGGGCATATCGGGTTATTACCGAGAAACTATGATGATGTGCATGGAGGTTTTGGTTTTGGAAAAACGAATGAACAAGGAGCCTCACTTTTGAATTTTGCTAGGGTTTTAAGGTTGGTGGTAGAAAATTTAAGCTTTTCTAAGAAGGAGTAGCACCATATTACCTTTTTTAGTTCGATGACCAAGATTCAAATAAATATTTTGCTCCTTATAAAGAGAGATAAAGTGCTATGTAAAGACTGTAGGTTTATACCTAGAGAGAGTCTTTCGATCTAACATAAGCTTATTGTAATGGATTTGGAAATCAGGAAGGGTAGAAAGAAAATGGGTGAGGAGGAGTGACACAGGATTATGCGGGGAAGCTTGACTATGGCTAATGCTTTAGAGATAGGGGAACAACTGGTGTGTAGAGAGGATCGATAGAGTAGAGAGGATGTGGATTGTATATAAGAGACGACTTCTAGTTGCATCAAGGAGACATCCAGAAAGGTGTTGGATGTCTTGAGAAACCGATCTGGTAAGCACTAGAGAGATCGTGATGGAATAAAAAAGAAAGATAAAGACTAAAAATATGGCTTTGTTTGAGAGAAATAGTGACAATGAGAAAAGGACAAATATAATTGAGTATAATTTAGCTAGCAAATAGGCTAAGTTAGTGGTTATGACGGCTAAAACAATAGCTTTTGAAAGCTTGTATGCGACTTTAGAGAAGAAAGGCGAGGATAATAGGTTTTATTGGCTTGGAAAGTCTAAGGAGCAGATGGACCATTATCTTGAACAAGTGAAGTGCATAAAAAAGAGTATGGAGAAGTATTGGTAGAGCATGCCCTTATTAGAAGGAGGTGACAGTCTTATTTTCATAGACTTTTGAATGGTGAGGGGGACAAAAGTTTAGTGTTGGGGGACTTGGATCACTTAGAGAGGTGTCTTGATTATGATTATTATATACGTATTAGGGTTGAGGAGTTCAAGGAGGGTACGTAGGATGCATAGGGGTAGGGCGACTGATTTAGATGAGATTTCGGTGGATTTTAGAAGAGCACTAACGAGGCAGGTTTTGAGTGGTTGACAAAGTTGTTCAACATCATTTTTAGAGTGGTGAAAATGACCAAAGTTGGAGATGGAGTAAGATGATTCTATTATATAATAACAAGGGGGACATAAAAAGTTGCAACAACTATGGGGGTATCAAGTTTTTGAGTCATACTATAAAGGTTTGAAAATGGGTGGTAGAGTTGTGTAACGCCCCGAAATCTTATCCGGGAGCGTCACATGGTGCTTAAGGCTACAAGTAGCCCCAAGCTAACCTTTTGAGCCTGTTACTACATATAATAACTTATTTCGAGATGAAATAAATAAGACTCTAGTACTGTCATATCAAATGATAGGAAATACGAAGAAAATACTCTGTCCAAATGACCACAATACTGGAAATTTCAACTTATTAATGATCTGATAGCTAGTCTGACAAAGCCTCTACTACTCCATCAACTAGAGAAACATTGGGACAGGTCCCCAACTGACTCAAACTGAACTGAAAGCAATAATATTTGTACTAACATACTAAAATGTCTGAAGATGGGTCCTCGAACCATGAAGACTCACCACTGTGGAGATATAGACAAAGGTACTCGAAAATCATTGACGAGGCTGAAACTGAGCACCTGAACCTACATTATAAGACAATGTAGCACATAGACATATATGTGGATAAACACTTGGGAATGTACTGAGTATATGGGGGTGTATGCATTTACATAAAACAATATCAATACTCTTTAATCAAATCATGAATGCAATTAGGAATGACTCACATAACTTGAATAAGTCTAAAATATAAAGCTCATAAATCATGTATAATGAAGCATGTAACATAAATCTCGTGAGTCATTATGCTTAACTTTAAAATCTCTACTCTCATCTTATTCTCAATACTTGAAGGCTAAAAGAACTTTAAACAATACTTTCAAACTCATACTTTTATCTCATGGAGAGTAAAACTTCTTTGAAACTCAAGGACTCAGGACTCTTTGAAACTTTAAGACTTGGGAACTCCGTGACTCTTGGAATTACATAACTTTGGACACTCGGGAGTTTTTTCTAACCTACATAAACCATGTGAGCTATATAGAGTCCAACGTCTTGTCCTCCTAAGGAAGAAACCTCACACTGGGGAGAGGCGTCATACTCTTGATAGTGAGTATAATCTCAACTCAGTGATCACTATCTTGGCCTCGGGCTCATAAATCTCAGTCCTACATTGGCACGTAGTTCTGGGGTATGAGACCTCAGAATCATACCCAACTCGGTGCTAAATACTACTCCCATACTCAACTCAGAACTTTTAGGAAATCTACCTCAAATAACTCAAGAGTCTATACTGAAGACCAAAATGTATTACTATGTGCTTTAATGGAACATCAATGTAGATTCCAACTATATTAGGACCAAAAAGGTCAAATATTTCTCAATAATCTCGAAGTACTTAAACCATAGGTGCTTATAGCACAGAAATTCATAAAATTGCAATTCTCAAGTAGCGCTTAGTGGCCCATAGTTCAATCTCAAGTTAAGACTCATCAAAATGATACTAGAGATCATAAGGATTCATAAATCATATAGAAATCTGGAATTTCAGTATTTTGCATTAAAATCTCAACATACTCATGTATCTCAATTTATAAAACATGAAAATTATCATTATCTCAAGAACAACAACAAAGGGTACAAACCAATACTCTAATTTTTATAAGTAAAACATGTGAAACCATATATTCTTGTAATTTAAAATAACTTTTAGGCACAAGGACAAAATGAGTGTCCTTGTTCAAACCCCACATACCTTAGATTCTGACTTGTAAATGAAAAAACTTGCTTAAGACTCTTTTTTCTTCTTTAAGTGAGGGTTCTTGAAGCTTTTGTCTTGGGAACCTTGAATTTCAACTCAATTTGTGAAAGCTATGGTGGATTCTTGAGATTCTTGGAAGAGGTTTTGGGTACTTAGGATTTTTTTGTTGAGATAAAACTTGATAAAAACTTCATAGAATGCTTGTAAATGACTTCAATTTGGTGTTTTACAGTTTAAGAGGCTTGGAAAAAGTCCAAAGTGCCCTTTTTAACTTCTACACGAAGATGGAAAAATTGAACTAAAAAACTCGATTTTATAATCCACTGCAACGCGCCACTATCGTAGTGGCTCTTTGCAATTTGACAAAAAGGATTCTGGGGGTCACCGCAAGGCGGTGCTATCGCGTTGCCCTGTTGGTTGGGACTTGAAACTTCAG
The DNA here is from genome assembly GCA_030864225.1 of Capsicum baccatum var. pendulum. Classification (NCBI taxonomy): domain Eukaryota; kingdom Viridiplantae; phylum Streptophyta; class Magnoliopsida; order Solanales; family Solanaceae; genus Capsicum; species Capsicum baccatum. The sequence goes on from CM061551.1 coordinate 108,956,061, forward strand.
CGCGCCGCGCCGCTATCGCAGAGTTCCACTGGAAATTGACAATTGTCAAATAGGCCCTCTCTGCGATGCGCCAAGAACTAAAATGATGTTGTTTTATGACTAGAACTTAAATTAGCCATAATTTCTTGCTCGGGTATCAAATTTAGGCGAATCTTATATCAATGGAAAGATTATCAAATTTTTCATGTGATAAAAAGTTGAAATTAGAGAAATTCTATATGTTTAAAATGATAATCACTTAGGAAATCACTCCTTAACCTTCTTGAGGAGAAATTAAGCTTAGGAAAAAATTGGGGTATTACAAGTCGAGGTTGGGGAGGATCATGACTATTTCTGAGAATCATTTCAATTTCATGCCAGGTCTTTCAACTACCGAGGCTATTCACTTCATGAGGAAACTAGTGAAGAATTATAGGTCTAGAAAAAATAACTTGTACGTGGTGTTCATCGTTCTTAAAAAAGCTACGACAAAGTACTCAGAGAGGTTTTGTGGGGTTATTGGAGGCTAGAGGTGTGCCCGTAGCATACACTAGGTCATTTTAGAATATGTATGACGGATCAAAGACATATATGAGGAAGGTAGGAGGAGATTAGGAGCACTTTCCTATTTTGACAGGGTTGCACCAGGGGTCGACACTTAGTCTATTTTTATTTACCTTAGTGTTTGATATGATGTGTGTATTCAAGTGAAGGTGTCTTGGTGTATGTTATTTTATGATTATGTATTGCCAATTGACGAGACTCGAGGAAGAGTTAATAATAAGTTGGAGGTTTTGAGATGGACGTTTGAGTCTCGAAGGTTTAGGTTAAACAAGACCAAGATAATGTACTTGTTATGTATGTTCAGTGATATGATGCATAAGATAGATGTGGTAGTGAAACTGAATTCTCAGTCCCTTCAGAAGAGAGATAGTTTCAAGTATTTTGGGTCTATAATTTAAGAAAATGGGAAGATTGATGAGGATGTCACTTACCATATTAATGTAGGGTGGTTGAAATGAAGGCTTTCTTTGGGAGTCTTCTGTGATAAGAAGTTGCCTCCTAAGCTTAAAGGTAAGTTCTCCATAGTGGCAATCCAACTAGCTATGTTATATGAAGTGGAGTGCTGGACAATTAATAACTACCACATCCAAAAACTAAATATGGTAATGATGAAAACATTGCGATGGTGTGTGGACTTATAAGGAGAGATAGGGTTAGAAGTGAGATTATTTGAGAAAAAATGGGAGTGAATTCAGTGGAATATAAGATACAGAAAGTGAGGTTGAGATAATTTATACATATGATGAGAAGGTGTCCAGATGCCTCATACGGAGGTGTGAAAGACTTGTTATGGATGATTCTGTGCGAGGGCAGAGATAGACTGAAAAAATATTAGAGGGAGGTGATTAAGCATAAAATGAAGTAGTTATAGCTTATGGAGGACATGAACTTTGATAGGAATGTATGGAGAACGTGGATTTAGGTAGAGGGTTAGTGGGTAGGAGTGCATCCTTACTAGTAGAGAGGAGTGTTTTGTGTACTGTGATTGTAGGCATAGTGTTATGCAGGTGTCTTATAATTTCTTGTATATGGTGTTTGATATTGTTGGTGATTTCGGATAGATAATTTATAGTATTAATCTATGAGTTTCTTGTTTCTTGTTTCTTGTATCATTCTGTTGTGTGTTTTTATGTTTTTTGTCTGTTATACTGGTGCTTGTCCTGAGCCGGGGGTCTATCAAAAACAGCCTCTCTACTTCATATGAGGTAGTGATATAGACTGTGTACAGTTTACCCTTTAAGACCCCACTTTGTGGAAATACATTGAGGGATCGTTTGGTTGGGAAATAGTTATCACGGGATAATTAATACCGAAATTAGTTATCCCAGGATTACTCGGGATAACTTATCCCACCATACATATGGGATAACTTATTATATTACTATGGTGTAAATGGTGGGATAAGTTATCCTGGTATTAACTAATACCTCCAACTAAACATGAAAGAAAATAATCTTTCATTTTATCCCGAGACTACTTATCCCTTATACCTCACATCAAACGATCCCTGAGTATGTTGTTGTGGTTGTTAATTAGTTACTATTATTGTTGACTATTGAACCTTTATAAAATTATGTGTACTTGAAAGTTCGTAATTACAAATATTTATTTATAAAGGAACATGGAAATACACAATTTATCAATGTAGTTTTTCAGGATATTACGATATCCAGTTTTATGAACTATGATGTGCTTATTATAACATTATATAAGAAATGAAAAAAAAAATAATAGTTTTCACAATTGTAAGATTTCCATATTTATGAGAAAAAAATACGAACTTAAAAAAATCAAATTGAATGTCCAAATAAAACTTTAAACTGTATATCAAATGATTTCATTTTATGACTTCCTATTGCATGTCCTAGCGACTTTTAAGTCATCCTTATAAAAATCCAAGGGATAATACTCATAAAAATATCTGAACGCTGATCGAATTTCCAGTTGAGCATACTGAACTTTGCGTGGGTCCTATTACCCCTCTAGACTTTTTAAAGTGGATGTAATCCCCCCCCTCCCCCCCAAACTCTATACCCAATTTCGGGCTGGAGGTGTAATACACGCTCCAATCTCGTTTTTACATGTGTATTACATGTGCCACCTCATAATTATACGTGTCTAAGTGGGCAGATATATTCCATTAAAATATGAAAAAAAAAAGTCTAAGGGGTAATAAGATCCCTGCAAAGTTTAGTATGCTCAACTGGAAATTCGGTCAAAGTTCAGGTATTTTTATAAGTATTATCCCAAAATCCAAACTCACAAAAAGCCACTGAGATTCATATATATCTATACGCTTTTAAAATGAAAAATCACATGGCAAACATTCCATTTATAGTTGAAAATTTGAAGGAGATAGTATTGCTATAACCACTCAGCTTCCCTTTTTAGTTAAACAAACGTGTTTTTCATTCTTATTTTAATATTCATAGGCTTTAAGTTCACAACGTGCTGAATGTTTCTTAAATTATCATAAGTGTTTGAATGATTCTATATATCTAATTGGAACAAAACATGTTTATGACTTCATGTTCACCCCTAGTTTTAATGCTCTTTTGCTTTGAGAAAGTCATTGAGGCGATGATCTTACATGACCAGTTGTAATTTAAATAGGAAAAACACTGATCTTATAAAGATTTTGTATATTTTACTTATTCATCTTTCGCGATCAGAGCAAAATAACTAAAAAAGATAATGAAGCATAAAGTCAATTTTCTCTCGAGGTGGCTAAGTTTTTCTAAATCAGAAAGGTAAGTAGGTGCTTAGACATGAATGTGAAATTATTAATTTGTTGGTAGAGGTTGATTTGAGCTGTAAATTTTGTTTGAACATGCAAATATGTAATTGAACTTCAACAATTGCACCCTTTTTTTTTTTTTTCATAAACAATAAAAATTCACAATTTGTAAAAAATATTTTAAACTGAAATCACAAGTGCAACTGGTACCTACTAGAGAAATGGTGAGGCACAACATTCAACCAAAATTCATTAATTCTATATTCTTTTTTTTTTTTCAAAAGTTACACATACGCATTGACATTGTAATATGCATTGAGGTCTTTTTGTGTTGCGTATAAATTCTTGTATCTAATTGATCCATAGGTGCACAGAATTATGTTCTGTATAGATGAAAAGTTAAAAAAAAATTCAACAAAAAATGTGGTGATATGAAATAAATAAGATTCTTCTATTCTAATTAATTAGAAATATTGAATTTTAGTTTGAGTATGATAAATTCTGCTAGCAGACTTTCCTGTAAAATAGATCTCACGCGTCGTGAGACTAAATTAGTTGTTGCTTAATGCAGGTATTGGACAGAAAATACTCAAAGTATGAGTGTCAAGTGGGTCGGGTCGGGTCAATCTGGAACCGGCTCGTTAATTTTAATCGGTTTGTGGGCTGGGTCGATTCTGGGCCTGGTTAAGTGGGCCGGGCCAGTTCAGGGTCCAACAGTATTTTTAAAAAAAACAACTCTGAACTGATCCACTTACCTCAATCCGGTCTAATACCTAAACCCGGTCAAACACAGTTAAAAATTCGATCAAAACCGATCAAAATACGAAAAAAAAAGTTTTTTTTTTCTAATATATACTATGTATACCCACCTATATACAATTTAAATACGTTAAACAATATATATATATATATATATATTATATATATATAGTATATACTACATTAGAATTTAAAAAATATATACACATATACACAATTACACATATATACATAACATTCAGTATATACGACTACACGTGCTACTTTAAATAAAATATATACTACAATATATATATACATTACAATATATATATAGTTATATACTAGTTTATAAAACATATACACATGTGACATATATACGTTAAATATATACGTCTATAGAAGATATATACACACACATATATATATAACATTCAATATATGTACTACTTTAAATAAAACATATACGACAATATATATACACTACAATATTTATATATATAGTTATATACTAATTTATAAAACATATACACATGTATACATTAAATATATACGTCTATAGAGGATTTATACATATATATACGTACCATTCAATAAATATGTATTACTTTAAATAAAAAATACTACAATATATATATATATATATAGTTATATACTAATTTATAAAACTTGTACACATGTATACGTTAAATATATACGTCTATAAAATATATAGACACATATATACATATCATTCAATATATATACATACTACTTTAAATAAAATATACTACAATATATATACTACAATATATACACACACACACTATATATAGTTATATACTAGTTTATAAAACATATACACATGTATACGTTAAATATAAACGTCTACAGAAGAAATATACACACATATATATACCATTCAATATATGTACTACTTTAAATAAAACATATACTACAATATATATACACTACAATATTTATATATATAGTTATATACTAATTTATAAAACATATACACATGTATACATTAAAAATATACGTCTATAGAAGATATATACGCATATATACCATTCAATATATGTACTACTTTAAATAAAACATATACTACAATATATACACACTACAATTTTTATATATATAGTTATATACTACTTTATAAAACATATACACATGGATACATTAAATATATACGTCTATAGAAGATATATACACATATATACGCACCATTCAATATATATGTACTACTTTAAATAAAATATACTATATATATATATATATATATATACTACAATATATATATATATATATAGTTGTAGTTATATACTAATTTATAAAATATATACACATGTATACGTTAAATATACACGTCTATAGAAGATATATAAACATATATATATGTACCATTCAATATAGTACTACTTTAAATAAAAAATACTATAATATATACATATATATATATATATATATATTGTAGATATATATGTATGTATATATATATATATATATATATAGTTATATACTAATTTATAAAATATATACACATGTATACGTTCTATATAAACGTCTATAAAAGATATATACACATATCGTGGGCACCTACACCTAAAGGTACACCTACTTCTTCCTCAAAAGGTTGACTAAGCGCGTCGGAGGCACACGTGTATATATACTACTTGAACTACCTCTACCGCTAGTAATTTGCTTTTTACTATCACTACCGTTTTCAGAATAATTTTTTTTAACACCTTTGGTGGCGAGGTTTCTTAATTTATCCATAATATAATTTAAACTACAAAAATTTAAAATACACAACTATAATAAAATTAAATATTCAACAATTAATACACAAATTAAAATTAAACGTAAGAGATGGAACAACAATAACAATTTTGGAAGTATTCGAAGGTTGTGACTTTAGAAAATTTCATTCGTACTTTGTAATCGCAAAATTAAAAAATTAAAGTGAGCGCTTTAGGAAATTAAATATATAGAATATTTGAGAATTGAGAATTATGATCTGAGAGAGAATGAGAATTGAGAGAATGAAAAATTGTGTGAAAAATGATTTGAAAGTGTAGGTTATTTATAGGAATTTTTTTTGGGTTAAAAAATAATTTTAAATATATTTTTTTTTTTAATAAAAAAAGGTCAAACTAGCCGTTTGGACCCAAAAATGACTATATAGCCATTGAGCCAATGGCTAGAATGGTCCAATCTCCAAATTGAAAAAAAATAAAAAAAATAATCAGGTTGATTAATCGGTGGGCCCTGACTAGGCTTGGTCTGAGCCAGATTAACCGAATCCAATAAAAAAAGTAAATGGACCCGGGACCTGGTACCTTACGATCCGTGAGTTGACCGAGCTGAGTCAAACCTAATCAGATTTTGTAAGTGTGCCGGATCGCACCGGGTCAGCCCGGCCCGTTTGACAAGGGAGATTAGACTTTGGAGTAAGAAAAATTGGGAATGAATAAAAACATAAAACGAATTATAGGTTGGGGCACAGTTTTAGGGGAATTCCATATATTTACCAGCATTGAATTGATTGACAATTTAGAAAATTGCAGGCGACATTCAATTAGATGTGACCTCTAAATTTTGTAGGACCACTTTCAAAACTCAAGAAAGTGCATTGCCCTTTATTCCCATAAAAAATAAAATACGACTACCAGTGGTCCTCAATTTGGATGTGGCCTCTCTTTCTAGTTTCTCCCAGGCACATTTAGGTTGTGCTTGTTACCAAGGGAAACTTTTTCTAAAAAAAATTACAGTAATTAATTGATATCAATATTTGAAAAACATTTTCATTCACCTACATGGTTTTTAAAATTTATGTAGAAAAATTAGTAACGTTTTAGTGAAAGTAAAAATAGCTAAATAAGTTTTATAAATGATATTCTATGGTGATAGTCCCCTTCTACCTTTGAACGCTCTCCCTCACCCCCCAAATCCCGACTCGTATCCAACCCCAGTCATTTGATCTAAATGGGTGGAAGGGGTTTATACGAAACTTCTCCAACAAAAAATTATAACGTACATATAAGATTAAAATTATGTTTTTTATGTATACCTCCTTAGCAAAAATCTTGATTCTAACACTGTCTCGCTGCCCTCCACCCCGCCACACACACACACAAAAATCCCCTTCAACCTCTCCTTCCCTTTCTATCCTTGTGGTATTTTCTTAGATTATATATAAATATTATTTGGATAATATGTTCAACTTATTTATCAGATTCTAATACTAATAGATAAGAAAATCATACTCTATTTTTTCAAAAAACATTTTCATTCAGACCAAATACGCTCATTGAGTCAGTTGGTTCAAGTTTAGCATCTTATATTATTCTTTTCGTTTTGTATTTTTTCTTATATATGGGCATATGAAAGCCATTGAGACTAGTTGAATAGGTAGAACTTGTCTTAGATCCGCCTATGCTCTCTATCTTTAATTAATGTTGCTGCAGGCCAGATAAGTGCTTCTAAGTTCTCTCTCTTGTTTTTTTTTTTTTTTGGTGAGGGAAAAGTGAGTGTAAAAATATAATTAGGAAAGAATATTATGGCTTTTTCGCCCTGATAGAACAGATTTGCTCATTTCTAACTTTTTGGTTAATGTTGCAACTTGGACACATGAAAATGACTTGAGGGTGGCCTAGAATATGACTAATGTTCTCATCTCACTTAATTTACGCAACCAAATCAATTATTTCAACGGAGCGTTGTTTTTTTTTTCATTTAATAATCGGTACACATATTAGAGTTTGACTACTCTGAATTCGCGTAATATAAGGAACATTTAGAAAGACGCTTTCAACCAAGGGTTTTTTATTTTCAAAATTCAAACCCGAGATCTCTGATTAAAGAAGGAACAAACTCATCCATTGATATACTACATTTGGCGGTCGTATTAACAATAACAATGTAGCTCTTTTTAACTTCACTAATTATTGTGAATTCTCATATATATATATATATGTGTGTGTGTGATGTAATTATCTTCTACTTCTAGAATCTTATTCTATTTTTGTTGATGGAGAAGAAGTCCCATATTTTGGGATGGATGGACAGTAGGCAAATCACCTCAACTTGCAAAACACTACAAGTTGAAGAGACTAAAAATGCCCCCCACCATGTATGTCCTACTCCAGTACTAAAAGATCACAGACTCCTTAAACAACACAACCAATTATAGTCGCACAATGTTTATTTTTATAATTAAAAGGAATTTAATTTTAATTTTCCCTTTTTATCCCAATAAATAATTTATAGTCACAATATCTAAAGTTTGTTCTAGCTTACAAATTTCAAAATGTTTCGTTTGCTTCCTTAATTGTGTGTTAAGTTAAATAATATCACATAAATTGAGATGAAGAAAATAAATATGAATTAATCATTTAAAATACATAAAATTCATCTAACAACCTTAAAAATTAAACTTATGAAGCTTAAATTTTAGTGATGCATCTCACCCACTTCGGGCCATATATGCTGAATACTTGGGTAAAATCCAAAATATCTCAGTAAATTATCAATGTTCATTGATTTCAAATTCACATGTGAAACTTCAGTATACTGTCACAGAGAAATGTTTTAAATTACAGAGTTTGATAAGTACTTCTTAATAGCAATTATTTTTTAAAGATAAGATTGACAAATAAAGCTATTTTTGGTTACTGTATATGTTTTGTTTTAAGGTGCCCTCAATTATCAGTTTTCACACCGACTAGGACAACTCATCTTCTAATTATTATCCTTTCCACTTAACCACTTTTCTCTCCTTCAGACATTACCATGCGTGATTTATATAAATAATTTTATAAAGTAGTAAATTTTATCAAAATTTAAGGAATTGTTTTGTAATCTAACTATTATAAGTATATATTTCGTCATTGTATATCTTATCCATTAGATGTAGAAAGACAATAAAAGTGATGATTAGAATAAAGAAAAAGAGTGAATTCATAGAGCCTAGAGGACAGCTATGCCTATACTCAATCTCCTCCTCGATTCAGCATTAATGAAAAGGGCTAAAGTGACCCATATGCTTAGCTTGCTAAATTGATTTGATACACAATTCGAGACAAACAAGATTACTCATTTTTTATCAAATTACTCCCCCTACTAATAGTAGTATGTAGTAGTATGCACACAACCTAAATAAACTAAAATTCACACCTTGTGCTATATAGTCGTACTTAGGTGATGGACTCGGGCCGTATTCCTTCGTCACCTCCTAATAATTTCTGTTTGACCATAGGGTACACCCTCTTAAAAGATAATGAATAAAACCATTCAATCACACGTATACAAGTATAAATTACTTCATTAATGGTAAATAAAAAGTTAAAATTAAATTATTTTTAAATATAAAATAGTGTATAATAGTAATTCTTTCAGTAATTATAAACTAAAATACAAATATGTACATCAGATGAAACAAAAATTTAGCAAAACTTGGGTGAGCTTGTGAATATTGTATAAACTAAAAAACAAATATACACATAAGATGAAACAAAAATTTAGCAAAATTTGGGTGAGCTTGTGAATATTTTTTAACCTCTCGATAGGAGCTCTATCCCTTTTGAGAGTTTGGTAATTCGAATTCACAATCTCTTAGGATTGAAAATAAGAGGTTCCTATCAATCGAACAATTCTCTTTTATCAGCGTTTGAATATATTATACATGAAAAATAGATATATCAATCAAAACTTAGTACGTATTTGGTCATGAAAACTAAATTTTTTTTTGGAGTTGAAATTTGGAGTTGCGTTTGACAATGAATATAAATTGGAGTTGTTTTTTTCCTTTTTACGAGAAAATTGAAAGTGATTTTTCAAATATAATTTGAAATTGTATTTGGATTCTTATGATCAAACACTACAATTTTCACTAAAGTAAAGTAATTTTTTAGAAAAAAGTGAAAAAATTTCATGTAAATTTTTGAAGATTATTTGTGTTGAGTTTTTAAGAGGTGTGAATGAAAAATGAATAGACACGATGGGAAAGGATGCATGTTAAAAGACATCTTTTCACTTTGAATGGTTGTAACCTTTTTAATAGGTTGTGATTCTTCCGATAGATTGTGACTTTTTCGATAAGTTGGGACATTTCTGATAGGTTGTGACTTTTTCAAGTACCACTACATTGGCTATAAACTGAGAGGATATCCTCAATTTTAATTAATGAAAATTTCTAAACTTCATCTGCATATTTTTCTTACAAACAAATATTGAGTCTTTGTGTGATTAGTTGCTTACTGTGAGTTCGATGAATTTATTGGTGTTTGAGGTATCGCTACATTAAAAATAGGTCTATTAATTTTATCATGGGAGAAAGTAATCATAGATTAAATTTCTTAAGAACACACACAAAAATGATAGACTAAAATATTTTAATAAGTTCATTAATTTTCTGATTTTTAATTTTACTTTTTCTGATTAAAAAAAATAAGAGAGAAGAATCCAATTGTGTTCAAATCTGCATATCTCAACTAAAGTGTAGTAGTGAAAAGAAAAAAATGGGTGAAAATCATTTTGCCTCTCCAACTTTGTCTTACAAATCAAACTTTCCCCTCAATTTTGAATAATGATCATATTCTTCCTTTTATCTTAATTGAATTTTCAAAATGTCTATCGTATCCTCTCGTCGTCAACTTTTTTATTTTTCTTTCAACTTTTTTAAATCATCATATTTTAATTTTTTTTAGAATTTATGTAACAAATTTTTTCATAAAAACATGAACATTATCTTCTGGGTGAAAAAAGTGAAATACTAATTAAGTATATAAGCTAATGATGATCTATTATAAAGTAAATTAACATAATAAAAAAATTAATTTTATTAATAATAATCAAAACTTTAATCTTTATTTTACAAGTGAAAATAATAAGTTATATTAATTTTATAAATATATTTCAATGCAGAAAATATAAAAGAGAAAATACTCAGTTTCCATCCTGAACTATACATAAAATTGATGAGATACACCCAAATTTTAGGAGGGTCTATTACCCCCTGTACTAATTAAAATTGTATTTTTGACAACCTTAGTGCCTACGTGGCACATCAGTGAGTCAACACACTGAAAGTCCCCGTATGTGCCACGTAGGCACTACGGTTGCAAAAAATATGATTTTAATTAGTCCAGGGGTAATAGGATCCTCCTAAAGTTTGAGGGTGTCTCAACAATTTCGTGTATAGTTCAGGATGGAAACAGAGCATTTCCCAATATAAAATAATGATTAAAAATAAGGCCAGATTTTTAAAGTTTATATTTGTTTATGTTTTAAATTATAATTTATGTAATATTTTATTAATGACATTCACAACTTATATTATTTATATAGACAATAGATAATACTTGTCTCTTATCACTTGGCGCTCATACTCACAATAGTTATTTTAATTTAGAGTAAATGCACTGTTTTCACCCTGAACTATAAACGAAATTGCTGAGACATACCCTAACTTAAATGCGGTCCTATTACCCCCCATGGACTAATTAAAATCATATTTTTAGAAATCTTAAGTGCCTACATGGCACATACATGTGCCAACGTGAACCTTCAGTATGTTGATTCACGCAGTGTACCACGTAGGCCTTAAGGTTGGCAAAAATACGATTTTAATTAATCTAGGAGGTAATAGGACCCCCTTTAAGTTGGAGTGTGTCTCAGTAATTTCGTTTATAGTTCATGGTGGAAATAGTGCATTTTCTCTTTAATTTACTTGTCCAATATATAAAATCAAGAGAATTTTATTATGTTTTTTTTTTCCTTTTTACCCTCTTAGTAATAAATAACTACATAAAGTAGTAGTATAGACAAATTTAAAGTTTCAAAGTATTATTAATAAGTTTAATTCAGTAAAATACACCTCTTAAATAAAATTTTTTTAAGGTTTGTATCATGTCAATAAAAGTCAAGTAATATGAAATAAATTTAGTAAGAAAGTAGTGACACATAAAAAATATATGCACATGCATGTTCATACATATACACACACTTAGGGGTGGCCTGGTTGCGAACAGTTTATCTCAAGATTGGATATCCTGAAATAAGTTGTACCAACATGTATATATGGTAACTTATCTCATCCCCGTGATATAAAAAGTGGGATAAATAATTTTAAAACTAACTAATACCTCTAACCAAATGCTGGATAAAATAATCCTGAATTTTATCCCCAAAGTCGAAGACACATTTAAACTATTGATGTGACCTATTACACACCTATACTAAATAAAAGTGAATTTATTTACTCCCCGCGACACCAATGTCCAAGTTTAATGAGTGTAGTGGAGTACACTCGCCCTGGGGTGATGTCACGTTTTTAATTCAATATATTCCTATCAAATTTAACCCTAACCCGACCCAATCTCATAATATTTGACCCTAATCCGATTCAACCTAAAATATTAGACTCTAACCCGACTCAATCTAAATTAATACACCTAACTTGATCTATTCGGGTAGAATATGAATCGACAGATTCAATTTGAAGAGCATCAAGAATTGACAAAGACAAAATACAAAATCATTTCTCAGTTTTCATTCCAAGTTGAGTAGTAAATTTGAACCTGATTGAAGAGATGAAGAAACACTTGGGGGGGGGGGGGGGAGGGGGAGAAATAATTATTAAAATTTGAAAAAAAATTAAGAGAAAAAAACTATATTTTCTTGCAATATAGTAAAAAATCAAGCGATAAAAAGAATTTAAGTGCCAATTCTTCAAGGAAATGAGCTTGAATTTTTATTTTCAATGACCAATTCGAGAATTAAGGTTTTTGAGTTTGGGAATCCCAAATTGACTTAAATGATTTTTTTCGGTCAATATATCCATTGGGGGATTCAATTTATTAAGTTTTTAATATTTTTTACCGTTTATTTTTGAGTTTTAGAAGGTTGAAGGCGTTTTTTACGAGTGTAAGAAACGCGCCTTGACATAGATGTTGCGAAAAGTAAATAAATTCACTTTTATATAGGATAGGTGTGTAATAGGTCACATCAATAGTTTAAGTATGTTTTCGACTTTTCATGCATAGTATAGGGTGTAAACGATGATTTTTTCCTTAAATGTTATAAATACCCAAGTTAAAAAAATATATATTATATATAATATAAAATAGATATTATATAAATATGAGATTAAAATTATAAGAATAAAATGGACATTACATGAGATAAAGGGAGAGGGGGAGTATAATTATTTTTCAAAATTAAGAGGGAGTTTGATTTTTAAAACAAAGTTGGGGGGTGAAAAAGATTTTCATCCGAAAAAAATTGATTGAAATATACTTCTTGATATCTTTGCTGAAAAATAAAAAATAAAAGAGAATTATAGTGTTGGACATCGTGCATGTTGCCAATTAGTACTACATTTATTAAGTAATTTATATGCACTGTTTTTAGTAAGTTTTCTAATTTAAATACATAGTCTAAGTCAGAGAAAGTATGATTTCAGAAATCAAGAGTTATTAATAATTTCTGCTCCATCTTTTATTCTGATTTAGTTGAATATTAAAATCTTATGATTTTCTACTTCATATTTAACTCTATTCAAAAAATATAAAAGTTTATCGAGTTAAAAAAATTTCTGTCAATTCGAAGAATATAGAAACTTCATCGAGTTAAAAAAAATTCTTTCGATTTGAAGAATATAAAAACTTCATCGAGTGAATATCATTTTTTTTTCTGTTAATCAGCTTGTTAATTCTGTTTATGTATTTTCGAACAGAAATGGAAGAACCAACTAATACTGTTATGATTTATGCTTCTGGAGCAATGATGTTGTTTCATCAAGTTGCAATCTGCAATGATTGTAGTAGAAAAGTAAAAAAATAATTCAGTATTAATTTAAAAGATGGTAACAAAAGATGTTTTTCTATCTGACCACTTTTAATTTGTAGAGGTGTATCGCCGATAACGTTTCAACCTTGTCGGATGGCACTCCTGAGAAAGAGCGTTTTTTAGTAATGGAGGCATGAAATCATTCAGATTTTTTTGCAAAAATTATATTCCGAATGAACTGAAAGATGATTTTTATAATGCTTATAGTGTTTCAAAACTTCAAAAGAGTTATGGTAGGCTTTGGACAAGAAATACAAGATCGAAGATGTTGGACTGAAGAAACTTGTGGCTGTCAAATTTCTAGAATTTAAGATGATTAACAACAAGTCTGTTATGTATCAAGTCCAAGAATTGCAAGTTATCATTCATGATTTACTTGCTGAAGGCATGATCGTAAAAGAAACATTTCAAGTGGCAGTCTTTATCAAAAAATTACCTCCTTTGGGGAGGGACTTTAAGAACTACTTGAAGCACAAAAGAAAAGAAATAAAGTTGGAGGATTTGATTATTCGTCTGTGAATCGACGAAGATAATAAAGCTACAGAAAAGAAAGCTACTGCAAAATCAACATTATCAGGTACAAATAATATTGAAACTCCCCCAAATAAGAAGAAAAGAAAGAAGTCTAATAAAGATAAAAGGTACCAAGGAATAAAAAGGAAAATTACTATAACTGTAACAAGTTTAGCCACATGTCTTCAGAGTGTCATACTTCTAAGAAAGATAAGAAGAAGGACCAAGCAAACATGAACGAAGACATAAGCACTTGTGTGCAATGCCATCAAAATGTAATTTGGTAGGAAATCACAAAGCATGGTCGATATATATGGGTACAATCCACCATGGTTGTTCTAATAAGGAGTTGTTTTGTTCCTATACTTCATCAGGACCTGGTGAAATTATTTTAATGAAAATTCTACAATGACAAAAATAGAAGAAACTGGCAAAGATAATTTGTAAGATGACTTCAAAAAAGATTGTGACTCTTAACAGTGTCCTTCATATTTTCGAAATGCAAAATAATTTGAGGTCGATATTACTTCAAGTCAAAAATGAATTTAAATGTGTGTATGTCTTTGATAAAGCTGTAATTAGCAAGAATGACATGTATGTGGATGTATGTGGGAAAAGGATACCTTACTAAGAGATTTTTTCAAGTTAAATGTAATTGTGATTGAAATGAATAAAATTTTTATTTCTTCTTACTTGCTTGAGTCAAATAGTTTATGGCATGCATGTTTAGTTTGCAAAAATGATTAACTTAAAAATATTGCCTAAATTTGGAAGTAATAATCTGAAGTGTCAAGTATGTGTAGAATTTAAGTATGCTAAGTATCCTTATAAGTCGATTGAAGGAAACTTAGATTGAGTCGCTAAGCATCCATAAAGGTCTATTGAAAGAAATTTAAAATTCTTAGACTTAATCCATATGATATTTATGATATGAAGTCAATACCATCTCATCGTGAAAAAAGATATTTCATAACTTTCATTGATGATAGAACTCGATATTTATATGTTTATCTGCTTAATAACAAAGATGAGACAATTGATGCATTCAAGCAATACAAAAATAATGTTGAAACACAACTTGATAAGAAATCAAAATGATTAGAAGTGATAGGAGCAACGAATATAAATCTCCTTTTGAAGAAATATGTTTGAAATATACTATTATTCATCAACAACTGTTCCATATTCAATTTAGTTTAATAAAATTACAGAAGAAAATAGAATATTAAAGGAGATGATGAATGTTATGTTGATAAGTTTTGCTTTACCCCATAACTTGGGGATGGGGGGCTCTTATTTCGACAAATAAAATATTTAATGAAGTTTTCCATAGCAAAACACAATATATTTCATAATAGAAATGAAATGGATGAAACCTCAACTTGAAATACTTTAGGGTGTGGGGATATTTGGCTAAAGTACAGGTTCCTAAATTCAAAAAGGTCAAAATAGGATTGAATTAGTTGATTATGTTTTCAATGGATATGCTACCAATAACAAAACATAGCTCTTTCTGATTCATACATCAAAAAATTCAGACATTCATGTGAATACCATAATTAAATCAGATAATGTTAAATCTTTTGAAAATATTTATTAGTATAAGAATGAATGTGAGTCATCGAATGAAAGAGCTAAACGACCTTGAAAAGAATCAAAGAGGAATATACCTAATAAGGAGAATTCAAGTCGTGGTAAACATCAAAAGACACATTTTCTTTTGTTTCGATCCTTCAATATTTTTAGTGAAAAATGAGCCCCAAATTTTTAGAATAGCAATGTCTTCAATAGAAGCACAATAAAAAAGAGACATTTAATAGTGAAATAGAATTCATATTGAATAATCATACATGGGAATTGATTGATCATCATTCAGAAAATAAATCTTTGGGTTCTAAATGACCCTTTAAAAAAAGAGAAAGACGATGGCACAATTGATAAATATAAGGCAAAATTGGTTGTCAAAGAATTCAGACAACGAGAAGGTCTTGATTATTTTGACACATACTCGCCGATAACAAGAATCACTTCGATCATAGTGATAGCATTTGTTGTTGTGTATAGTCTTTAAATTCATCAAATAAATATGAACACAACCTTCTTAATTGGAGTACCGGAGGAAAAAATATAAATGGATCAATTCTAAAAGTTTATAATCCCAAGAAAAGAAAAGATGACAAGTCGACTTGTCAATTCAATTTATGGAATAAAACAAGTACCTAAACAATGCCATACAAAATTTGACCGAACAATATATTCAAATGAATTTAAGATTAATGATTTTGATAAATGTGTTTACGTCAAGAACACTTCAAATTTTGTAGTCATTTTGTGTTTAT
Source organism: Capsicum baccatum var. pendulum (assembly GCA_030864225.1). Lineage (NCBI taxonomy): Eukaryota > Viridiplantae > Streptophyta > Magnoliopsida > Solanales > Solanaceae > Capsicum > Capsicum baccatum. Next base: position 108,972,762 of record CM061551.1, read on the forward strand.
ATGTTGATGATATGTTAAATATGAGTAAGGACATTGTTGATATAAATGCTACAAAGCATATACTTGCTAGAAATTCTGATATGAATGACTTAGGAGTTGCCGACTTAATGACACAACACGACTCGGGGCCTTGTCGTAATGAGTGTCCCAAGTCCGACCAGGATCGGAGACCACCCCCGTTACGCAAATCAACCTACAGCATTCTGCCCTGAGTTGGATGAATTTTGAACATATAATAAGATAGTGTAACTATCCAGATTACAAACTCTGGGATCGGACTATTACCGAGACCTACCCAATCGAGTCCGACTATCCCATACCAACCGTCCAACCATACTAAGCCAAATCAAACCATAGATCCAACTATAACCAAATAAGTTCTAAAATATAATATAATTAATCACAAAATAAAATACGATGGAACAGTGAGAAATTATGTTCAATGATGTCAGCCTCAATATGAATGCCAATATTAAGGCTGACAGTAATACCAATCCCACCCATACCAACCCATAGAAGTACCATAAAACCTCTAACAAAAGGAATATCAAAATCTGGTAGGGACATGCCCCTAACCATAGCCAAAAGCAATATCCATAAATAGGTCAAGGTATGAAATAACATCTATGAAATGGAGCCTTCCGAAAAGATGAAAGCTCACCACTTCAATCCAACAGCTATCTTCGAATATCTGAATGCTAAGTAGGAGGAGTAGAATGAACGGTTCCTGCATCGAATGGGAATACAGCAACCGAAGCGTCACACCTCAAATCCTGTTGGGGCGGACAGACACCCGTAGCCGTAAAGGCCCGAGAGAACCAATTCATAACCTTGTACTTCCTATGCATGTAACTCTGACAACCAAATGTTCTGACAACTTGATATTATGTATTGATGAAAATAATTACACATGCACGCACAAACTAATATATACAACACTTGGCCATTGGGGCCACCATGTCTAAAATCAGGACACTACCATAAGTTTACATTAGTCTACAAAGCCTCTAAAAGATACATAGACTTAGCTAGGATTGGGACAACTCCCCCGCCCTACTCTTAACCTACTTCATATTACCAAAATATATGGAACAGACTCGGAAAGCCCGGAATCAACCTGAAGCTCACCAATATGCACGGAATAGCCTGCGCTCCTACGAGTGAGGTATATAAGCTGAAGTACCTGTGTCTGCAGCATGAAATTCAGGTCCCCAGTGAGGGATGTCAGTACAAAAATATGTACTGTATATGTAAGGCTAAAAGTAACAACATATGATACACGAGCTCAATAAAAATCAGATACAAGTGTATAAGTAGTACTAGTAGACCACCTTTATATAAACTTGTGGGACTACGTACATTACGTTCCTTTCTTTATTTTTACCCTTCTTACTTTATAATCTTTGTAAGCCATATATAATGCAAATGACCAGCTGATCTGTGGTAAATAGATAAATTAGGATCGGCCCATGCTAGGCTTACGCCCCTGAGCTGCCATCTATATATAAAGATTGGGATCGGCCTAGTCTAGGCTTATGCACCTGAGCTGCCACCCACATATAAAGGTATCGAGATCGGCCCATGCTAGGCTTATGCCTTTGAGCTGCCACTCGTTTTATAGATTTACGTTACTTAGTTTATTTAGCCTTTGAGATTGTTACTTTGGTGGTCATCACATTATGGTACCTTGAACCAATAATCTGCTAATAAGAGACATATAAATGGATACTTAATGCAACAAAAATGAGGTAGGGAGCTGTTGGCATACAAAATGAAGTGTTTAGAAGTTGAAAATACACATGGATCTTATTTGAGTAAACGGAGAACTTCTGAAATTTTCTAGTGAAAATAGAGAGTGGAAACAAGGTCATTGGCTACATGGAATGTAATGTGCTGCTATTAAGTGTCACTTGTTATAGGACAACCTTGGAAACTTACTTGGTGGAACAAATGTTTGATTTCATGCCAAAGAGTAGAAAATGGAGTATGTCTTACATACCTGGTTATATAGCTCTGAAACTAACCCGACTTGACTTCTTGCCTTTTATATTACCTATCTACAATAGAATATATGGTAAACTAGTATCAGCAACTAACCAACACATTTAGGCTACTTAACTTTATCAAAATAGTAATCGGGCAGTAAACACGTAATCTGTCAATCAAGGACGTTATTTTAACCCTTTTCTCCTCCAATTTCACCCACATACTATACATGTCCTTATAAGATCACCGGAACTACCTCAGCTTCATTACACCCTCCAAACAACACACAAAACACATTGGGCAGTAAACAAGGGCAATAATTAGTTCGGTAGTGTACCACCACACCTTTCTTCTATATTTCATTACAAACTAATCACACCCTTCTCCAATAGCAACATGGCAGTCCATAACATGAACATACAAAACAGTCCACAAAATCATCCCAAATCACTCTTATTGTAGAAACCCATTATTGAACTCATCATCTCTTGAGTTCTCAATAACAATACATTCATAACTCTCTTTCAAATTCATATACAAGGAGAACAAAATGGAGCAGTCACCTTACCTCAATTCTGTAACTTATTCCTTTAATTGAACTCTTTAAGAACTTGAACTTTCCTTCACACTTTAAACCAAAGAAAAAGAGAAGTTCTTTAATATCAAAGAAAAGTGAGCAGATTGCTTGTTTTATATTCTTCCATATATTTATAATTAAGCACTTCTAACATATTCTCCTAGTCTTCTATGAGATAATTAAACAAAATCTAAAGTTTTTTCACTTACCTTTTGCTGCAAAAGTTGGGGTTTCTCCAAGAACCCTAGAAAGGAAAATAGGGCTGCTCCTAGCTTCTTAAAAGAAAGTAAAGAGATTTTGTGAAATGTAACCCTTCTTTATGATTTAATAATGAGGGAAATGGTCAGCAACTTCTTCTTATAAAGCCTCTATTTTTTTGGCCATCCACTTAGCTGATTTTGGACCACAAATTTAATCAAATTGGCCCAAGTAGGTGATGCACCTACTTAAGGAGTTCAAGCAGCTCAAAATGTCAAAGTAGGTGATGCACCTACTTGTTTAGTTTCTTAGTTGGGCTCAATTATATTTAGGCCTTGGCAGATTTGAGTATTGGGCATTTTTCCCATTTTTCTTCTTCTTTTACTTAATTTTGGCCCAAATAAGTATTCTAATAAAGGCCCAAATCTGATTCATGGACTGGGTCCATTAACTTGGATCATATAGCTCAAGTAGGTGACTCACCTACTAGCTTAATTAAGTCAAGCAAGCACCTCAATATTTCCTTCCATTTCCACCTCCTAATCACCTTAATCTAACTTACAACTTATACACACTTAGTCACTTTAAACTTTAAATTCAAATACCAGCTTACGATCCCAAGTTTAAATGGTTGTATTGACGTTAATTTGCTTGCATCACATTAAAATGTACCGGCAGCCTCTATCATTCCATCTACACCATTAATACTTGCATAACAAATCTCATCTGTTACCTATACCATATGACCATACCAGGTTCCATATAATTAGAATAAGTACAAGCAAGATACGGGATGTTACACGAAGAAGGGTTAGTGGGTGAACGCTAGCATGAACTCAGGATAAGGATAAAATATGTCATTTATAAATCCAAGTAAAAACCATCCATGTGTAAATAACGATACATAATTATATATATATATATATAAAGGATCGGGTTTAGCATGCCATTAAAACCTTTACCTGGGTTGTGTAGCTCTGCTATCCTAAGCATCCGACCAGGAAAACTTTATTTTTTTCTGAGTCAACTTAGTCAAAGGAGCAGTTATCGTCGAAAATCTCTCCACAAATCATCGATAATACCCAATCAAACCAAAGAAGCTCTGAATGTCTGTTGGAGTCATGAGTTTAGGCCATCTTTTAACCACCAACACCTTTTGCAGATCCACCATGATCCCCTCACTAGAAATAATATGACCAAGAGAAGTCACAACGTCTAACCAAAACTCACTTGGAGAACTTGGCATACAACTGTTATTCCTTCAAGGTTTTCAATACCACATGGAGATGATTAGTATAATCCGCCTCACTTTTGGAATAAACCAGAATGTCATCAATAAACACAATGATGAAAAGATACAAGAACTGCCTGAAAACCCTATTCATCAAGTCCATAAATACCGACGGGGCATTAATCAAACCAACTAACATCACCAAGAATTCAAAGTGCCCATACTGAGTACAAAAAGTCATCTTAGGGATATCCTCCTCCCTTATCTTAAGCTGATAATACCCAGACCAAAGATCTATTTTATAATAGAACTTGACACCTTGCAACTGATCAAATAAGTCATCTATCCTTGGAAGAGGATACTTGTTCTTGATCGTTACCTTATTCAACTACTGATAGTCAATTCACATCTGAAGGTACCCATCCTTCTTGCGCACGAACAACACCGGTGCACCCCACGGGGATACACTAGAATGAATAAATTCCTTATCCAAAAGATCTTTAAGTTGCTCCTTGAGTTTCCTCAACTCGGCCGGAGCCATTCTATAAGGAGGAATAGATATTGGACGAGTGTTCGGAACCAAATCAATACCAAACTCTATTTCCCTATTCGGAGGAACACCAAGAAGATCATGCAGAAAAACCTCAGAAAACTTATTTACCATTGGACCTGACTGTAAAGAAGGACCTTCCGAGTTAGAATCTTTAACCTGGACCAAGTGATAAAGACAACCTTTAGAGATTAAACTCCGAGCTCTAAGATAAGAAATAAACCTCCCCCTAGGAGCTAGAGAATCACCTTTCCATTCTATAACTGATTCATAGGGGAACCTAAAGACAACCTTACGGGCACGATAATATAAGGATATGTAACTTGAGTGTAACCAATCCATCTCTAGAATAACATGAAAATCCATCATATAAAGTTCAAACAAGTCCACCAAAGTCTACCTACCACTCACAGATACCACACACCCCCTGTAGACTTTCTTAGTAATAACCGAGTTACCTATCGAGGTAGAAATAGAAAAGGATTCAAAACAACACCAGGATCAAAACCAATACATACAGCCATGAATGGGATCATATAAGAAAGAGTGGATCCTGGATCAAGCAGATAATACACGTCATGAGAATAGAGTTGTAACGTACCAGTAATGACATCAGGTGATGCCTCAGATTCTTGCCGAGATACAAGAGCATACAACCTATTTTGGCCAGTGCTGGTACCAAATGCAGGACCAAACACCAAAGCCGCACCACTAGTCACAGGAGCAGAAGATGAAGAAATCAGAGATTTGATCGCTCTTAAAGCTCCCTTACCAACCAAATAATTCTTGAGCATATATCCTGGCTAGATATATTTAAAATATTTGTCCCTTCCTTCGTCACAGTAACCCCGATGAAGACGACCACAAAATTGGTAAAGATAGCATGAAGAAGCTGGTTGAACCCCACTCGCCTAAGCTTGGACACCTTGTGCCCAAAATTTATCACCACCTTACTGACGCCAATCACTCAACTGCCTCAGGTAAGGAGCTCTAGTAGAAGAGAAGAAACCAAAACTCCCGCACTTATTTTTTGACCATTTACCTCCATCTTGACCACCTTGCGATTGAGCACCTCCTTGGTCAGAAAACCTGTTCCTCTTACCCTGCTTATCTCCGGAGTTCGCCTATTTCCTCTTCTCATTCTCCACCTGCTGCATGTGGACAACTAACCTCAAAATGTCCATATCCTTAAGCAATAAAGTAGTCTTACTTTCTAATATCAAATCCCAAGATAGCCTAGAAGTGAACTTTCTCATCCTCGCTCTTATGTCAGCCACCAAATCAGGAGCATACCTTGACAACTGATGAAATTTCAAGGCATATTCCTTGACAGACTTTCTCCCTTGCTTAAGATTTAGAAACTTCTCCATCTTTACTTTACTCAGCTCTTGAGGAAAGAAATGAGCCAGAAAAGCGCCAGAAAAGGCATCCCATAAGGACAACTCCTCCACATCACCTGTATCCCTATCCCACTTTTTGTACCATTAGTACACAACATCCTTGAGCTGATAAGCTACAAAGTTTACACCTTTAATATTTGTGGCCTGCATCACCCTGAATATCTACTCTATTTCACCTAAGAAACCTTAAGGATCCTCCTCCACCTTAACACCCATAAAAGTAGGAGGATTCTATTTTATAAACTGTCCAACCCTTATGTCCTCAACAGACAACCCACCAGACGTATCTCGCTAAGCCTAAGCAGCAACTAACTGAACAATAATATGAATAGATTAGAAATTCTGCATTATTCACCTCACCTTGGGGAGGAATAAAAGCAACCAAAGGAACTCTAGAGCAATTAAGGATAGGACTCTGAGATTCAAGACAAACTCCAGACGTAGGATGTACCCCATCAACATTGTCCCCAGATGGGACTGAAAAGTTTTGTTGTGTTCCAAATTGTCAAGGCATTATCTGAAAAGTGAACAACCAAGGATTAGAGAAGAATTCCAATACTTAGACTCTAAGCAATTATACAAGAGTGAATCCTAATACAACTCTGTAGAGCTACACATATAAGAGACTCTAAGACCTAGACGAACCTAATAGATGACTAACATCAAGAGTAAGACTGATAGACTACCCATCCAACCCAATCACCTGAGTTACCAATACTACATACCACATCTTATATCACACATAACTAACATCAACAATATTTATAATATCCAATATTTAATCTACTACTCACATATAAATAGAAAACCAACAATTAAACATCACTATACCAATCTATAACTCTACTTTCTAGACACATCAATCATTACTACCTTATATGATCTCATTATCTACACACTTTAATCCTCTTACAAAACCTTCTTTACCTTATACTAATCTTTATAATACCAAATACATACTCTATCAACCTAACTCATAACCTTCACTCTTTCTAATAATCCAATGATCCATACCCTTATACCAACCTAGCACTTCTTATTCTCCAATAATTTACTCTATATCAAACATAATATTATACTACATACCCATCATAACTAACTCATATAATATCCTTATAATACACATAAAGCCAAGCCATAACCAACACTACAGACTCTGGGATAGGCCTATTACCATGACCGATCGTCCTATACCAACCAGCCAACTATACCAAGCCAAACAAAACAATAGATCCAACCATAACCAAATAAGTTCCAAAACATAATATGATTAATCCTAAAATGAAATATAATGGCACAGAGAGCAATTATGGTCAATGTCGTCTGCCCTAATACCAATGCTAATATTAAGGCTGACTCCAATACCGATCCCGCCCATACCAACTATAGCAGTACCACAAAGCCTCTAACCAAAGAATACCAAAATCTAATTGGTACATGCCCCCAACCATAAGCAAAAACCAATATTAATAAATAAGTCAAGGTATGAAATAATATCCATGAAATGGAACCTTTCAAAAAGATAAAAGCTTACTACTTGAATCCAGATGTTGTCCCAAAAAAATCTAAATGCTAAGCAGAAAGAGTAGAAGAGCCTGTTTCTACATTATGTGGGGATACATCGCACGAAGATGGGTTTGCTGGTGAACGCTAGTATGAACTCAGGATAAGGATAAAATAATATCATTGATAAAACCAAGTAAAAACCATCCATATACACACAACCATGGACATATATATATAACCATGCCGGGAAGAGGACCGGGTTTCGCATGCCATTAAAATATTTACCTGGGTTATGTAGCTCTATTGTCCCAAACTACCCACGGGCTATATGGGTTTAGCTTCCCCTCCTAAAAGGGCCCCAGTACGTGAAGCCGCACGACCAGGGAAGAAAACCTAGGATGACTAGAACATTGGCAAATATGAGTTTCTAGATTTGATCCCTTTGAGACCTCCACCTTCCACGGCTTTGTTACACACCCTCTCCCTTAAGCCCAATAAAAACTATTTTCCAACAAAACCATTATTGCATTGTAGTTAATTAAAGCTATTAGTAGTGGTTTCTTCCTACCAACTAAAACTTGCAAGTATTGTCCTTAGCCAATCCTTAGGGGATTCTCATGTACCTCACATGATTTTCAATTAAACAAAAACCATGGCTACCAAGGCCTTTCAATCCATTCAAAACCATTTAAACCATTCATATAATTTAGGGATTTATTACTAGGTTTAAACCATGCATAAGTTTCATTGAAAACCCAATATTATAGTGGAAACATTGTTATAGACATTTTATCAAACACATTAGGGGCATAGTATTTCCAAAACCAATGTCCATTACCAAAGAACCATTCTCATGCAACCAATTATGAAAAACCACCATTAATTCATAAAAAAACATAATTAAAAACATGGGAAAATCATAACCAAACATTCATAATCCAAAACCTCCAAATCATATTTGAAAACCCAAAATCATACAACATTCAAATCATGAAAACATTGCATAAAACCATTCCTTTAGTTGGAACTAACAATGTAAGAAGAGAACATTCCTTAAACTAAAATGATGATCGACAAAAATCACCAAGACAAGCCCCAATTTACTCCTTTAGATGAAACCCTAGCTTCCTTTGCCGAAGAACTCTATAGAGGATTTAAGAGTGTTTTTTAAGTATTTAAGAATAAAATAATAGGGAAAATAACCTTCAAAGTGAAATATAAATCGTGGGACCTTATTAGGATAAGTGGGGAAATATCCAGATTGCCTACACTTAAACTATATTAAATTTTCGTCATAGGGTATGACTGACCCTTACGAGTTGTACCCATCCTGTACGAGTGGTGCCCACCTCTTGTACCCTAGGATTTTCCCCTTGGACCCAACACTTTCCAAGATACGACATACCTAAACCCAAGTCGTATTCAAGTGTACGACTAGTAGCCATAAACCGTACCCCTAGTAGAATAGAATCCAGGAGGTTTGAACACTGACTACCATACGAGCCCTGGGTACGACTCATACCTTGGCTCACAGTTAGTGGTGAGCCACTCATGCTCAGATATAACTTAAGTTATTAAGTCTAAGGTTATGTAAAGTAACCAAACAACCCGAAACCAACTATACGACGCGTACCACCCAAATTATACCTACTCCAGTAACTAATCTATCCCACCAACTAACACTAGTCAGCATACGACTGGAACAGACCATCCATACCCCAAGTGTATGATTCATTCCCTTAAGTCGTATCTTACCCAAAAACCAAAAATCAAGGAAATTTTCAAAGGTCTTGAAATCAGGGTGTTTCACTTAATCTTAGGAATTAAAATTCACAAGACTCCTCAAGGTCTAGCATTGTCATAATCTCGCTATACTAACTGGTAATTGAAAAGGTTGAATATTTGGACTTTAAAGTAGCAAGAACTCTAATTAATTTAAATAAATTCTCTTGTGAAGAATAGGGCATAGCAAGTCTCAAATGGAGTATGCTGGAGTGTTGGGAGTTTGATATACATCTAGAATTGTACATGGCTAAATACAACTTATGTCATAAGTAAATTAAGTCGGTATACTAGTAATTTCAATTAAAATCATTGGATGGAAATGAAATGAGTATTAGGATATTTGAAATATTCCCAAGACTAAACTTTGCATTATAATTCATAACCTGTGGTTATTGAAGGATATTGTGATGCGAATTGGATAACCGGGCCGAAAGAAGTTAAATCAATAAGTGGTTATGTATTTAATATTAAAGGAGGAGCAATATCTTGAAAGTCATCCAAACAGACATGCATCACTCGCTCAACAATGGAGTCGGAGTTTTTAGCTTTAGGCAAAGTATGGAAGAAGCTGAATGGCTCCAAAACTTTTTATAAGATATTTCATTTTGGCCCAAATCACTAGCATCATTTTTCATACACTGCGATAGTCAAGTATTAATAGAAAGGGCTGGGAGCATTATGTATAATGAAAAATCTCACACATTCAACGAAGACATGATATCGTTAGACAACTACTTTCTAGTGAAATTATCACATATGTTGAACCATTTATAAAAGGCCTAACTAGAGAAGGAGTTTACAAATCATCAAAGAAAATGGGACTATGACCAAGGACAAATCAACTTGACGGTAATTCTACCTAAAAAACCGGAGATCTTAAGATTTAGGTTCAAGGTGAAAACAAAGTTGTGTTTGACAGTTTAGTATTGTCAAAATAAAAATGTTGGTCCATTAGCAGATGTAGACAATGTTCAATACCAAGATAAGTATAACTACTTTTAAACATAATTACATATTTAGGAATCACCTATATGTGTGAAGTGTAAGCTGATTCAAGGAGGATTTTATTAGGCCAGTTCTCTATGCACTTATAATATCAGGTTGTGTTCATAGCTGAAAGAAACAAACCAATAGTGTTGATTGTGTGACATGTGGTTTTCTAGGTATGCACTAAAACTCGACGGTTCAAAGATATCAAATCTACAGATTGACCGAGTATATCCAACATATATTCACTACAAAAAGTCCAAAGAAAAACCTACTTATCCATATGCGATTAATCTTTAATTACGAATCACACAGGTTTATGCATGTTTTTTTATTATATATCCATTCCTCATTCATATGAGGAATATCAAGTTTTTAATAGGTGTGAATAAAAAATAAATAGACACGATGGGAAAAGGTGCATGTTAAAAGACACCTTTTTACTTTGAATGGTCGTGACCTTTCTAATGGATTGTGATTCTTTCAATATGTTGTCACTTTTTTGATATGTTGTGACTTTTCCAAGAACCTCTTCACTGGTTATAAATTGAGAGGACTAGCTTTTTTAAAAAAATTAAAGGTGGGCACCAACCCATTTATTAAAACCAAAAACAATACAAACAGACCAAATAGTTTTGACTCAAAAACTCGGGTCTTAGACACAAAAGAAGTCAAAGATCAAGATTAGGAAAGTTTTTAACTTTTTCTTCTCAATCGATGCTCCATTCTCCTAAAAGATTGAATCTTCTACAAGCTACATATTTCTTTGCTTCAATCTACAGAAGTCCAATTTTGTTGAAACCATTGAAGCTAAGATCCTCTATTCCTTTTTATTTTTTTTACTATTATTTATTTATTTTCCTCATATCGATAGAATGAACTTCTATAGAAGTTGATACCACCATCAGATCTGAGAAATCAGAAGTCCATAGTATTGACTTTTGAATTATTTTTTATAAATTGAAATAAATTTTTCTAACTAAGATCAAAGTGCAGATAAATCTCAAGCAGCATGCCAAAGTGTGGATATGCATGCCAGTCGCCACCCCCAAGCTCTCAACTGATGAGGTACTCTTATCCAAAGAAAAAAAGTTTTCACTTTGGTATATTTATGTATTTGACTCATCTGCTCCTCAGTGCTTGTTTTCTTATTTGCTTATGTTATGTAGAAACCTTTTGATCTTGCCTTAGTTATGTTGAATGCTTCTTCAAATATGAGGTGTGCCTTTTTTATCCAATTCAAGTATGCTCCTTCCGATATTTCTGAGATGTTATGAAATATATAAATCCCTAGAAAATCAAACACTAGGTTAGTTTAAAATCGTCTAGAGTATTACCTTCCTGAAGGGAATGTAATACTCTTACTCACATACCTTCCTAAAGGGAAGTTAATACTCTTACTCACATTTTCTCCATAAAATCCTTAATGATGTTGACCTCCATTGTCAGTAATACTCTTACTCACATTTTCTCCATAAAATCCTTAATGATGTTGATCTCCATTATCACACACCATGGTATCTCCCAATTTCCCTGAATAACTTGGCATATACTCCATGAATCAGTTTCCACAATCAGATGTTGAACGTAATGGCTTTTGCAATAAATTAGGCATTCATTTATTGTTGTTGCTTCGACTACCAGACTTGTTGTATCAGGGATTTTCAGACCCCTAGCCATAACAAAGCTACCTCCCACATCCCTTAAGAAAATGCAACTGACCTGGGGCATGGGCTTCCCTTAGAAGCCCCATTAATATTAGCCTTCAACCAGCTTTGAGGGGGTGGACACTACCTAATAATTATTTTCTGGTAAATGGGTCTATAGCCCTGTAGAACATGAACCATATAAGGCCAATCCTTACCTGCAACCTCCACTTTATAACTGAATTTCATTAACTTTGCAATTAAGTAATTTATTTTCCAAAAAATATTTCTCCAACTGTAAGACCCACCATGCATTTTATTGTTTCTTATTTTCCACAAAAATTATATGATAATTATAGGAATCGTCTGATAGATAACTTTAACTCTAGCATTATCGCTTCTCTCTTTTCACAATCTTACATGTTGCGTTATATTTAACCTACTGTTAATTATTTCTGCTGATTCATAATAATGCAACCACACTTTCCGCTACCTCTCTTTTTAGAAAAAAAATGATTAAAAGTTTCCTTTGCTAAAGCATTACAACATACACAATCCTGGAACTTGTTAGGGTCCTACTGATGCATAACAGCTGCAATTGGTACCTTTCCCAACTAGACCCTCCAAGTAAGAAAAGAGAATTTAAAAGGAATACCTTGACACCAAATGTCCTGCATATTTTCTGAAATTTCTAATCTCTATCTTAAAATATCCCAATCACTCTTAACAGTGAATTTTCCACTATTGATTTTGGTCCATCAAGGTCTGTCACTTTTACTCTCAAGTTGCACCAAATTCATGTTAGTTATGATATGAGCAACCACTTTCTCTAGGACTACATCTTGCATTTTCTTAAAGTTCCCCCCTTCATCATTTAAGAAATCTCCTATATCCCTTAAGGGATGACAAGTTGGCATATTAGAAGGCTTCATAAACAAAGAGCTAGTGTTTGTCTAATTATCAAAGCAAAATGTAGATGTAACACTTTTAAACTCCCAGCATATTGAATTTTCAATCTTCTCCCTTTTTTCCAGCATAGCTTTCCACACCTGTAAACCATATTTTCATTAGACTAAAGATGGAATTTGTTTCTTACAGTATTTGTTTCACAAAAAATTAGTCCACAAGTTGTTCTGAGTCCTAAATCTCCACCATAACATAGCATACATAGACTTAGAGATATCATTCAGGGCTCTAAAACCTAGCCCCCCTTCATTCTTTGGTACTCACACTTTATCCCATTCAAATCAATGCTTGCTCCTTCCACTTTCCTTAGTACTCTAGAAAAACTTTGCAAATATCCTATGCAACTCCGTAGTAACACACTTTGGAGGAACTAATGAAGATAGGACTTATATTGGTATGCCTTGCAATACACTTGTCAAAAGAACTTCCTTCCCCCTATATGAGAGCATTCTACCTTTCCATGATTTGAATTTTCCTCTAACTTTGTCTAGTAGATCTGCATAGTGCTCTTTACTCTTCTTGTGTGGAAAATGGGACAACCAAGATATTTCAGAGAAAAAGATCCCTTGGTCATTTCTGTACATTGCTCCACTTTTTGCACCACATTAGTATAAGTATTTTGATGCATATAAAAGAAATTTTTGTCTTTGTTCAACATCTGTCCTGATTGTTGCACATACTCATGTAAAATCTACATAATCCTCTCAAGAGAGTATTTATTAGAGGAAGCAAAAATTATGTTGTCATCTGCATATACTAGATGATTAAGATTAGAGCTCCATTTAGACATTCTATATCCAACATAACAAGGGTCCTCAAATAAATTATTCATAGCCCTTGTCAACACCTCAACAGACAATATAAAGAGAGACGTAGATAATAAATTCTCTTGTTTAACCCCTCTAGTGGAGTGGAAAAAAACAACAACCTGCCCTTTGAACAAGATAGAATACTAATTATTAGAGATCAATCTCCAAATTACATCCACCATCCTGTTAGAAAAAATCATTTTACTTAGCACATTCATCAAGAAAAATCATGAAATTTGTCATCTATTTTGCGGAGAAATGACTTTCGGTGTTTTTCACAAGTTTAAATACTTTCGAAAATAAAAATTTTTAAACTCGAGAATAGAGTCGCCACTTAATTTATTTAGGAAAATCAAGAAAAACCTTTAAAAATTACTTAAATGATTCAAAACAGAAAAAATCATTTATGTTTAGAAATTTCGGGTAAATGATTCCTATTAATACTCTTGGAAGGTTGTTAAGGCTCCAAGAGTATCCGCTAACTTGCGGTTATCCAAAAAATTTGAAAATGATTCCTTGACTAACTCTGAAAGAAGAAATTGGTGTTTTTGAAAATAGGAATTGATTAAGAAAATATTTTTATAAGGTTTATGCAAAATCTATTTTTTAATGACTTAGTAGGGAATTTAACTAGTTCTAAGCAAGTTAAAGTTAAATATCACGTAAAGGGGAAAGGGGAGAGTTAAAATACTTTGGCTCGCAAGCCCAAATGTCCTAATTTAATTGAGCTTTTGGCCCACCTGCACCATCCTAAACTATTCATTTAGACTTTCGGCCCATCATCACCTGTCTTAAATATTGGGCTTTTGGCCCATAACCTATCCTAAACTATATTTTTTGGGCCCTTTACCCCAAGATTTGCTTCACCTATATTAGTTAACAACTTTGGCATCGAGACCTAAATGAACGAATAGATAAATAAACAAACCAAAAATACAAAAATAACCAAAATAGAGACTTTTCGAGTCTCCTAGCATCTTCATCAATGGGCTTTTAGCCCCCTTTTTCTTCTTCCATCCTTTTTCACCTGTAGGACTTTTTGGGCCTTCGAAATTGACTTAGGGGTAATGGGCCTCAATGACCCATATTGATAATGCAAAATGGGACAGAGTCTATTTAGGACTCGAATGTATCCACATGCAAAGAAAAAAGTAAAGAAATTAATATATGTTTCAAATGTTAATATCTAAAACAATGACATGAAAAACATAACTTATTATCAATCATTTATAATGACCAATTTTACAACTGCATTAAACAGGTTAGAACATCCTCTCTTACATAATTAGCCTTGCAAAACCTTTAAGATTTTTAGGCCAATGAACCAAAATCCGTCCATGATGACGAAGTATTAATGAACAACCTACTCAAGTGACATACAAATAAGCTTGAAAATTTTATTTCCCAGATAGATGAGACGATGACCTATCATTAAGCTCGAATGAAATACGAACCAGAATCTATAAAATGAAATAGTGGTAGGCCTAAAATGGCAAGATCACATATTATATCTAGATATGGCAAAAATTTGACATAGCTAATAATTATAAGACAAGGCCAAATGAAAAGATAGATGGGGCAACCAACAAATTAACAAGAAGATCTTGCTCCCAGTTATATCAAGTATACATATAGAAGTCAAAATAACAAGACAAAAATCGAGCAAGAAGAGTTGTCCACTTTCTAAAACAAGATGTTGCTTATCTAAAAACCTTTTTAAATCATTTTAACTTGCCAATTGAAATTTCCAATCCTAGAAGAAGTCTCACCCTATTCCAACAATCAACTAGGAACATGATTTTCAAATTTTCATTCAAAAGAGACCTTCAGGATTTCACAATTAATGGTAAGACATGCCTCAAAAAGCTAGGCAGTGAAGCATCCAACAAACATAAAGAACTCATCACATAGACTTTAAAATAATTTTGATGGGAAAAATACTTAAGATTAACAGAAAACCTATGCCAAAGGAGCAATCTTTAGGAAGAATTATTCCTTTCAAGGCCTAAAAAATATCGCAAAGAGCCAAGATGTTTATTTTTTCAAAATTTTGTCAAAATAAACTAACACCATGCAACCTTGATCAAGAAAATATAACTGATCATTATCTTTTAGCTACTGTTAGGATCAAACACAAGATAACCAAATCGATTTATGAAGCTATTTTATGTATTAAAAAATGACAGTTATGTGGATGCAGGAAATATGTCAAAATAGAGTTAAACAAGCACAAATTAACATAAAGATAGGGAGAGACACAAAACACTTCATCTATTACACAGGAAACCAAAGAAGTATTGTCATTAAACAAAATCATTCAAAGCTTAAATAAGTCCAGTTAATACACGCATTAATGAGTCATATACTTTCAAGCATCTCTATTCTCACAGTGAATGATATTACATGAATAATGATTTGAACTACAATATCTTCACGGACAACAGACTTAAATGAAATGGAATCATTAAATATTGAAATAACCCACTACAGCAAGATATAAATTTTGATTCAACAAGTGACATAATAATAACTTTCACATGCAAATCCTACGGCCATCGAGGCTTATACAGCCAATAATACCAGCATTATCACATTTGCAGGTACATAACTACTTCTAAGAGATGAAGAAGAAATCGACAATAAAAATAAAAGGGGGGACGTGTTTACCTTTCCTAAGGCAGTAAAATGAGACTTCAAAGCTATCGTCGGACTCTAGACCGCCAGAAAACTTCACAAACACTGCTAATCAACAACTTTCTAGAAAAAATCATTTTTACTAAGAGAAATGAAATAGAACTCTTTTTCATAAAGGCTTTTTTGCCCTTTTCCTTTTTTTCCCCAAGAGCCTCTTTTTTTCTGCTTAGTGATAGGCTTATATAAAATATAAAATTGAAGGAGACTTGCTGCTTACCTCAATGTGGGATTTCTTGGGTAAAACCAAAATCCCACGGCCTTAAATCAATCTCAATAAATGGATGGTGAGAGATGGGTTCTCATCCTTGATCGTACCATCGACGAATGGGAAGGATCCAAATGGAAATTCTCAGAATATTCCACAGATTCCAAAGATTTTGGAGGGAATTAATTTGGATTTTGAATTTCAAACAAATTTTTTAGAGGATTAAAGTGATTGAAGCCACATATTGTACTAATTCGAATAAGAAAAGATAATGGGCGATGTGTCATCTAAGGTGACCTGAATTCGACCGTTATTGGGTTGGAGACTACAGATTTCAAGAAGCTTCATCGAAGTTACTGGACGAGTTAAAGTCGGGTTTGGGTTGACGAATTGAGGCTGCTGAATTATTGTTCGATGGGTTCGGGTTTGGTTTATCGTTGTTCAGGTGTTTGCTGAAGTTATCAATGTTGGCTTGTTTGTTGATATCACTGCTTGTGTATTGCTAAGATTTTTGTCTATTTGTTGTATGGTTAAGCTGAAGGGGAAATGTAGAAATAGTAATGGGTTGGGTCGATTCTTAGCTGAGTGGGCTGGTGGAGGGTTTTGTTGGGCCTGATCTGATGAGGTGTTTGGCTGGTGGGATGATGAAATAAATAAAAAGGGAATGGGCTAGAGTGTTGCGCTGAACGGGTTAATTTTTAATTAGGGAAGGGATTTTATGGAGTTGGAAATAGGAATTTATTAAATAGCCCATTGATTGGTATTTAGTCAATTTTATTTAAATTTTAGCCAAAATTAAAAATAAATTGACCAATTGCAATTGTAGTTGTGGTCAGTTTGATTTCAATCATTGCTGAATTCAATATATTGACTAAATTAATTTGGGGTTCGATATGAAATAATATCCAATTCAATTCCGAGTTTCTTGGTTTGACAAAATCAAACATATATTTTTCTAAATAAATTAATTTTGAGAACAAGTTATATTTATATCAAGACTTTATTAATTTGAATTAATTTTCAAGACGGGCCTTGATTAAAGCATTATTTTTAATAAAATAATTATTTACATAACAAAATTATACAATCTCTTATATATGAATACAAAATATATAATTACTACTTAAAATGATGAAATTACGCATATAAATATCTTTAAAATTTTTTATTTGGATAAAATAAATGTTGTAA
Organism: Capsicum baccatum var. pendulum; assembly: GCA_030864225.1. Taxonomy (NCBI): domain Eukaryota; kingdom Viridiplantae; phylum Streptophyta; class Magnoliopsida; order Solanales; family Solanaceae; genus Capsicum; species Capsicum baccatum. The sequence continues at coordinate 108,990,493 of CM061551.1, forward strand.
TTTTTTTAAAAATAAAAAAAATAGAATTAAACTTAGACTTGGAGGGTGAAAATTAGGTGTCAATAGCCACCCCCTCTCTTTGGGTAGGGTGGATGCAAGTAAATCTGGGCAAAGAGAGTTTGACGTTCCTAATTTTTATCCGACCATAAATTTATTTTCAAAAGAGATTGACTTTCGCATGGATTATTAGGGAGATATGGCCGGACCTTGAAATCAGTTTACCTACATATCTCAAGTTACATGAGAATTCAGGCCACTTGTAGCTCATAAAGCTTGATTTTTAAGCACGATTTTTAAAAAATTCATAAACCTTCTCAATTGTCAAATTTTAATGAAACCAAAAAGTTAGAGAATAAAAGAATTGGGGTGAGAGGTACAATGCATTTGATTTTTCAACATGGTGCCCAACCTACATATCCCAAAGACTTAAAGAATCAAACTGCTTGTAGTTCAACTCGATTGGTAGAAAAAATAGTCCTTTATTTTAGATAATGTTTGGCTTAGGATGAGTGACAAGCCAATTGAGTTATGAAAAAGAGGTTTGCAATATCTTAAACATGAATGTGGGATCCTTCACATACATAGACAAGAACTTACCTGGACATAATTTCCAAAACTCTAAGTATGTTGTCACCAGAATTTGAAAGAAAGAGAAGGTTACCCTCAGTATGAGTTTAGAATTATCCCGAACGTGAAGCTAGAACCAGAATATCCCAAAATACCTATATGCCTTCTAATAGGGGTGTGGTTTGATGGTGGTGGCAATCATCCTTTATCTCACGTCTAAGGAGTTTGACGTTCCTTTTTAGACTATGTCCTATTTTGCTGCTAAGAAAGAGTTACACATTATGCTGCATCCTTTTTGGAGTCATCCGCACCTATGATTTTGATTTGAGATATTCATTCTCTCGAATGATCTTAAAAATATTTCAAAAATAAATTGTTAGTAATAAACATGATTCATGAAAGAGGTATATATTCATTTTACCATATCTCCATGTGAATTATTATCTGAAAAGTTCAATCGCCCTCTCATGTGCCTGTTCGGAAGAAAACAACATGCAAACAAAATAACTGTCATGCCCCAAAATCCCATCGGGCCAGACTGGCACCCGAAGCCGAGAAGGCCCGGTAGAACCCATTCAAATACCTGTACTTTCACTTACATGTCATCAAAAATTTGGACAGTACTTCATTGCATATAGAAGAATCTAATTGCCTGTATCAACACAACACGCACAAATATAAAGGTGACGATGATGCAACAGCTGATCCTGAAGGTCGTGCTACGCCACCTGCACCCCTTCGTGGGCATTCTCTCATCATATGCCCCGTCATACCGCACCAAAAACAAACATTTGTTCCCATTCGACATATGCCCATATGATGCCTTCCACATTTATTGCATGGCTCTCGATTGGCTTATATTCTCTTGCCCATGATAACCCACAGATCGTAACTATGACCCTCACTTCTTTGCCCAAATTGACTGCCTCTGAACCCCTGATGCTGTGGTGGAGCACTAGCTGCAGAATAAGAAAATAATGGCCTAGGTGGTCTAGCAGAAAATTAAGGTCTAAAACCTCCCTGTGGCGCCATAAACTGCCCTGTAGATCTTTAAGGGATCAGAGGATTATAATAACCCTCTTGGTTGTCGACTAAAATAGCTCCTTTGTTGATTGAAAATATCTTCAAAGTGGGGTGGCCCTCTCGAACACCAACAATACTTTGTGTTGAACGGTCTCGGCAATTATTTGATATTATGTTTATCTGGCAACCCTTTTGATCATCTATAATTCTTGTTGTACGTGGAATGATAACCTCTTCGGCTATTGATAATGATCTTTTACATGTGACTTAAGGTAAGTCCTACGCATCTTTCCTCTCGATACACCTTATAAATTTCCCTTGAATTGTCGATTTTTGGATAATCTTGCACATAATTTGAGGTTGGATATGAGGCGACTTACAGATGTCCTTTGAATTGCTAGCTTTTAGGTAATCCTGCATATTATCTAACCTTGGATAAGAGATGGCTTACAGATATCCCTCTATTCACTAGTTCTCAGGTATTCCCATATATCATCTGACCTTGAATACAATATTACTTATAAATGTCTCTCAAATTGCTAGGTTTTGGGTAATCCTATGCATAATTGATCTTAGATATGACGAGACTTATAGAAAACCCTTATACGTACTAATTTGGTGCTCTTGCATATTATCTGGTAAGTATTTAGTTGTGATTTATGAATAACCTTTGAACTATCGACTTTTGGGTAACCTTGCATACTATCAGATTAAAATATTGGGGCAGCTTATGGATGACCTGTGGATTATCAACTCATAGGTAATCTTGCACGCTATCCTATTTCAAATAATATTACTTATAGATGACCCTCAAATTGTCAATTTTTATGAAATATCATAAGTCATCCGTCTTTAGATAGCGACATAAATATATCCCTTGAAATCACATATTTTTGATGCATTCAGATGTTGATTCATAAGATTATGAGATATCCTCGATGCCAGAGTATTCTATCTTCGCGTGTCAATAAATATTGATGTTGAGATATCCTCGATGCCAGAGTATTTTATCTTTGCGTGTCAATGGATATTAAATATTGGGATATCCTCGATGCAAGAGTATTCTATCTTTACATGTCAACGGATATTAAATGCTAACATATCCTCGACGCCAGAGTATTCTATCTTTGCGTGTCAATATATATTAAATGCTGAGATATCCTCCACAACAGAGTATTCAATCTTCGCATGTCAAAGGATATTAAATGTTGAGATATCTTCGACGCCAAATAATTCTCTCTTCGTGTGTCAATGGATATTAAATGTTGAGATATCCTCGACGCCAGAGCATTCTATCTTCATGTATCAATGGATATTGATGCTCCACAACTTCGTCCAGGACAGATCCTATCGTCTTGTATGACAAGCGATTATGGAGACTTTGTTGAATTGCATGATGGACCTCTTAGCAATGACGGGGAATGAAATGGTCCTCTTGGAAATGAAATGATATGCAATATCCATCTTGGCAATAAAATGAAATTCAACGGACCGCTTGGCAATGAAATGATATGCAATGACCCTTTTGGCAATGGAATGACAAGAAATGACCCTCTTGGCAACTAAAAAATATGCAATGTCCCTCTTGGAAATGAAATAAAATGCAATGACTCTCTTGGCAATTAAATGGTATGCAATGTCCCTCTTGGCAATGAAAATAATTCACCTGAGTCTTTTTGTCTGTGTTTTTTTGCATTCTACATGTACCATTTGCTTCGTCTCATGGAGAATGTGAGGAGGACTTTTTTGCTCTTTCTTCTCTTGAGAAATCCTTCGATTGTGTCCTTATAGGGTTGTTTCCTTTGATCGTACCTGCACTTAAGGTAAATAGTTAGTAAAAAATATTCGTTTTTGCTAGTGACTATTTTTTAGAAAATTTCAAATATAATATTTATAAAGAAGATAAGGAGCCTTTATTTGTCCTTCGTGGTCTCAAGAAATGAGATAGATGATTCAAAGGGCCCTCGATAAATGGGTATTAAACCCATCATTAGGAAAACTCAAAAATACTGTTCTTGAGCATTATATGCTTTGGTGTGGCTCCTAACTCATTTAGAGATTTTAGACTAACATTTCCATATTCGTGTCTTGATCCCAGCTTCCGTAGAAAAATGATTTAATTTTGAGTGAAACTACTCCGTGCTGACCTCCTTTGATCCTTCATTTGCTCCTCGCCATTTTTTGGGTGCTCCAATATGTTGAAACTTTTACCCTGACTCCCCATACCACTAGATGCCTAGGCAATGACTAAGTAAAATGATTTTTATAGATTTTTCAAAGTAGTCTTAATTTTTAAAATTAGTTTTAAAAACTTCTGTAAAAGCTTTTAGAAAATTACTGCCAATCATGTCATGTATTATCTTAACGAACGTACTCCTCTTGGTTCTGATTGTATCCAACATTTGACGGAGAAATTCCAGGGATTCATCATCATCGTTGAGGTTTTTTATCAGAAGTTTTATCATAGCTGAAGATTTAGTCTACCAAGACTTTTCGCAACTGGTGATTTCTAAAACTTGACTTTGACCTCTGGTGCTGGGGGATTTGAAACATATTCTAGCATATAGTGGAAATATTTGAGTCCCTCCTCAAAATTTATGCCCCAGTTTAATTCTATTTGAGATGATCTTCGCTAGAGAGGATCAGAAGTCTTTGTGGGTCTTCATTTTCTTTATTGGATAATGATCTTCCTCTTGTGAATGTTTTAGATTCCTTCTCAAAAATTCTGCCCAGCTTCCATTGCCTAGGGTTATACAACCGAGTCGTTGGGGCGCCTACATATCCCATTGAAGAAGGAATCAAGTCAAACATAGTTTAAGACTATGCTAAGGATATCTAGAAAATCTAATGGACCGAAGCCGATATAGGCCACCTATGTATCCCTTTCTTGGGAATTCAGGTCATCACATAGTTTATACATAAAAAAGGATAAATTCTCCTAAGGGGTTGATCGAAGCTGACATAACCACCTACATGACATAGGCCACCTATATATCCCTTTCTTGGGAATTCAGGTCAAACGTTGTTCGTACATAAAAGTTAAAATGTTCTAGGCAATTACATATCATAAAACAAATACTATTATATAGGCAATTAGAAATAAACCAAGGAAACAAAACCTAAAATTATCTCTCAAACATAATATCTCTTTACCGCATCAGAATTGACTAGTTTGGTCCACTCTTGACCATCCATCTCATATAAAATCAGAGTTCCTCCGGATAGTACCTTGTGAACTATGTATAGTCCTTGCCAATTCAAAGCGAACTTGCCTTTGTACTCTTCTTGGTGAGGAAATATGCATTTTAGAGCCAATTTCCCAACTTCAAATGTTTGAGCTCTTACTTTCTTGTTGAAGGCACGGATCATCCTGTGTTAGTACAACTGACCATGACATACGACAACCATTCTCTTCTCATTAATCAATATGAGTTGTTTATAGCGAGCGCAAAACCATTCTTCGTTACTGAATATGACTTCTTAAATAATCCTCAAGGAAAATATTTCAACTTTGGCACGTATCACAACTTCATTTCCATAAACAAGTAGATTAGGGGTTGCCCTAGTTGAGGTTCGATTTGTTGTGCGATAACCTAGAAGAGCATAAGACAACATCTCATTCCATGATATATTATTTTCAACTATTTTCCTAAATATCTTCTTGATATTTTTATTGGCGTCTTTCACTGCTCCATTCATCCATGGACAATATGTGGTTGAATTATGATGAAAAATCTTGAATTGATCACAAATCTCATTCATCAAGTGACTGTTCAAGTTAGTCCCATTATCAGTAATGATCAACTCTAGCACTCCAAATTGGCAGATCAAGTTATTCCTTATAATAATTTCAACCACCTTCTTGGTGACAGCTCTATATGAAGCTACTTTGACCCACTTAGTAAAGTAATCAATAGCAACCAAAATGAATCTTTGCCCATTTGATGTCGGTGGCTCTATTGGTCTTATAACATCCATACTCCAAGCTACGAAAAGCCAAGGTGAACTCATCGTATAAAGCACATGTGGAGGCATTCGCATCAAATTTCTGTGCATTTGGCATTTGGGGCATTTCTGCACATACTTATTGCAATCATTTTCCATAGTCATTCAGAAGTAACCAGTTCTCAGAATCTTTCTGACAAGGGAAAACCTATTCATATGGGGCCCATAAACTACTGTAAGTACTTCTTTTATTAATTTCGTAGCTTCTACAGCATCGACACGTCTTACGATTCCTAAGTCTAGAGTCCTTCTAAAAAGAATTTCCCCACTTGAAAAACAATTCTTTGCTAAACGTCAGATTGTCTTTTTCTGACTATTGTCGGCCTCTTCAGGATATGTTTCAGATTCTAAATACCTTTTAATATCATGGTACCATGGATTTCCATCAGTTTCTTCTTCAAAGTGCGCATAATATGCGAGTTGTACCTTTAGGCTTATTTCCAAAGGATTAATGGAGAATATAGTAGCCAAAGTGTAAGCAAACTCATTCTGAATCCTCGGGATATGTCTGAAATTAACTTTCTTAAATCTTTCACACAAATCCTGTACCAGCTCTACATAACAGGTAATCTTGGAGTTCTTTACCGCCCATTTCTCTCGTACTTGGTGAATCAGCATATCTGATCCTCCAATGACTAGTAATTCACGAACATCTATATCAACTGCTAACTTGAGACCTACGATGCAAGCCTCATTTTCAGCCATGTTATTGGTGCATGGGAAGTATAATTTAGTGATTGCTGGATAGTGTTGGCCTGTCTATAACACCAAGATAACTCCAATTCCTAAGCCTTTAAAGTTGACCACTCCATCAAAGAACAATCTCCATCAGGGGTATATCTCTCCAATTTCCTCTCCCATGAATATAATCTCCTCATCTTGGAAGTAAGTTCGAAGGGGCTCATACATATTATCAACTGAATTCTCATCTAGATGAACCGCTAAGACTTGCCCCTTGATTGTCTTTTCAGTCACATACACAATGTCGAACTCACTCAGCAACATTTTCCACTTGTCTAACTTTTCTGTGGGCATGTCTTTCTGAAATATATACTTCAATGGATCCATTCTAGAAATGAGATATGTTGTGTATGTGGATAGATAATGCCTCAACTTTTATTCGACCCAGGTCAAAGCATAACATATCCTTTCTACAAGAGTGTAGCGAGCCTCATATGGCATGAACTTTTTACTCAAGTAGTAGATTGATTTTTCTTTCTTACTGATCTCATCATGTTGCCCGAGGACACACCCTAAAGTAGTTTTTAAGACTGATAGGTAAAACAACAATGGACTTCCTTTTCTTGTTGGAACCAAAATAGTTGGAACAGATAGATAATCCTTGATTTTGTCAAAAGCCTTCTGACATTCTTCAGTCCACTCATTCAATGCATCTTTCTTCAAAATCTTGAGAATTGGCTCACATATGTCTATTGATTGGGCAATGAACCTGCTAATGAAATTCAAATAACCTAGGAAACTCATAACCTCTTTCTTGGTCCTTGGTGGTGGTAAATCCTAAATTATCTTGATCTTGGATGGGTCTAGATCAATACCCCTTCTGCTGACTATGAACCCTAGTAATTTCCTGGCTGGCACACTGAAAGCACGCTTAGTAGGATTCAACTTCAAGTTATACGTCCTTAATCTATTGAAAAACTTTTCTAGATGGGTCAAATGATCTGAAATTTTACGGGATTTGATAATTACATCATTCACGTACACCTTAATTTCTTAATGAATCATGTAATGAAAAATCACTATTGTATCCCTCATGTATGTCTCACCATCATTCTTGAGACCAAACGGCATTAGCCTGTAATTATAAATACCCCAGGGTGTAGTGAAAGCCGTCTTTTCTGCATCTTTCTCATCCATTAATAGCTGATGATACTCGGGGAAACAATCCATGAAAGACTATATTTCATGCTTTGCACAGTTATCAATAAAGATGTAGATGTTGGGTAGCCGAAATTGTCATAACCCGAGGGTACCCCCTGGTTGCGACACGGTGCTTAAGGCCATAAGTAACCCAAAGCTAACCTATGGTCTGGTACCTGCTATAAGCATTGAATAAAATAATAATAAAACAACATGTGGGGAAGGTAAAATGATAAAGTGTTATCAACTGGAATACTAAAATATATAAAATGACATGTCTAAAGTATCTGATAAAATACTGGAAACTAGATTGTCTGTAATCCTCTAAAATATACGGAGTTGATGGGACAAACCCTGAACTAACTCCAAATAACTAAATCATAAAGAAAGACTAAAATAATAAGTCACATCCTCGATGGATGAGGACTCATCACTACTGTTGCAAGAAGCTGCAAATCGGTTCAAGGATGGTCAGGAAACTGTACGTTCAAACCTATGTTATAAGACAACATAGTGCAAGAGAAAAGTATGTGGTCAATACTTTAAATGTACTGGTAGGTGAGGTAAGGACTAACTAAAACATGTATAGCAACTGAGCATGAACACATGAACATGTAGGGCTGACAGTGCCAGACCAAGTATAGCATGTACTAAAATGATTTGAATAACCAAATAAATTAATATATGATTAATGGGTCAAGTAGACCTGAACTTGTATAGACTGAATACTGACTGAAACTGGGGGAGCTATCATGGAACCGACATGCCCCAATCTGAGTAGATCGAGGTCCAACCTGTAACCCCAGTTGAAAGGGTGTCAATACCTTGTCATGGGTACTAACACATGGCTATGTGGATCCACTAAACTTGTGTACTGAATAACTAGGGAGTCACCCTCTACTGGCAGGTGCCTCTAAAAGAGTGTCTACCCTTTACTAGCAGGAAAACCTTTCATACCTACGTCGACTACGTAGTTCTGGAACTCAGGGACTGCTACTAAAGGTTACACCCTCTACTGGTAGGTGATCCCTTATCTCTGGGTTCACTCGGTGCTAAATCCTACTCCAACTGAATAGCACTGGTATTAGTATGGGCCTAACATGATGTAGTACTGTACTGATAAATGCTCAACATGAATAGGGTAGTCTGAATAAAGTAATAAAACATGGTTTGTCTAACTTGTTACTTGAAAATAGAAATATGTTAAAATGCATAGGTATCGGGTGTTCATAACCTGCAAGCACTGAATGATGACAAAAGAGTGATAACAACATTTAAACAATAGTATTAAGTTATAATTCAAAAACCCAAAATGATAGTATATTTCAATAACTGTTAGAATACATAAATTTGAACATGAGTATGCGCTAAACATGGGAAAACAACATATTTACGTGGTTAAATTCATAACTTGAGGATTTATCATGAAATCAAGGGATTATGACAAGGGAAATTAAAATCCAAACATGAAGTGACTAGAATAATATGGGGACACATATTGACATGACTTGAATTTGATTTACTAAGAAGTTCATGGTTTTGATTCGTAAATTATAAGGAAAATTTCATAAAATAGAATAAAATTCATAATTTTAAAACTACAAGAGGGTTGTTGGGATCAATGGGTAAAAGGGATCCATTGGTGAATACACCCACACACCTGTAGTTGAAGCTTTAGGGAAGAATCCTTGTAATTGTTCTTGGCTCTAAGAAACCCTAATTGTTGTTCTTGAGTATGGGAGAGAAGATTAACGTGTTAAGTATTTGAGATTTAGGGGAAAAATAAACCTCCTTTAGGGTTATAGGCCGTGGGTTAAAGTTATAAGAGGGGAAAAGACTAAAAAACCCTTTTAGTAAACATTACTGAATTTGTTGTCAGTCTATAAGAGTCGACCATACGACTCGTATGATAGGGTACGACTTGTCTCATGACTCGTAAGCTTGGCAGAAGCAAAGAAGCATTCACTGGTCTGGATACGAGTCGTTCTTACTACTCGTATGATGTCTATACGATTAGATGCAATCACTCGTAAGATGATCAGTCAACTTAGGGAACCAACACTGTTAATTGTCCAACTTCACACCATACAACTCGTACTATCTCTTACGACTAGTATTCACCCTCTCGTATCTTAGGCAGAATTTTTGGTTATGACTTGCTATGCACAACTCATATGATCATCTTACAACTTCTAAGGGTTAAGTTGTACCTTACACATAATATCACTCATCATACATTGTCATGGGTACGAGTTGGACATACGACTCGTACAGTGTGGATACGACTCAAGGCCATAAGTCGTATGTTGCACAGTGAATTTAAAACACGGGTTATCGCAAAAGTTATCTTTAGGACTGGCTCTATTCAAATCTGTGTAGTCAACACAAATTCCCATCTTGCCATATTTTTTTGGCACTAGAATAATGTTGGCTAGCCATGTTGGATATCTTATGACCTCCACAACCTTAGACTGAATTTATTTTATCACTTCTTCCTTGATCTTCAAACTTAAGTCCCGATTGAATTTTCTCATTTTTTGCTTAATCAGATCAAATCCAGGATTGATTGGTAATTTATGCGACATGATGTTGGTGCTAAACTCCGACATATCATCGTAGGACCAAGAAGGACCAAGCAAATATGTCAATGTACTCCCGTATAAAGTGAATGAGTTCTTTTTTTTGTGCTTCAACTAAATGAACACTAAAACTTTTCTCTTTGTTTTCATCGTGGTCGTCCAGGTTGACTATTTTAGTTTCTTCCAGGTTGGGCTTCTCCCGATTTTTAAATTCTTCTATATATTCTATAACCGCTCCTTATCATATTCTTTTCATTCATCTTTATTCATCTCGCTTTGTTCGTCTAACCCTTGACATGATATGACATTGGCAGATTTTAAATTACTACTACTAAAATAAACAAACAAACTAAGTTAGATGATAACAAGAAGATAAAATATGATAATCTAATCACATTTCAAAATAACTTCTTACATGAAAAGAGGCCTTTTCATTAATATTTGAGAAATAATTACAAACAGTGGCTCATGACCCGCGCAAATACGGACCCATGCCTTTTTGAAAATAGTAAAACACGAAAAAAAATTTAAGACATAAAATGGTGGATCAAGGGGCCTCCCCCAGATCATCACCAATTTTTAAAACTATTAGTAATTGTCTTTTCATCTACCATGACGGGCAACGTGTTATGAGTGGAGTGGAGGTCTAGTTCTACAAAGCCTCTTCTAGTGGAGCCCTCCTGACCCAACTAGAATTGCAGCATTGCATCCCTCAAACGGATTTCCTATCTCATCCTCAAAACAATCATTTTTTGACACCTCACGCAAACGAATAGTATAGGAATTACAATTTTTTGGATAGGCTCATCTTTGACTTATGTTCAATCTCATCTTTATTTGTTGGTTGGTATCCTAACCCATACTTAGATTATTATTCTAGGATTATAATAGGCTCAATAATTCCTTCTAAATTCTTACCCAATCCCGGTCGGGCTCAACCCACTTCTTAACATTCCAGTCGCAATTATTTTGTAGACAGAAGGCATTGGCGCTTGTTGAAGTTGTCGATGTTTGCTTGTTCGTTGATATCGCTACTTGCATATTATTCATGTTGTTGTCTATTGTTGTACAGTTAAGCTAAAGGAGAAAGGTAGAAAGAGTAATGGGTCGGGTCGGTTCTTGGCTGATTGGGTTGGTTGAGGGTTTTGTTGGGCATGATTTGATAAGGCGCTTGACTGGTAGGCTGATGAAATAAATAAAAAAGAAATGAGCTAGGGTGTTGGGCTGAACAAGTTAATTTTGAATTAGGGAAGGGATTTTATGGAGTTGGGAATAAGAATTTATTAATAGCCAGTTGATTGGTATTTAGTTTGTTTTATTTAAATTCTAGTCAAAATTAAAAATTAATTGACCAATTGCAATTGCAATTGTAATTGTGGTGATTTTGATTTCAGTCACGACCGAATTCAATAAATTGTCTAAATTAGTTTAAGGTTTGATATGAAATAACATCCAATTTAATTCTGAATTTCTTAGTTTGACAAAATCAAACATATATTTTTTCAAATAAATTAATTTTGAGAATAAATTATATTTATATCAAGACTTTATTCATTTGAATTAATTTTCAAGACGGTCCTTGACTAAAACATAATTTTTCATAAAATAATTATTTAAGTAATAAAATTATACAATCTAATATATATGGATAGAAAAAATATATCGCTACTTAAAATGATAAAATTACACATATGAATATTTTGAAAAGTTTTTATTCAAAAAGAATAAATATTGTAATTTTATTTAAACCCGAAGAAACTCAGAATTAAACTTAGAGATGGAGGGTAAAAATTAGGAGTCAACATCATATGTTTTAGTCATATGTAATTTCAACACCACATTTGCAGGATTTTCTCTTTTACCAATGTTTGTAATCAATTCCCAAGCCATGTGTACATGTTCAATGATACTTTTCCTATCCTGATTGATTATGGAAAATCAATCTAGGAAGTATTATGTCCAGTCTATCATGAACAATTCTTGAAAGAGAATCTTGTTCACAAAATTACTTTGACTAATAGGCCTCAAATCTGAAAAAGATTGTACAATTTCTTTCTTAGGAATGGGGACTAAATTAGTATGAATAATAGATTTAGGAAGAGTGTTCCCGTAAAAAAACTCCACTACCATCCTACAAATGTCAGGTCCAATAATATCCCAATATAATTGATAAAAAAATTACAGTAGGATCATCCAGGCCACAAACACTGTCACCATTTAGGCTAAAAACAGCCTACCTCACTTCTTCTTCCGCGGAAATAGTTTCAATAGCTATGTTATCCTCTTCAAAAATTAATTCAAGAATGTGATTCAACAAAGAAAAATTATTACCTTCTCTTCCTTGAGTAAATTGCTTCGGATAGAAATCAATGGCAGCATCTGTAATCTGTTTATCATCCTTCAATCAGCAGCCATGTGCATCCAAAATCCTACTTATCTTCAATCGATTTCTTTATTTAACTAAACTGTGAAATAATTTGCTGTTTCTATCACCACCTTTAAACCCATCGTATCCAACTTTTTGTTGTCAATAACTCTCTTCCAATTGAAGATATTTGACATATTCAGCTTTAGTCCGTCGCATGACAGTCTTATTTTCAGGAGTTGGGAACTCTTCAAATAAATTCTCTTTGATTGTGATAATTTCTTCTCTAATTAATAACTGTTGAAAATATCCTATTTGTCTCCCTACTTCACACAGACATAGTTTTTTTAACTTGATTGATCTTCTTGTTGAAATCTGGAAATGGATTTTCTGACATGATTGAATCCCAATTCATTTTAACCACCTCTTTAAAATTCTCATGCTCAGTCCAGAATTTCAAGAATTTAAAGGCCCTCTTCTTTTTATGAATACTATTGTTACAACTCAGAAAAAAAAAGCATGATTCGATCCATCTCGTGGTAAATGCTCTACTTTAGAAATAGAAAACATACCCTTGAACTCCTTATTAGTCAGCAACTAGTCTAACCTCTCAAAGATACAATCATCCCCTGCTTGACCATTCCACTAAGTGAAAGGGATACCTTTATGTTGAACTTGAAATAACTCACAAGTTTCAATACAATCATGAAAATCTTCTACATCTGATGCAGTAACAACTCCACCTATCTTTTCTTCTTTGTTCAGCACAACATTAAAGTCACCACCTACAAGCCAAGGGCTTACATTACCATTAGAAATAGACATTATTTGATCCTATAGCTCTACCTTGTCACTCCTATCACACTTTGCATACACAATAATAGTTAAAAAATTCAAGACTAGGGCCTGATTTTTGAACATCAATGAAAGTTATTGTTCTGAGTTACTGATCACTGTACCTTCCCAACATTGATTGAGAAATAATAAGATTTTACCATTTATGTTATGAAACACAAAAGGCACTTTCAATCTACTCTTGTACCTCTCAATGGTTCTAACATGTTGAAATAGTTCCAGAAGAGCTATAAAAAAATATAGAAATTATGTAATATCTGCACCCTCTGTAAAGCCTTTTGAGACTTAACAAATCTTATATTTCAAATAAGAGCTTTAATCATCATTTAGTATACTGGGACACCACATTTCTCTTTGGTTGCACTCTTCTAGGTTGAACAGCTTCCCCGTTACTCTGGTTTTTCCCTTTCCTTGCAGATTTCAAAGCTAGCAGAGCCCTAGGTGACAAATTAACATTTTTAATTTCACCTTTTTCATAATATTCAAGACTATTGAACCCTTCTCCCCCTTCTATACCTTTCAATTTCTGAGCAGCTTTATGTAAATTATGTGTGACAATATTATGCAACACCTTATTAGGAGACTCAACTTGCTCACTCCATAAATGTGTATGATCACTTTGCATTACTGTAGGGACCTCAACTATTGCTAACTCTTCTACATTAAGATGTTGTACCTCTATCTGGTTATTTTCATCTCTGTACCTTGTTTGTATAATACTTTCTACTTCTTTATTAACATCTTGACCTGACTTGATGGATTGAATAATTTTGGCTTAAGTCATCGATAGGCCCTCAAAGCTGTCCCGAAAATTCACTTAGACCCATTAACTAAGGCCTGTACTTATCATGCCTCTAACCCACCCGAATTTTGATCTAATCATGATTTTTTTGCCTACATGGTACACCGCGTGTTATACACTCCCTTAGGGCGCGTGAGGAGATATTTTTGACTAAATCATGAATGAAAACGTGCCAAGTGGCACTGAGGGTCCTAAAAATATATTAATTAAAAAAATTTATATTTAAATTATTTAATTAAAATAATTTTTAATTATTATAATTTTTTTTTAAAAAAAAAGCAACCCACCCCTCGTGTCATCTTCTTCACAGCACCCCACCTTCACCCCTACCTCCACCCCCGCGTCTTCGTCATCACTGTCAAGGACATCAAAGGGAAAAATGTAGACCTAAGTATCTACAAGGGCAAAGTGCTTCTTGTTGTTAATGTTGCCTCCAAATCTGGATTCACAAGCGCCAATTGTACCCAATTGACTCAACTCTACAACCAATTTAAGGATCGGGGTTTTGAAATGACTTGAAAATGGAGAAGAAGATTAACGCTGGGGGGCTGGGGGAAGGGGGACCTGAAAACGGAGAAGAAGATAAACGCCTGGGGAGGGAGGGCTGGGGGAAGGTGGGGATCAATTTTTTATATAAAAAAAAACTATAATTTCTTGTTAGTAATCAGTTTTTTATTTTTATTTTTTAAATAATTTTATAATTATTTTTTAATAATTTGGATCCTCAATGCCAAGTGATTTTCATTTTTTTTAATTTTATGATTTCTTTTTAATAATCAGCTTTTAATTTTTATTTTTAAATAATTTTATAATTATTTTTTAATAATTTGGATCTTCAATGCCAAGTGATTTTCATTTTTTTTAATTTTATAATTTTAATCAGTTTTTAATTTTTATTTTTAAATAATTTTATAATTATTTTTTAATAATTTGGATCCTCAATGCCAAGTGATTTTCATTTTTTTTAATTTTATAATTTCTTTTTAATAATCAGTTTTTAATTTTTATTTTTAAATAATTTTATAATTATTTTTTAATAATTTGGATCCTCAATGCCAAGTGATTTTCATTTTTTTTTTAATTTTATAATTTCTTTTTAATAATCAGTTTTTAATTTTTATTTTTAAATAATTTTATAATTATTTTTTAATAATTTGGATCCTCAATGCCAAGTGTCACCTCTTAATTCATCGTTTTTGCCACATCAGCGCGTGTGTGCAACACAAACTTTAGCTTTTAGCTGATTAACAAAAAATGCCTGATTGGATCAAAATTTGGGTGGATTAGGGATATGATAGGTACAAGCCTTAGTTGAGGCGTCTAAGTGAATTTTGGGGAAAACTTTGAAAGCCTGTCGATGACTTAAGCCAATAATTTTTTGTACATCTGCAGGTTTTGCTTTGGCATCAGCAACTGAAGACTTCACCTGTTCCTTGAGCATTACTTTAGTTGTAAGACATATCCCATCATCTCCTTCATTAAATATTGCTTTAGTACATATTTTGTTGAACTTCTCAGATTTCTGAGTATGTTTTGTAGGGCTACTGCCATTGTTATGCTTTTGATGATGTTGCCTCATTCCCTTGATTGTTATGAAAAGCTTTGGATATCCACTCCTTAGTTGCCATTTGCTCATTCTCATCCCCTTTCCCTTTTTCTCCAATAGAGCTATTTTCTATTGATGAAGTAGTTTTATTTTCCGCATTCTTAATTTCTTCATCCACATATGCTAGCGCTCAAAAAGGATTGTCATTGCATAATCCCTTTTCTGGTGTTGCAGCCTTTTCACTTAAATAGCCTCTATTAATGAATCTCCTATGGGTTGGGTTTTGTTGTCTCCTTTGCTGGAATCTTCTATGCATTTGTTCCCTGTTCTCTGTATTTTTCACTTCTCTTTTTCGATCAACTTCCTCCTTGTCAGACTTTGTTTGATGTTCCTCATTCAATCTTATTATGTCCTTGGAGCATGCATTCCTTACAATACTTGGGTAAAAATCATATTGAATCTTAACCTTCTCCCTCCTAGATATCTTTGTGATGCTATCGACAATTTTCATTTCTGGGAACTCTGCCAGTAGGTTCACCTGTACTTTCACTTTCGAATAACTTGGTCTTATTTTATTCATAGTAGCTGAATCTAAATGAATTGGCTTACCCATATTGATGCTACTGTGAACAATGATTCCTTAACAAAGTAAGTAGGATTTAAATCAGGAAATGAAATTCAAGCCATTGCTTGAGTAGTTTCTTTCTTTGTACTAAAATTTGCATCATATATCAATGGACTCATCTGATATGAGTATCCGTCTTTCGTGGCGATGTTGTAAACACTTTTTGCCATAATGTTTACAAAATCCTCAATAAGATTAAACCTTATTAGGATATGTCTATTTCTTAAAACCCCAATTTTACAATAACCTTTCACTTTGATCAATTTCGGAATAAGGGTTCCAAGTTGCTCCATCCATAGGAGAATTTATCGTTTACGAAGGTTCTCAATCTTATTCATACGATCTACTTCTTCCTCCGTCCACATAACTCTAGGGATGCCATCGACGTATGAAAGTTACTTAATGGGAATTGGATCCATTACCTGACTGGTTAGTGATTTGAGAGAACTAATCTTAATCGGCTTCAACAAATCTACATAGTGCTCCTGTGTCGATTTTGAAGTATTAATGGTGGGAGAAAGTAGTAAGCTCTGTGTTTTATTATCATTATTGATTTCAAGAAATTGCTGGCCAACATTGGATGGTTGACCAGTGGCCGAAATGGCTATTTCCGTTGGTGGCTAGATTTAGTATGTGGTGGTGACCGGTGGTTAACAAAGCTCTAGTTCATTGCGAGAGGACGAGTTTCAATTTTTAATTAGTCAATTTTTTATTTTTTTAAACTTTATCTACATATTTTTCTTACAAATAAATATTGAGTCTTTGTATGATTAGTTGATGACTTTGAGTTTATTGGTGTTTGAGGTACCGCTACACCAATAATAGGTATATTTATTTTATCCTGGAAAAAGATTGGATTAAATTCCTTAAAAATACACGAGAAGTTATAGATTCAAATATTTTAATAAGTTTATTGATTTTATGTTTTTCAATTTTATTTCTTCTAATTTACTATTAAATTTTGAATGCTGAGTAACAACAATTTGTATATTCTTGTTCAATTGAAATTTGAAATCTGGTTCTTACAATTAGTACTCAGTTTGTGGCTAGCTTATGTCACACTCTTGGATTCCTTTAATTATCTCTTAAGCATACATTCGTTAGTTAAAATTATCTTAATGGATAGAGTTTTGTCCGTATCAAGACCACCAAATTATACTTTGCACATAACCCAAAAATGCTTAAAAGCCAAATTCGATGGCATGCACGGAGTTTCTTTATTAAACCTTTGCAAAGTACTACCAACCGTTAAGGGTTCCTTTGGTGTGTTAGATTTGTTTGTTCGGAAAGAAGTTATGCTGAATTAATTATCTCGAAATCATTTATTTTATGCATTTTAATTCAATCAAAATGGTAAGGTTATTTTAAAATTAATTTCAAAATTAGTTATTCTGTATCTAACACTTGATTACTACTCTCTTCATCTCAAATTAGTTGGCATATTTGCTAAAAGAGTTTATCTCAAATTAGTTTGCATGTTTAAAAATTCAAGAGATAATTAATTATTTTTTCAGTTATATCCCTATTAGTTGAAATAGATTTATCTAATAAATACTAAATAAGATCATATAAGTCAATCTGCACTCCTTATTAGTTTCTCCTTGAGATTTGTGCAAAAAGCAAACATGCGACATAATTTGAGATGAAGGAAATAATATTGAGATTAATTATATCAAAATTAGTAATTACTCCATCTGTCTATCTCTACTTGTCCACATATCAAAAGTAGATGTTCAATAATACTTGTTCATTTAAAAAAAATAATGAATAATTTACTTTTTTGTGTCTATTTTATCTTTACTATTAAATGCTATTTATAATGCAATATATTTCTCAAAATATTAAATTTATAGTCAATGAATAATATGTAAATTATCCCTATTATTGATTATTTTATAGGTTGTGTGTCAGTCAATAGTGAACAATTATTACTAAACGAAGAAAACGGTATCTAAATATCGAATAATAGTGTCGAAATTAGTTAGTCCATAATAAATATTGAAATAAAAAATCCTTGAAACCCCTCAAAACTCTTTTTCTACTAAATAAGGTCAATAATATTTTTGTAAATGATGTCTTCGTTGAAATTAACAATGCATGTTTATTGATAATAGGAAATAACAAATCAAATAATCAATAAAAAATATCAAACAACTAATTTAACACAAATAATTTCAATAAATTAAACTCATCATAACTTATCTACAAACCAAACGAGCCTTTAAATATTAGTTAGGAGTACAAGATTAGTTAAACTAACAATTAAGTCATCAATTGGTTAGTGTACAATAAAGACTTCCAATTAGAAAATTCAATAGGAGGTCCCCACACATCCCAAACTATGAAGACTACACCTTTTACCACAGTGGACACATATGAATGAGTCCGGAACTAAAATATGCCATTAAACTAAAAAATATATCAAAATATGTCATGTATTTAAAATATCATCATAATATGATTAATTCTCTTTTTAAGAAAGTTTTTTCTTTGTTTCCCAAGGTATCCCCACAACCGGCAGCCGTGAGACTAATTCTCCGTTCCTCTGTCAGTGCACTAAGCGGTAGGAAACTGGCCACAGAGTTTGCTCCATTCGCCAGAGGCGGGGATCGAACCCCCGACCTCTTGCTTAAGGGACATGGTGTTGAACCACCATGTCAACTCTAGTGGTTCTCTTTTTAAGAAAGTTATATGTGTAGACACCTAATTTTGTCCCTCCCAAGTCCAATTTTATTCATTTTTACCTCACTTTATCGTACACTTTTACCCATGTGATTATACCCCATAAAAATACAAAATAACAAGATTTCAACAAACCCCTAACACACCCAATCCCTAATTATTCTTTTGGTAACAAAATTAACCACTCCCCCTCTAAATTTTTGACAACAAATCATCACCCCATACACCTCACACCCTTATCCCACCGCCCACCCACGTGACCCCATCATTTCTTTTTACACGTGATTATGGCTATTTTTTAGGGGAAATAAAAAAGGGGACCACGATATTCATGCACACAATTCAGTTGGGGAGCTTTCCTTTTTATTCACCAAACTTACTCTCACAATTTGGACCGTCACGCACAGCACACACACACTTCATTCGTCTTTTCTTCATGTTAGACACACACGCAATAGAAATATATTCACATACACATATACGCCATTTTCGGGGGGATCTGGTTCGCAACACACACAAAACACGCACGGACTGAGAGAGATCGAGGGAGAAGCTGGGAGAGAGTAAAATAGAATAAAGAATTGAGAGAAGGTAAGAGAGATTTGGGAGCAGAAAATAGTGAATAATCGGAGATAAACGTAGGAGAGAAATGAGAATGGGTAGAAATCGAGCAAAAACGAACGAAAAGCCGATGTGGGTTTAGTTTGCCGGCGAATTTCTCGCTAGAATCCGTTATTCCCATCGGATTCAGGCGCGAATGACCAACATCTGCCTCTCACCATCGAGAAATGCAAAACCAGTGGCTAAATCACCTGAAATTGACCTGGTTTTTTTAGTTGATTCCAGCAGAGCTTCACTGGAAATCGTGTACGGGTTTGGATCGTGCGACTTCTATTTTGGGTTATCCATTTGTGTTCGTAGAATTTTGTTCGAATCAATATTCAAGGAGGTTTTGCAATTGAGTTGGTTGATAGTCGGTTTTTGTTCGTTTGTCGAGGTTTTGTTCGAGACTCCGATTGCAGTTCTAGTCGAAAGGAGCAATTTCAATTGAAAAGCATTGAGGTCCATTTCTCATCTCATTCTCTATTCTATTTTGGAATTTTGGTTGTTTGTTGTGGGTGTGAATAACTTGTTTAGCATATTTGAATCTTTGTTGTGTGTACGTGGTTAATGTTGCATTTGATAGTCGAAGAATTGGTTAGTTAGTTTGACAATGGAATTGGGGAAGACGGGAATTGAAAGTTGATAAAAATGAATATTGTATATTTTTATTCATGGTTGATGTTGAACGTGATATATCGTCGAGCGGGTAGGCAAACAGTAGGCGGGTAGGCAAATTTAGAATTGTTGGATTGTTGGAATGTTTGGAATATTTGTTGAATATTTTGTTTATCTATTTGAAAAGAGTATTCATTTAGCCGGGGAATGCCCCGATGTTTTATGTGTTTATTTACCGGGAATGCCCTGACGTATTATGTCTTCGAAGGAGGTTCGTGATCAAGGCCCGAGGCATTGGGTAAAGTGTTGGAGCGTATTTTAGGATTAGTGTAGGTTAACGTAGGTTTACATTTTCGCATTTTTCTATTTTGGACTGTATAATTAAACTGGACACTATAATTTTGGATTTGTTTTGTTTGTTTGATTGATTGATTGGTTGTGTATTTTTGTGTGGTTTATAGATTCATAGTGTCAAATTAGCCAATATGTTTCACCGAGCGACCGTGGTCGAACCACGAGATCGAGGGGTGCCTAACACCTTCCCCTCGTTCAACATAATTTCTTAGCTGGAATCTCTGTTCGTGGATCAGTATTAGAGTCAAACCATTTTGAAAAAATATTTTCAAATGGTGACTTGGCACACCCGATTCATGCCAAGTGGTGACTCTGAGTTTTGAAAATAAATAATCCTTTTCGAAATAAATTTTCATCTTTTTTCACTTTGATAATGAAAACCCTTTCAAACTTAAAATTCGAATCTTTTTGGAGTGAAAAGGGGTGTGACAGCTCTGGTGACTCTGCTGGGGATTTTTCAGAATTCGGGCTTATTTTTGGAGTTGTATCGGCTTAGTTTGACATTATGGTTGTATAAACATTGTTTCTGTTATCGTTTATTATTTATTTTATCATTGTTGAGTGCTACGTGTTTACAGTTTTTCTCTTGTGTATTACCGCTTTATATCTGGCATCATGTGCATAACCCGAGTCAATTCTTTTAGAAACAAGTCTCGGAGTGCACGTCGTGCGCACGAACTCTAGTTGAGTCACCCTTAGTTTAGGAGGGGGAGCCGTTGGATATATGGAGTAGGTGGAAAGCAAAACAACCACTATCGACCATATACTCCCCGAACGGCCTTGTTAGTAAACCCCAACGTAGGTCAGCCTTTAAATCATGCTTATGTGCATCATATTGAAACCTAGAGGGGCCCACTTGGTTCTTTGTTGGAGACTCTCCTCTAAAGCATCTCTACGTGCTAATTGTTGCATTTTTTAGGGTAACAGGATCATTTTACAGACTGATTTGGGGAAAACATGTGCTAGAATTAAAGAAAGGTGTGTGGGCATGGAAAAGAAAAGGAAAAAAAGATAAAAGGTGAATTAAAGAGAGTTTCATAGTTTTTAAGTTCTTTATGGCTTTTGTTTTCCACAATTCAAAAATTCAGAAAAAAGAAATTTTTAATTTTACCTTTTGCACTCTTTTCTCAAAAATAAAAAAAAACATCAAAAAAATTTTCCTTTTGTTTCCTTTAACAAGTATTCACAATTCGAAAACTCCAAAAATATTTTTTAGGAGCTTTTTATAAAAAAAAAAAATTTAAAAAAGGGTGGTAGATGTTTTGTACATTTCATATAACAAAAATACCAAAACGATTTTCTTTCATAGCTATTGATGTCGTTTTTTATGTAAAGTGTCAAATTGAAAACTCAAAAAAGAAAAATTTTATGTTGTTCATTGTGTGTCTTTGGTCGTGTCTCAAGTTAGGGTGCAATCTGTTATTTAATCATTAATTGTCCAATCTAGACGAACTACGCACCTCTGATTCTCCTCTCTCGGGAGTGAGATACGTAGGCAACCTATTATTAGTTCGGGGATCTTATTTAAAAAATTCAAAAAGATTTTCTTCACTCTTCATTTAGAGTAGGTGTTTCATACATGTCTTAAAAAGAAAAATACAAAATAAAAAAAATAAAAAAGATTTTCCTCAACAGTCGTAGGTTTCATTTTTGGTTGATCTTATCTCAAAAATTCAAAAAGATTTTCTTCACTCTTTATTTAGAGTAAGTCTTTCATATACATCTTTAGAAGAAAACTACAAAAAGATTTTTCTTTAATAGGTTCAAATTTCATTTTCATATGAAATTCAAAATTGAAAATTCAAAAAGATTTTTTTTTGGTAATCACAAATTTCATTTTGTATAGAAATTTTAAACGTAAAAAATGCCAAAAGAGTCTATTCTTTTAAAAATTTGATATTTTCTTCTCTTTTTAAAGTTCCAAGAAAAGAAAAAAGAAAGCGAAAAAGTTTAATTAGTCATTTTGGCAAAATTTCACGAACTACGCACACCTGATTCTCCTCTTTCGGGGGTGAGATACGTAGGCGCCCTTCGTGGGTTCGGTGATCTTTTCTAAAAGAAGAAAAAAGGTTTTGAAGAAAATGTTAAACTCTAACATATTTGTTGTCTCTTGTTCAGTTAGTTTAAGGTGGTTGGTTTGTGGCTTCCTGGCTGGTCCTCCATATCACACTAAATCCAATGGAGGGTTAGTTATGTCCAACAAGGATATAGAGAGTGGCATTATGGATGAAACAAAGAGTCAAGAAATTGAGAGTTTAAAGAAAGAGAATTTGAGACTGAGACAACAAATGATAAAAATGTACTGAGCTTGGGCCAGTGGGCTGCCTCCACCTCTGTTCTCCACTTTTGACCCTGCAAATACCTTGAATCTTCCACCAAAATCGCAAAGTTAGTTTACTTCTGTTGTTGATGCACCACAGCATGCCTCAGAATCCATTCCACATCAAATGCACCTCAATACTTCCACCACTGTTTCTTTAGCTCCTCAGTATAAGTCTACCACATTCACAGTACCACATACCGTCTGTGATTTTATTGCTCAGCCTTCTACTAAGGCTTTCACTTTGCTATTAATTCAACGATTGTGCTTCCCCAGTCCACTAGCGAATCTACATTCAATACTCTTGATGATCATTGTTATACTCTTGAACCTGCCGTTGAATTAAGTGGACCGCTAAAATTTCTTACTAAGAAGCCTAGCATGCTAGAAGAGCCAGAGGAAATGGTTGGGAAAGTTAAGAGTGTAGAAAATGATATGAAAAGTTTCTTGGGACTTGTAGGCTATGAAGATGTTTCATACAAAAACTGTGGAATGTTATCAAGTGTTAACCTTCCTCCAAGCATTGAGACATTAAAATTTGAGGAGCTTGGTGGACAGCATGATTCTGTGAAACATTTAGGACAATATTGCAATCAATCAAGGGAAACTGAAGAAAAGAGGAAGGAAAATGCACCTATTGTCGTGCTAAGACCAAAGCAGAGTTTGAGAGGTCCAACTCACCAATACAGTCAGCCTCAATCTCGAGCTTACATATCAAATCTACTTACTCATCTGCAACAAGGTTCCTCTTTTCAAAATCAAAGGAGTTTCATTCTACTTTCTCGATGTCCTTTGATCAATGCACAATTGTGTACCCATCCACCTTCTTATCCACAGTGGCATGCACCTGTCCCTCAATAAAATCCTCGAACCCCACAAATTTACAAAGGAACCTCGAAATCCATGTTTCATCCGAGGTCAGAGTTTGCAAAGAGGAGGAAGGAAAAGGATAATTTCACTCCTAATGGGTAATTCTATGCCAGTTTATTCGAGAGATTGAGAGAGAGGGGCATGATTACTCCTCTCTTTGGGCACACTCCTAATTGGCGTTTAAGAAATTTTGATCCTAATGCATGATGTGCATATCATTCCGATGCTCAAGGTCATAGTATTAAAAATTATCGAGATTTGAAAAGAGAAATTGAAAAGGTGATTCAAGATTGATCAATTATGGTGCAGAATATTGACAGTGAGGAAAGCTCCGGTCATGTTGATATGCAAACCAGTGGCTAAGTTTTCAGACTGAGCAATTGAGAAGTCACCCCTTTTCCTACTAGGAAGAGGTCTGGTAGTTTATTTTATTTTCTTTTCTGTTTTCTAAAGTATTTTAGGGTTGTAGTTCGGGATTTATTTTGTTTTGTCCTTTTGTCATTTATGTTCGAACCCTCTATCTTTTATTTCAAATAAATAGAGTGTCCCTTTTTTCCTTTGTGTTCAACTATATGTTGTTTGTTTGTTTTCTTCACATAGTCCAGTTTATGTTGATTGTATTGATATGACATGCTAGTAGATTTTCAGTCAGATCTTAAAATCTAATTTAACCATGAAACATTGAATCAGAGGTTTAAGTTAGTAAAAGAGAACATCTGAGGAAATAGGTAGAGTGCTGAGACATTTGGTGATAAGTTGAAGCCTTCTTTGAAAACTAAGGCACCTATTTTGAGAATCACAAGAATAACTTGGTCATCAATTGAAAGACATGTCTCAATTAGTTCAAATAGTGGTTGCATGAACAGAACAAAAATCAGCTCCACAAATTATGAGTCATTCAATTTGAGGAATATGCAATAAAAGTGGAGTTGTATGCTAGAAAAGCGCAGAAGAAATAGTGATGCACAGACTCAGTCAAAGTTAATACTGCAAAAGGTGTCAATAATGATCTTCATCTTTCACTTTCATATTGCATGATATGTACTTGCATTTTTAAGGATTGATATGACGAAGGCATTTCATTCTACTATCCAAACATTGTGCCATCCTTTGTTTACCTCATTTGAGCTTTAGTACTATTTTCTTTTATATTCCTCTTTTGGAATCAAGATAGAGTCAGTAAAACTCAAAAGAAAAGTGTCAAGAAAAAAATATGTCTAAAAGGAAAGAAAAGAGAAGAGTATTAAAAATAGGGTCAGAATAAAATCCCAAAGAGAAAAGAGAATTAAAGAGAAGAAGAAACAAAAAATCAAAATCAATAAAAAGAACAAGCTGTCAGAACTATGCGTGACCTGATTCTCCCCTCTCGGGGGTGAGATACGTAGGCTGCCCTGCTTCGGGCTTGGTCCAACCAAATAAACAATTTAGAATCACTCAGTCAAAAGAAACCGGGGCATAAGTTAATCCTTATTGTTTGAGTCGATTTCAAAAGTTGTAAGTCCTACCCCACCTCAAGTGTTGTTTGGGCTTATGTCATTCTTTCTTTCTAACCTTATCCAAAAGTTAAGTTACAGCCAAAGAAAGACCTTCAGATCAATCTCTGAGAATGCTAAGGCTAAGCATGCAATGGATATGATGACACATTTTGGGAACTACTTGTCTTCCTCAGCATAAGGAATCAGGAGAGAAGTAAAAATGAGAGAGTCTTATTGGTGAAAACCCTCACGGGCACCATAAGGTGATAGTAAGTCGAGAAAGATAAAAATGAGAGAGTCTTATCAGTGAAAACCCTTATGGGCATTGTAAGAAGACTGTGAGTTGAGAAAAATAAAATTAAGAGTCTCATTGGTGAAAAACACTCACGGACACCATAGGAAAATGGTGAGCTGAGAGAATGAAAATAAGAGAGTCTTATTGGTGAAAAACCCCTCACAGACACCTTAAGACAATGGTGAACTGAGAAAAAGAGAATGAGAGAGGCTTGTTGGTAAAAACCCTTCAAGGTGTCACTAGCCGAATGAGGTCTTAAATGCAATTGGCTTAAGGAAACAACTCAGTTTCATGGCTATTAACTCAAGAAAAATTGGTATAAAGTTTGGATGGAAAGATCAGGCAGCTTAATCCAAAATGCATGGCTTAATCATTAGAGTTGACTATCATTTCTAGATAAATTTTTCATTTCTTTATTTAAAGTGGGGACATTCATTGTCTTTTCTTTCTTCTCTTTACTTTTATTTTATTTTTCTTGATTCAACTGTCCAAATAAAAGCCCTTATCATTTTTCTCTTGTCTTTTAATCAAGTCCGTATCAAAACAAGTGAGAAAAGATTTCAAAACTGGCTACCAGCTTCTTCAATTACACAAAGCAAGACAAAAGGCCAACACATGAAAAAGACATGATTGTGAGCCGAAATAAGGCATGCAAAAAGTTATGTCAACAGACAAGTCTGGAACTTTATGGAAATATCCAAGTTCAAAGGGTTTATCTGAGAAGCATGGCAAAACATAAATACTGTATTTGTTTCAGAGTCACTCTTAATAATCTGAGTTCGGATCAATGATGCAGCGAGTCAATGACATATGCTAATAGTTGAAAGCAAGATTAAATGTGACAGGGGCAAGAGCGATTACCGCGAAAGCTAAAGCCACAAACCAGCCACCATGTTTTTAAACTCACAAGATTTCTTTGATGAAACAGGAAACATGTTACCTTCAAATCATGGACTTCAGAGTCAAATATCAAAGGTTGTAATGCCTCACTTCCATAAATGCAGGAGACCTGGTTATTGCACAGGTTTGGCAATCAAAACCATGGTAAAAACTCATCATCCAATATATCTAGGAGACACACTTCCTTGTCCGGATGATTCAGGTTCATTTATTAGGTGATGCACTTCCTAAATTGAACCTTCACTCCTAGAAGTCTCACTTTATTGTTTGGGTAATTCAAGCAACATTTTTAAGGAGACGCACTTCCTTGTTTGGGTATGTTGACACCTAATTTTTGTCATCCATGACTAAATTTAATCTTGAGTTTCTTCAGTTTTTAATAAACCAAAATAATTATTTCATTCAAATAAAAAAAAACTTAAAATATTTTTCGGACGTGATTTTGTCATTTTAAGTAGCGATTATATACTATCGTGTTCAGTTATACGAGATTATATAATTTGTTACTTAAATATTTATTTTACAAAATATCGAATTTAAGTAAGGCTTATCTTGAAAATAAATTCAAATGATTAAAATTTTAATTTAAATATAATTTATTCTCAAAAATAATTTATTTGGATAAATATGCATTCATTTTATTAAATCAAGAAGCTCGGGATAAAAAAAAGGTATTAATTCGTATCGAATTTTAATTTAATTTAGTCAATCTATTAGATTTGACCATAATTGAAAATTGGTCATAATTGCAATGCAATTCGTCAATTAATTTTTAATTTGGTCAAAATAAATAAATATGGCTAAATTTTAAATTCCAAAAGGGGTTATATTTTAAATAACCCCAAAATTCTCAAGAACTCTCATAACTTTTACCCAATTCCCACCAAAAAATAAATTCAAATTATACTATTCCCTCCAACTTTGTTCTTTTTTCCATTTTTGAAATTCAAAGATTGTACTACATTGTATTATTTCCCCCCACATTATCTTTCACCTCACCTTATCTTTAATTTTTACATTCCAAAAATCCCCCTAAATGCTTTTTCTCCCATATTGGTAGATGACAAGAAATAAATCTTTATCCTTTCCTATAAATACTTCTCTCCCACATTGGTGGAGGAGAGAAAACAAATACCCCATTCTCTCCTATAAATACTACCACTACTTTGGTAGAGAGAGGAGGGAGAAAAGGAAGAAAAAAAATAGCTAGAAAGGTGAAAAATCCTTTTGAGCAAAATAGTTATTTTTATTTAGTAAAATTTTTTGTTTCATAGAGTAGGTCGGCTAATCAAAATTTTTGAGTTGCCGGTGACGTTTTTCGGTGGTAGTTGATTCCAACGAAGCTCGTAGTCTCGTTTTGCTACCCCCCAAAAGGTAAACACACCTTTTTTTATTTTAGTTTTTATTATTGTTTTCTTCTACATCTTTTTTCTTCTTCGTAGTTCGTAGATATAATTTTGTTTGCTGGGATTGTATGTTGTAGATGGCCTTGAAGGCCCTAGGACGTTGTGGTATCGATATGCTAATTATTTTTATGTTCATGATATAAAAATGAGCTAGCAATAGTTGTATGTGCCTTTTTTGACTTTATTCTTTGATTATTTTGGATAAAGTTTCAATCTTTGCTTAAAAGATGTATTTATGCTTTGTTTAAACTCATTGTTGTTGGATATATTTGTTTTTAGTATGTAAAGTTATTTTCTTATGTTTAAAAGAATAGTTAATGTTGAATGTTTTGCCTTTTCGCCTTATTCTTTGATTATTTTGGATAAAGTTTAGATCTTTGCTTGAAAAACATAATGGACTCCTCTCCTCTTGCATTTCATAATGGGTAAATGAGGCTCACCCCTTCGAGTCAAGTTCATAGTTTAAACTCAAGGTCCACTACATAGCGTGCGGGTGCTAGAAGATAGACGAAGAAGGAAAATGGGTTAAAACCCATTGATGAGGTCACTAAGAGACTTGAAAAGTCTTAATTTTTATTATTGTCTTCTTTTTATTTATTCATTTAGTCATTTATTTATTCATTCATTTCGACCTCGAAGCCAAAGTTGTATCTAATACAGGTGGAGCAAGACTCGAGCCAAAGGCTCAAAAAATAGTTTAGGACAGGTGAAATGGGTCAGAAGCCCAACTAGACTAGGACAGGTCTCGTTGATTTGGGCCCAATGGCCTAAATCCTTTACTTTCTCCTCCCTTCCCCTTTTATGTGTTTATTTGTTTATTAGTTTTGTTTAGACTTAGTTAAAATTCCTACTAAGTCGCCTAAATCTATTTTACACAAGTCTTTTTTTTGAAAAAAAATCAAATCACTATTTCAACAAATTAATCTTTTCGAAGTTAATCAAAAGACGATTTTCAAACAGTCCGGATAACCGCAAGTTAGCGGACGTTTTAGGTGCCTAACACCTTCCTAAAACGTTAATAGGAACCGCTTATCTAGAATCTCTAACTTAAAACGATTTTCCTGTTTTGAATCGTTTGAAGTAACTTTTATAAAGGTTTCTTAATTCCTTTTCAAAATTAAGTGGCGACTCTCTTCAAAAGTTAAAATTTCCACAAAACAGGGTAATTCAAGCAACATTTGTAAAGAGACGCACTTCCTTATTTAGTTAGTTCAAGTGGCATTTGTAAGGAGACGCATTTCCTTGTTTGGATAATTCAAGCGGCATTGGTAAGCAGACACACTTCCTTGTTTTGGTAATTCAAGAGACTTTTGTTAGGAGACGCACTTCCTTGTTTGGTAATTCAAGTGGTATTTGTAAGGAGACGCACTTCCTTGTTTGGACATTTCAAGCAACATTTGTAAGGAGACGTACTTCCTTGTTTGGTTAATTCAAGTGGCATTTGTAAGGAGACGCATTTCCTTGTTTGTTTGTGTAATTCAAGTGGCATTTGTAAGGAGATGCACTTCCTTATTTGGGTAATTCAACCGGCATTGGTAAGGAGACGCACTTCCTTTTTTCGGTAATTCAAGCGGCATTTATAAGGAGACGCACTTCCTTGTTTGGTTTATTCAAGTGACATTTGTAAGGAGACACATTTTCTTGTTTGTGTAATTCAACCAAAATTTGTAAGGAGACGCACTTCCTTATTTGGGTAATTAGAGCGGCATTTGTAAGGAGACGTACTTCCTTGTTTTGATAATTCAAGCAACATTGGAGCCTGCCCGAAGCACAGGGCGAATAAATGGAAAGTCAAACAACAAGGTAAAGAAATTAAAAGTCAAAAAATTGAAAAATAGCAAGTCAGGAGCCCACCTGGAGAACAGGGTGAAGAAATTGAAAGTCAGGCAACAAGTTAAAGAAATTGCAAGTCAGGAGCCCGCCTGAAGAATAGAGTGATGAAACTCAAGTCAAGAGTCCAAAAGAAGCCGCATAGATAGGAATTTTGTAATTTCATTTATGTTTTAACTTGTAATTTTTGTTTTTGATGTAATGACAAAGCTGCAGACCGGAACCTCGACAGAACCTCGCTCGACTCTCCAACTCGGTATAGTCCCTCTTCTTTCAGTCCTTGGGATACCTGTGACTTGATTTCCTCATAACTAGGGATGAGTATGATGTCCAAGTTCAAGACTTGGTTTCCCTCCTTTCTTCTATTTCATTCTGTTTCATTCTTTTTAATAATGGTCGGGAAAAATTTTGTCTCGGTGTCTACTACTTTGTCTGAAAACACTTCATATTTACATTCAAAAGGGGCATGCTGTAGACACCTAATTTTGTCCCTCCCAAGTCCAATTTTATTCATTTTTACCTCACTTTATCGTACACCTTTACCCATGTGATTATACCCCACAAAAATACAAAATAACAAGATTTCAACAAACCCCTAACAAAACCAATCCCTAATTATTCTTTTGGTAACAAAATTAATCACTCCCCCTCTCAATTTTTGACAACACATCACCACCCCATACACCTCACACCCTTATCCCACCCCTCACCCATATGACCCCATCCTTTCTTTTTACACGTGATTTTGGCTATTTTTTAGGGGAAATAAAAAAGGAGACCACGATATTCACACACACAATTCAGTTGGGGATCTTTCCTTCTTCTTCACCAAACTCACCCTCACAATTTGGACCCTCACGCACAGCACACACACACTCTATTCGTCTCTTCTTTATGTTAAACACACACGCAATAGAAATATATTCAAATACACATATACGCCATTTTTGGAGGGATCTAGTTCGCAAAACACACGGAACACGCACGGATATAGAGAGATCGAGGAAGAAGCTGGGAGAGAGTAAAATACAGTAAAGAATTGAGAGAAGGTAAGAGAGATTTGGGAGCTGAAAATAGTGAATAACCAGAGATAAACGTGGGAGAGAAAAGATAAACGGGTAGAAATTGAGCAAAAATGAACGAAAATCCGACGTGGTTTGAGTTTGCCGATGAATTTCTTGCCGGAATTCATTATTCCTATCGAATTCAGGAGTGAGCGACCAACATCTGCCTCCCACCGTCGAGAAATGCAAAACCAACGGCTAAATCACCCGAAATTGGCCTAGTTTCTTGAGTTGATTCCGGTGGAGCTTCGTTGAAAATCGTGTAAGGGTTTGGGTCGTTCGACTTCTATTTTGGGTTATCCATTTGGGTTTGTAGAATTCTATTCGAATCAATATTCAAGGAGGTTTTACGATTGAGTTAGTTGATAGTCGGTTTTTGTTCATTTGTTGAGGTTTCGTTCGAGACTCCGATTGCGGTTCTAGTCGGAAGGAGCAATTTCACTTGAAAAGCATTGAGGTCCATTTCTCATCTAATTCTCTATTCTATTTTGAAATTTTGGTTGTTTGTTGTGGGTGTGAATAACTTGTTTAGCATATTTGAATCTTTGTTGTGTGTACGTGGTTGATGTTGGATTTGATAGTCGAAGAATTGGTTAGTTAGTTTGACAATGAAATTGAGGAAGACGGGAATTGAAAGTTGATAAAAATGAATATTGTTATATTTTTATTCATGGTTGATGTTGAACGTGATATGTCGTCGAGCGGGTAGACAAACAGTAGGCGGGTAGGCAAATTTAGAATTGTTGGATTGTTGGAATGTTTGGAATATTTGTTGAATGTTTTGTTTATCGTATTTGAAAAAAGTATTCATTTAGCTGGGGAATGCCCCGATGTTTTATGTGTTTATTTATTGGGGAATGCCCCGACGTATTATACCTTCAAAAGAGGTTTGTGATCAAGGCCCGAGGCATCGGGTAAAGCGTTGGAGCGTAGTTTAGGATTAGTGTAGGTTAGCGTAGGTTTACATTTTTGCATTTTTCTATTTTGGACTGTATAATTAGAATGGACACTATAATTTTAGAGTTTTTTGTTTGTTTGATTGATTGATTGGTTGTGTGTTTTTGTGTGGTTTATACATTCATAATGTCAAATTAGCCGATATGTTCCACCGAGCGACCGTGGTCAACACCTTCCCCTCGGTCAACAGAATTCCTTAGCTGGAATCTCTGCTAGTGGATCAATTTTAGAGTCAAACCATTTTGAAATGAGATTTCCACAGGTGACTTGGCACAACCGATTCATGCCAAGTGGCGACTCTGAGTTTTGAATATAAATAATCCTTTTCGAAATAAATTTTTATCTTTTGTCACTTTAATAATGAAAACTCTTTCAAACCTAAAATTCAAATCTTTTTGGAGTGAAAAGGAGGTGTGACAGCTCTGGCGACTCTGCTGGGGATTTTTCAGAATTCGAGCTTATTTTTGGAGTTGTATCAGTTTAGTTTGACATTATGGGTGTATAAACTTTGTTTGTGTTATCGTTTGTTGTTTATTTTATCATTGTTGAATGCTACGTGTTTACAGTTTTTCTCTTGTGTGTTACCGCTTTATATCTGGCATCATATGCATAACCCGAGTCAATTTTTTCTGCAATAAGTCCCGGAGTGCACGTCATGTGCACGAACTCTAGTTGAGTCACCCTTAGTTTAGGAGGGGGAGCCGTTGGATATATGGAGTAGGTGCAAAGAAAAACAACCACTATCGACCATATACTCCCCGAACGGCCTTGTTAGTAAACCCCAACGTAGGTCAGCCTTTAGGTCATGCTTATGTGCATCATATTGAGACCTAGAGGGGCCCACTTGGGCCTTTGTAGGAGGCTCTCCTCTAAAGCATCCCTACGTGCTAATTGTTGCATTTTTTAGGGTAACAGGGTCATCTGACGGATTCATTTGGGGAAAGCATGTGCTAGAATTAAAGAAAGGTGGTAGGCATGGAAAAATTAAAAAGAAGGAAAAAACAGAAAAAGTGAATCTAAAGAGAGTTTCATAGTTTTTAAGTTCTTTATGGCTTTTGTTTTCCACAATTCAAAAATTCAAAAAAAAAAAGGTTTTTTTTTAATTTTTGCACTCATTTTTCAAAAATAAAAAAAAACGTCAAAAAAATTTCCTTTTGTTTCCTTTAACAAGCATTCACAATTCGAAAACTCCAAAAAGATTTTTTTAGGAGATTTTTATAAAAGAAAAATTCAAAAAAAAGGGTGGTAGAAATTTTGAACATTTCATATAATGAAAATACCAAAAAGATTTTCTTTCATAGCTGTTGGTGTCATTTTTTATGTGAACTATCAAATTGAAAACTCAAAAAAAAAATTGTTTTGTTGTTCATTGTGTGTCTTTGGTCGTATCTCAAGTTAGGGTGTAATCTGTTATTTAATCATTAATTGTCCAATCTGGACGAACTACGCACCCTCATTCTCTTCTCTCAGGAGTGAGATAAGTAGGCAGCCTATTATTGGTTCGGAGATCTTATTTAAGAAATCCAAAAAGATTTTTTCACTCTTCATTTAGAGTAGGTGCTTCTTACATGTCTATAGTAGGTGCTTCATACATGTCTTGAAAAGAAAAATACAAAAAAAAAAAAAAGATTTTCCTCAACAGTTGTAGGTTTCATTTTTGGTTGATCTTATCTCAAAAATTCAAAAAGATTTTTTTCACTCTTTATTTAGAGTATATGTTTCATATACATCTTTAAAAGAAAACTACAAAAAGATTTTTCTTTAATAGGTTCAAGTTTCATTTTCATATGAAATTCAAAATTGAAAATCCAAAAAGATTTTTCTTTGGTAATCATAGGTTTCATTTTGTATAGGAATTTTAAACGTGAAAAATGCAAAAAGAGTCTATTCTTTTGACAATTTGTTATTTTCTTCTCTTTTTAAAGTTTCAAGAAAAGAAAAAAGAAAGGAAAAAAGTTTAATTGGCCATTTTGGCAAAACTTCATGAACTACGCACACCTGATTCTGCTCTTTCGGGGGTGAGATACGTAGGCGCCCTTCATGGGTTCGGTGATCTTTTCTAAAAGAAAAAAAATGGTTTTCAATAAAATGTTGAACTCTAACATATTTGTTGACTCTTGTTTAGTTAGTTTGAGGTGGTTGATTTGTGGCTTCCTGGCTGGTCCTCCATATCACACCAAATCCAAGGGAGGGTTAGTTGTATCCAACAAGGATATAGAGAGTGGCATTATGGATGAAACAAAGAGTCGGGAAATTGAGAGTTTGAAGAAAGAGAATTTGAGACTGAGACAACAAATGATGAAAATGTATTGAGCTTGGGCCAGTGGGCTGCCTCCACTTTCGTTCCCCACTTTTGACCTTGCCAAATACCTTGAATCTTCCACCAAAATTGCAATGTCAGTTTTCTTCTGTTGTTGATGCACCACAGCATGCCTCAGAATCCATTCCACATCAAATACACCTTAATACTTCCACCACTCTTTCTTTAGCTCCTCAGTATAAGTCTACCATATTCACAGCACCACATACCGTCTGTGCTTTTGTTGCTCAACCTTCTACTAAGGCATTCACTTTGGCTATCAATCCAACGATTATGTTTCCCTAGTCCACTAGTGAATCCATGTTCTATACTCTTGATGATCATTGTTATACTCTTGGGCCTACCATTGAATTAAGTGGACCGCTAAAATTTCTTACTAAGAATCCTAGCATGCTAGAAAAGCCAGAGGAAATAGTTGGCAAAGTTAAGAGTGTAGAAAATAATATGAAAAGTTCCTTGGGACTTGTAGGCTATGAAGATATTTATATAAAAAGTGGGGCATATTGTCAAGTTTTAACCTTCCTCCAAGCTTTGAGACATCAAAATTTGAGGAGCTTGGTGGACAACATGATTCTGTGAAACATTTAGAACAATATTGCAATCAACCAAGGGAAACTAAAGGAAAGAAGAAGAAAAACGCACCTATTGTCGTGCCAGGATTAAATCAGAGTTTAAGAGGTCCAACTCACCAATACTGTCAGTCTCAATCTCGAGCTTACATATCAAATCCACTTACTCATCTGCAACAAGGTTCCTCTTTTCAAAATCCAAAGAGTTTCATTCTACTTCCTCAATGTCCTTTGAACAATGCACAATTGTGTACCCATCCGTCTTCTTATCCACAATGGAATGCACCTGTCCCTTAACATCATCCTCGACCCCCACAAATTTACCAAGGAACCTCTAAATCCAAGTTTCATCCGAGGCCAGAGTTCACAAGGAGGAGGAAGGAAAAGGATAATTTCACTCCTAATGGGTAATTTTATGCCAGTTTGTTCCAAAGATTGAGACAGAGGAGTATGATTACTCCTCTCCTTGGACACACTCCTAATTGACGTTTAAGAAATTTTGATCTTAATGCACGATGTGCGTATCATTCGGATGCTCAAGGTCATAGTATTGGAGATTGTCGAGATTTGAAAAGAACAATTGAAAAGATGATTCAAGATGGATCAATTATGGTACAGAACATTGACAGTGAGAGAAGCTCCAGTCATGTTGATATGCAAATTAGTGGCAAAGTTATCAGGCTGAGCAATTGAGAAGTCACCCCTCTCCCTACTAGGAAGAGGTCTGGTAGTTTGTTTTATTTTCTTTTCTGTTTTCTAAAGTATTTCAGGATTGTAGTTTGGGATTTATCTTGTTTTGTCCCTTTGTCGTTTATGCTCAAACCCTCTATCTTTTATTTCAATTAAATAGTGTCCCTTTTTCCCTTTGTGTTCAACTATATGTTGTTTGTTTGTTTTCTTCACATAGTGCATTTTATGTTGTTTCTAGTGATATGACATGCTAGCAAAATTTTCAGTCAGATCTTAAAATCCAATTTAATCATGAAACTATGAATCAGAGGTTTAAGTTAGTAAAAGAGAACATCTGAGGAAATAGGTAGAGTGCTGAGACATTTGGTGACAAGTTGAAGCCTTCTTTGAAAATTAAGGCACCTACCACACTTCAAGTGTTGTTTGGGCCGCATGTCATCCTTTCTTTCTAACCTTATCCAAAAGTTAAGTTACAGCCAAAGAAAGACCTTCAGATCAATCTCTGAGAATGCTAAGGCTAAGCATGCAATGGATATGATGACGCATTTTGGGAACTACTTGTCTTCCTCAGCATAAGGAATCAGGAGAGAAGTAAAAATGAGAGTCTTATTGGTGAAAATCCTTACGGACATCATAAGACGATGGTAAGTCGAGAAAGATAAAAATGAGAGAGTTTTATCGGTGAAAACCCTCACAGGCACTGTAAGACGACTGTGAGTTGAGAAAAATGAAAATAAGAGTCTCATTGGTGAAAAACTCTCACGGATACCATAGGAAAATGGTCAGCTGAGAAAATGAAAATAAGAGTCTCATTGGTGAAAAACCCTCACAGACACCTTAAGACAATGGTGAACTGAGAAAAAGAGAATGAGAAAGGCTTGTTGGTAAAAATCCTTCAAGGTGTCACTAGCCGAATGAGATCTTAAATGCAATTGACCTAAGGAAACAACTCAATTTCATGACCATTAACTCAAGAACAATTGGTAGAAAGTTTGGATAGAAAGATCATGCAGCTTAATCATTAGAGTTGACTGTCATTTCTAGATAAATTTTTCATTTCTTTATTCAAATGGGCAACTTTCTTATCACCCACGGAGAAAAGGCTATTAAATTTTTGCAATAAAAAAATTACAAGTTCAAGTTAATACTTCCATTTAAATAACACTATTTTATGATATACAAGTTTCTATTTTTTATATACTAATGTATATCTAACATTTTATTTAAATGTGATTTGCATTAGCAAATCTATAAATGACTAAAATTGAAGTCAAAATTCTGAAATAATTTGAAATTTGTAATTATTTCAAAATTTTATTCTTATTAAATTACGTACTGAATTACATATTATTTTCACAATAAGCAAAGACCAACTCACTTTTATAAGTCTACAATACATGAAAAAAACTAGACGACGATAGTTCTATTTTATAGGGCCTTTGTTATGCATTTTATTCTCTTTTTAAGTGAATTATATAAAAAATGCACAACTCACTTAAAAAGAGAGTTATGTAACTTCTATTACATAACTCTTTTTTTAAGTGAGTTATGTAAAAAAAAAAATGCATAACTCCCTAAAAAAAACGAGAGTTGTACTTTTTAAAAAGTTTAACTCCGTTTCTGAACTTCCGTTAAAAATAATACATATAACTCTCTTAAAAAGATAGTTAAGCATATTATGGTAAAATTTTAAATATACCGTGAAACAAAAAAAAAATATCAAATATTTAGATATTCTGGTTCCAATAATCTAAGACGAAAAAGGAAGGAAGATCAAAGATTTTAGATATTGTGCACCAATACCCGTATATTTACTAGATCCAATAATTAACATGTTTGTTTAAAATAATCATAATATGGTAAATTTTAAGAAAGGATAAATTACATAGCAAATAATACAGTGTCAATAAGTTCAGCTTAAAACCACAAAGGAGGTCTAAATGCTACACTACTTCAAAGAGGAGATGGAACATCAGAACTGTATAAGCATATAATTAAAAATTTAACGACATTCATTTTGCCCAATAATAAATACACTATACATATCTTAACTAACACTTTTTGGGCTCGTTACCACTAATCGCGGAATTAATTTAGACTGAATTTATCCTATATTTAGTTGGATAAAATGTATGAGATAAAATCATTCCGAAATTAGCTTCTCCAGAATTGTAATGTTATTCTATCCCCAACTTGAAGGCGGGATAACTTATCTCCAACCAAACAATCTCTTATTAACTTATATATCTTTAGTGCAAAATTATTAATTAATCAACATAAACTTTAACCTTAATGACAATAAATTAATGCATGTTAAGTCACTTTGTGCTTCTTAATCTCAGACAAGAATCGAAATGGAACACTGCCTGACCCCTCAGTCCATAGTCCCTAGTCCCTACTGCCCCCTGCCATTCCTCTCTTTTTTTCTCTGACAAATAGCCACAGAAATTTATAGACAGTACATGCAATTTTTTCAAGAACTTAACAAAGCAAAACAACAGAAAAAGGTGAAAAAGAGAAAACAGAAGGCAAAGGAATCAATGCTCATCAGCTATAGATTTCTTAATCAAATGAGATGTACTAATTAAGTAGCATAATAGTAATTTACAAGACCAGTAGCAAGCAGAAAAAAAAAGAAGAGGAAAATTAACAAATTAAATTGCTCATTGGAACAATCTTAGATTTCCATTGTTATCCTCATCAAGATGAGCACTAATCCTTACGAACAAGGCATAAAACAGTCCTAATTAAAAAAAAAACAAATAAACGTGACTAATAGTAATTAACCAGCCTCGATGTTTTTCTCTTCCTTGCACTAATTCTAGTTAAAACTTTATTTGTGCATATTTTTTTTTTAGATCAAGATGATGAAGAAGAGCCATTAGTAGCAACAACACTATCACTTGTGTGTAGTTGATGGATTATGCCTTGGATGTCTTTTTTGTTGTCACTGTTGCTTTGACCATGATGGTGATGATGATGAAATTCTGAGTTGGTGTTGTTATGACTGTTATTTCTACTAACAATGCAAAAACCATTAACGTTGTTATTAGTACTGTTACCATTGTTGTGGCTGAGGTTGTTGTTGTTTTCTTCTCCAGAAGTGTGTTGATCTGATTTCTTCCCGAAGGTGTTCTTGTTATTGTGCATCCATACCTTTAGAACCCCCTTTTCAATTCCAATTTCGTTGCAGAAATTGTTCACCAGATCTTCATCTCTTTTCTGCATTTTCCACCCAACACTTTCTGAGAATTCCAGCATTTTCACCTTCTGATCTGGAGTGAATTTCGTCCTGAAACGCTTCCTCCCGTTAGAGTTTGCTACTAGCGGAGCTGATGTAGGGTTGGGGTTCTTCTCCCCAGTAAACCCAGCACTGAGAGCTAAGAGCATGTGAGGTGCAGAAGCTGGGTAATAAGCAGAAGAAATGGGGGGTGGAGATGGGGAATTCGGACTACTGTGGTCCCCACCACGCGGTGGCAGCGGCAGCGGCAGCGGCGGAGGTGGAGGAGGATGGTGGCGGTGGTGAGGCTGGTACTCAAGAACGGCGGTGGCGATGGGCGGAGGAGGAACCACAACGGGTTCTTCCGGTTCACGGCGGTGAAAATTACGGTGACAACCACAAACAGCACATTTAAGAGAGGTAGGGTCAGCTGGGTTAGAAGAAGGAGAAGGCAAAAATTCACCACAGCCATCAACAGCATGAGTACCTAAACTAGCAGCATGGTTCTTGAGACATTCTTTGTAAATAACAACAACAGGGTGATGATGTTGATGATGCTGATGGTGGAGTGTATTTTTTCTTTTAAGTACACCATTACTCAAAGGGAAAGGCTTCACTTTTTGGATCTGAGTAGGTGTTTCAATTTCACCTTCTGGGGTTTTAACTGTAGTAGTAGTAGTTGTAGTTGTTGTTGCTGTTGCGTTGTTGTTGTTGG
The DNA here is from genome assembly GCA_030864225.1 of Capsicum baccatum var. pendulum. Taxonomy (NCBI): domain Eukaryota; kingdom Viridiplantae; phylum Streptophyta; class Magnoliopsida; order Solanales; family Solanaceae; genus Capsicum; species Capsicum baccatum. Next base: position 109,029,626 of record CM061551.1, read on the forward strand.
TTAAGTCCATGGCTGAAACATCTAACACTCTTGGCCTTTTTATCTTTTTGTCTTAAGAGAGTTAGCTAGATGATTAGATTTAGGGTCAAGATGATTTCATACAAAAAAGGAACCATCTTTATTCATGGGGAAAAGGTTAATAAGGAAGGAAGAAAAAATGAAAGGGGAGACTTTAAGTGAGAAGACAAGGGATGAAAAGAGACATCAAGGGTGTTTTTAGGTTTTTGGTTATGGTTTTGGGTTGATGAAGATGATGATAATGAAGATATGACTAGTGATGACCATAGATAATAAGATGGTTCATTGTTCTTTTGATCCCTCAACTTTTAATATACTTTCATTTTAGCCCTTATGATTAATGTATAATTATTTTCTTATATTTGTAGTGTTTGAGTTGATTATAGATGTCAACTTTATTAGCTTAAATACCAAAGAAATTTTATCTACTACGGCATAGACATGCACAAAAAAAAATCATCAAATATTTTCGTTTTCAATAAAATTTAAATTTAAAGCTTCACAAAACTTAGCTCATTTTAACAATTACAACGCCCTTTAAGGATTTGAGATTATAATCAATTTTAAATAAATTAAATCCTCAACTCATTTAGATAAGAGAAATGTTATATTTAAATTATTTTTATAATTATACTTGAACTATAAAATATTTGTGCATATTTAACATAAACACTTGCAAAATCAAATATTCCAACAACTAGTGATTTCCAAAATCTATGAAGATTCACAAACAGAATGATCAAAAGTGACATATCAACTAATTAAATATTTAATAGGAGTATATTTGATTAGATGCTATAAAGATTGAATATATCAATAGTTTGGGGACTAATAGGGTAAATTTTTGTAATAGAAATCTTGATTTTGTGGTTGTCCTTGTTAACCACTGGTGTATTTTTGACCTTGGTTCCTAATCTAATCTATGGTTAACCTGCAGCTGCTGTCCCCACAACCCCACTTGCTTGTATTAGACTTGGGTGTCATGTGTGTAATAAATACCACTGATCAGTTAAATGCCTATTGCAATACTCTTGTCTTCTTCTCCTTTGGATAATGATTCTTCAGCAATCAATTATTTAAGCTGCGAGGAATACAAATTAATCAAGCTATAACCAAATCATGATCCAGAGTATTAAGATACTAATTCTATTATAAGTATTTGAGAAAAAGAAAGGATTAGAGTATTGAGAAGGAAAGTTTTGAAGTAATTGATAAAGTTTAGAAGATCACGGTTCATATTGTGAAAACAATCTCTCCTAGAAACATGTGGTAAGGTTGCATATAATAAATCTCTGAGATTAAATTCTTTTTTGACACTTCACATGACACGAACTTTAGTGCGTAGAATTTTCCTGTTTTTCGAAGGACAAGCGTATTGAATTTAATCTATTTGGATTCCATAGTCGAGTTGGGTCATATTAGGGGAGTAATTAGTGTCATCGTTTCATTACAATGTGTCCCATCTACTGACTTTAATTTAATTGATACAGAAGACCTACTAGTGCTAGTTATTGTTTTATTTTGACTAATCTCTCGGTTGGGAGAAGCATTGGGAGGAGCCAGCACCAGCAGTAAGCCATTAACAGGACATAATAAATGTGTACACTAATTAAGGGAATGGGCAATTGTTTTCTTGTGATTGAGTTACATCTTATGTTCAAATCTTTCAATTATATTGCTGACACACTAGTTATTCAGATTTAAGAGTGATTAAAGGTATAAGTTGTTATCTTGTTATACTATTTCTACACGAATTTCACCTCATGATAAGCTAACTTTTATAATTAAATTAGGCTCAATGTTCACTGTTAAATTGATGGTTGGCGCAAGAGGTTTGTCATTTTTGAGTTGATGATGTACTGAACTGATTTTTGGTTACAATGCTACTTCTGTTGAGGTTATTAATTAATCAGCTTCATAATTAACTTGTTAGGACATAATTATGAATGAATTAGGTAGAGATAATAATTGATTTGAGTAACTAAAAAATTAATTGAAACATAGAAATGGAATTTACTGCAAGGTGTCTGAATTCTGATGCATTTAGTGAAGGAACCTTATTTGTCAAAGTTACAGTTGGAAAATCAGAGCTACCCAATTTTCCAAGACTAAACCTTGACATACTCCATGGTTAAAATTACTATACACGTTTACTCCTGGATACTTACCACTCTCTGCCGGTATAATCGTACCTTTTCCTTCCATTGCAACATAAAATACTATTTTTGGTATTATTGAGTTTCAAATATTTGTATATATATTTTGCTGCTTATAAATATTCCTATTTTTCTTGTGACAAGCCATGTAAGAATGAATAATTTCAGAAAATAATGGAATTTTCATATTAATTTTTTTTTTTTTTTTTTGGGATTTCACATTCGTGGCCCAACACCCACATGATATCAACTAATTTAGATTTGTGCCAAGTAAAGTCCATTTAAAGAAAGAGACTTTCATATCTAAGATTCAAATTCAAAATCTATGGGTAAAAAAGAAGCAATACATCTTTTGGTGGTTAATCGATAATATTTATCCTTTATATACCGTAATTTTTTTTAATAAATTATTAAAGGGCGTGTACCAAACCACCATTCACTTAAAATGATTCTTTTCATAGAGTCGTGTTAGAAAAAACATCTCCACCTCTTAGATAGGAGCAACATCTATATACAATCTACCCTTCCAATCTCACTTTGTAATACTACATTAAATATATTATTATTGTACATTTCTACTCTATAATTTATTTCACATAATATAATTTACATACTTAGCAATAACTTATGCGAATATTAGCAATACCCAAAGGAAAAGAGTGAAAATGTATTATCACTAATCTAATTTTTTGTGAATACTGAAATTCTGTAACGGTTGAGGTTTGTCCAGGAAAGAAACAATAGACCTTCTCACATGGTAGAATAGCCTGACAAAAACCATTGTGCAAACCTTACGTAAGAAGAGTAGCGTACAAACCTCGAACTTAACCTTTTTTCGCTATTGGAGTTTAGTGCATGAAAAACGAGTACTTAACAATTAAATAATTATGATTAACTCTTCAAAACCCTGCCACGTGTACTTCCTAACAACACGTGGATCTTATTATTTAGCTTCAAAAGCTTGCCACGTACTACTTAGTTTCCCATTATTTTACGTCTTTCTATTAACACAAACAAAGTATGATTACGTACTAAGTTTGAATTTCTTAATTGTCAGCTTGTCATTTTCTTGATTTAAGTCTATTTATAAACAAAGAATAAGAACAAAAGGCATCACAGAATCTCAAACTCACATCTCATCATTGTTAATTTTTTTATTTGCTCTTTTGACTCTAAAAGGTTGAAACCGTTGTGTGCACTGAATACTGAGCTAACCTATTTTATATTTTTTGTTAATAAACAATTGTAGAATTAAAAATTAAGTAATATATTCCTCCTCCATTTGGTATTTTTTAAAACAGTTAATTTAGCTAATTTAGAATTATACTATATTATATTATTTTTATTTTAAAATTTTAATTTATTTATTCAAATCTCAAAACAACAACAACAACAACAAACTCAGTATATTCCCACATAGTGGGGTCTGAGAGGGTAAAATGTACGCAGTCCATATCGCTACATCTGAAAACGTAGAGAGGTTATTTTCGATAGACCCCCGCTCAAAACAAAGGACCGCAGACAAATGTCGCAAGCATACAACATGATAAAAATAACGGAGATACAACAACCACAAAAATAAAGTATATTAACCAACAAAGGACACCCCCTCCCCCCAACCCTAGCATTACTAACCAAGCTACACCAAACTCTCCTAACTACAGCCTATGACTTGACCACACACCTTAGCCCTCTATCCTAATATTCTTCCTCCAAATTTCTATCGAGGGTCATGTCCTCAGTGAGCCTTAACTGCTCCATGCCACGTCTAATCACTTCTCCTACCCCTACCCTGCTTGAAACCATCCAAGGTCAACCTCTCACACCTACGAACTAAGGCATCTGTGCCCCTTCTCATCACATGACCAAACCATCTCAACCTTACTTTTCGTATCTTATCTTCCACCGACTCCACTCCCTTCTCTCGAATAATCTCATTCCTAACCCTGTCAGCCCTCGTGAATCCACACATCCAACGCAACATCCTCATTCCGCCACCTTCAACTTTTGGTCATGAGAATTCTTAATAGGCCAATACTCCGCTCCGTACAACATAGCCGGCCGGACTGCAACTCTGTAGAATTTGCCTTTAAGCTTGGGAGGCACCTTCTTATTGCATAAAATTCCCGAGGCAAGCCGCATTTCAACCAACCTACCCCAATATGGTGAGAGACATGCTCATCAATCTCTTCATTCCCCTGAATCATAGACCCAAGGTACTTAAAACTATCCCTCTTACAAACCACCTGAGACTCCAACTTCACTACCACCCCGTCCTCTTGCCTCGAGTCACTAAACTTGTACTCCAGGAACTCCGTCTTGGTCCTACTCAACCGGAAACCTTTAGCTTTCAGGGTTTGTCTCCGAACCTTCAACTTATCATTAATACCTCGACGTGACTCATCAATCAAAACTACATCGTCCGCAAAAATCATACACCAAGGCACCTCACCTTGAATACTTCGTGTCAACACATTCATCACCAAGGCGAATAAAAATGGACTAAGAGTCGATCTCTTGTGCAACCCTGTCAATACTGGAAAATGCTTGGAATCTCATCCCATAGTCTTTACCCAAGTCTTCGCCCCCTCGTACATGTCCCTAATCGATTGGATGTACACCACTAGGACCCCCCCCCCGCCTCCAAGCATCTCCAAAGAACCTCCCTAGGGATTTTGTCATATGCTTTTTCTAAGTGAATAAACACCATGTGCAGATCCCTCTTCCTCACTCTATACTGCTCAACTAGTCTCCGCACTAAGTGAATTGCCTTAGTCGTCGAGTAGCCAGGCATAAATTCAAATTGATTCTCCAAAATAGACATTATCTTTCTCAACCTCCGCTCCACCACCCTCTCCCAAATCTTCCTCAAGTGAATCAACAACTTAATACCATGGTAGTTATTGCAACTGTGAATGTCACCCTTATTCTTATATAAAGGAATCATGGTGCTCCATCTCCATGCCTCGTACATCTTAGCGGACTTGAAAATATTATTGAACAAATCGGCCAGCCACCTTAACCCTGCCCTGCTAGCAAACTTCCAAAAATTCATCGAAATCTCATCGGGCCTCGTCGCTCTGCCTCTTCGCATCTTACGGATAACCTCATAAACCTCCTCCACCTTAAAACGTCGATAATAGCTGAAATCGCGACATTCTTCGGTGTGCTCCAACTCTCCTAACACAATGCCTCTGTCCCCCTCATCATTCAAGAGCCTATGAAAATACGAATGCTATCTTTTCTTATCAAGAACGTCTTCCACCAAAACTCTATCATTCTCTTCCTTAATGCGCTTAACTTGGTCCAGATCCCGATCCTTACGCTCCCTAGCTTTGGCAAACCTATACAACCTCTTTTCCCCGTCTTTCTCCTCTAAACCCGCATACAATCTCTCAAATGTTGTTGACTTAGCAGTTATGACTGCTAACTTAGCCTTCTTCCTAGCTAACTTATACTCTTCCCTGCTCACCCGCCTCTCATCTTCATTCTTATTCTCAACCAACTTAACGTAAGTTGCCTTCTTCGACTCCACCTTCTTCTTAACTTCTTAATTCCACCACCAATCCCCCCGTTGTCGGCCAGACTAGCCCCTCGAGACACCTAAAATCTCTCTAGCAGTCTCCTTGAAGCAACCCACAGTCGTATCCCACATACTATCCACGTTCCCCCTACACTCCTAAGTCCCTATCCTCTCCAACTTTGCCCCTATCTCTAAAGCACTAACCGGGGTCAGGCCCCCCACCTAAATCTAGGGCAACCCGCTTTATCCCTTCTCTTTTTTCCCTTCTTAATAACCAAGTCTATCACCAGAAGCCTATGTTAGGTTGCGAGAGTCTCACTCGAAAAGACCTTACAATCCTTACACAAAGCTCTATCCCCCTTTCCTAAGCAGAAAAAAGTCAATCTGAGTCTTGGCTAATCTACTATGGAAAGTAATCAGATGCTCCTCCTTCTTTGGAAAGCAGGAATTCAGGACCACCAACCCAAAGCCCCTCGTAAAATCCAAAAGAGTAGCTCCTTCATCATCCCTATCCCCAAAACTAAAGCCTCCATGCATATCCCCATAACCTATTTGTAATGCCCCGGTGTGCCCATTGAAGTCCTCTCCAATGAAAATCTTCTTCGAGCTAGGCACGCCACGAACCACCTTGTCCAGAACCTCCCAAAATCTCCTTTTCTCCTTCACGTCCAGGCCCACCTGTAGCGCATAAGCATTACAGATGTTTAATGTATACCCCCAAATGACTAACTTAATAGTCATCACCCTATCACTAACCCTATTAACCTCCACTACCTGCTCCATAAACTCTTCATCCACTAAGATACCTACTTCATTCCTACGTCTCTCACTACCTGAGTACCATAGTCTATACCCATCTACATCCCTAGCCTTCGAACCTACCCACTTAGAATCTTTACCAACTCTATCGACTTACCCTGAAGGGTCCCTAAATTCCACGACCCTAACCTCAACCTATCCTCTCTCGAAACCCCTCTCCTAATATCTCGGTCTCTGTTTCTCCACCTTAACCCACACCGAACCCCCATCCCATCCCCATCCCCCAGGACATGATCATATTCTATCATTTACCACCAAAGTCACTATTCAACAAAGGATGACAAGAAAAACAGGTATAAAAATAACACAACAGTAAAAGGCGCACGCAAAGCACAGAATACCACCAAAATTCAAGAACAACAGATGTTAGGCACCAAATTAATAGAAAGATTAATCCACACGAATTCCAGGCAGTAAAAATACTAAAAATAACGTGATAAAAATAAAGATCAAGGTTAGAATTCACAGGGATATGTAGAAGTGGGTCGCCGAAATCACGTCGCTTGGCAAATTCGCCAGAAAATCATCGGATCAAATCTGATATGGATTTTGGTTCCACCACCAACAATTGAGTCGGTTCATCTGAGCCATCACCACCAAAATCTGCTTTCTTCCCATCTCTTTTTTTTTCCTCCGATTCTCTTATACCTACTATCGTCGTCGGAGTAGGAAACAACGGAAACCCATACCACTGGCGAGAGCAAAGCTGCTGGCAGTGGGAAAAGAGATAGAAGGGGAGAGAGAGGAAGACCAAGAAAAAAAGGGAAGAGAGAGAAAAGGAGTAGTACACTTACCTATCGCCGACGATGTTACGCCACCGACGTCTGCTTCACCGGAGTTGGCCCAGTCACGTCAAAAGTGACGTTGAAATGGAACGTTAATAGGAAACGTTAGTAGAGAGAGAAAAGTCAGGAGAGAGCCAAAGTTTTTCTATTCAAATCTCAAAAACTATTTGAAAAGTAGCATACTGAATGTAATTGCCCAATGAATTTTGAAGAGAATAGAATATATATTGATCTGATCTCTATCTCTGTTAGGTAAAGAAATTTTTTTTGAGAGATTTTCAGTTAAAAAAATAATTGATGCGGGAAAATAAGAAAGAAAAAAGAGAAAGTAGTAGAGTAATAGATATTAATACATATTTAAAATATATTTTAAAATATTAAAATAGAATTGAGTAATATAAAAAAGGAAGTAGGAGTATAATTTTTACTTTATTTGTATAACAATGTAACTAGTTTTGATTGATTAGTTATTCTTTTATTTCAGTGTTAGAAAAGATAGTTTTAAAACTCATCTTGGGGCTTGCTTTGAGGTAAGATACTGGCAAAATACTCTGGGGTTCACGCGAGATTTAGTTCTGTGAAGCTTACGTCTTAAGTATTTGATTGTACGTTTTAAATACGTCTAACGTCTAATGTTTCAAACTCGTCTAATAATTTTTATATAAATTGTACAAATTTCTTAGCTGACATTGTTGATCCTTATAATTCTTTACTAAATAAATGATATTTAGCAACTTCTCTCATCTATATAAATTAGAAAATTGAGACTATCTAACCTATTTACTAGTTGAGAACGTAGTAAGAAATATCATTTAATATTTTTATTTAAAATACATATCCGAGATTTACATCTTCACTTGTGATTGGTCTTTATGTTATTGTCCTATATATCAAAATTATTGCATTTTATTATTATTTTATTTGAAAGTATTTGTTTTATTCATGAAAGTGTATTTTTATTATAATATTGACAATCTATTGATTATTTCTTTTAGGGAGATAAATTGCATGTATGATAATCGTATATTTTAAGAAATTATGATTTTTTTATTATTTGAAAGTTAAGATGTTAGAGTTGACTTGCATTTCATAATAGCTTTTATGTTGAACCGTTATTTCTACTTGTAAAATGATGTTAAAAGTTTTGTTTTCTATGAGTTTTTTTAATGATGTTTATTTTTTAAAAAAATATTCATGTATTTTTCATATAATTTTTGTGCCATCATACTATTTTTACTGTATTATAGTTTAAAAACTAAATGCCTCAAGGCTTACGCTTCATCCCATTCTATGTAATTTGCGAGTACGGAATAAAAAGGGCTAATTTTTTTAACAAAAATTTCAAATGGGACATTTGATTTGAAAAGAAATCAAAAGGGATCAGACGCTAGTGGCTGAGCAATTTGCAAGGTGTCTAGCGATTTGCAAGTCGCTTGGTGTCCAATAATTTGCATGAATTTTTTTCATTATTTAAGCCGCTTCTTATTGTGAGTTGTTTGTTTCAACTCTAAGCTCTACACTTTCATTTCAACTATTCTCGTTTCAATTCGAGTATTTACTTCTGTTTCAGCTTACTCTCGTTTCTTGTATTAAAAATGAATTAAGATATAGTAAGAGTAAATTTATATTGAGGCAGATTAATTTTATAAGAAGTTGTTCTTATGAAAAATGGAAGAATTATCATACGTCATGCTCACATTGTATTAAGTTTTGTGACATCCGTGGTATCAAACCTAATACATATGTTAGCAAGTACTATATATATTACAGAACCAACTATATATAAAATTTTACCGTCCTAATATAAATTTACTCTTACTCTATCTTAATTTATTTTTAATATAAAAAACGAGAGTAAGCTGAAACAAGAATAAATAGTCGAGTTGAAACAAGAATAACTGAAATGAATGTGTAGAGTTTAGAGCTGAAATGAATAACTCATAATAAGAAACTGCTTCAACAATAATAAAAAAAAGCCATGTAAATTGTTGAACGTCGGATGACTTGCAAATCTTTGGACACTAGGCGATTTGCAACTTGCTAGGCATCAAGCAATTTGCAAATCGCTCAGCCACCTACGTTTTATTCCTTTTAATTTCTTTTCAAATCAAGTGTCCTCTTTGAAACTGTGATAAAAAAAAAATAGTCTTTTTGATTCTAGATTCCATAAAATATCCTGCCTTACGTTCTCGTCTTTAAAACTCCGCTTTTTATCCGGCAGTGTTCTACTTAAATACTTTATTTTTTATTTTTTATTTTAATTATTATTATTATTATTATTAGTATTATTATTATTATTATTATTATTATTATTATTAGCCTACCAGACCACGTAATAATATCGGATTAAGCTAAAGTCGGAAAACCGAACCAAAGCACCAACCGAAATAACAAAGAAATTTTTAAATTTCTGACTGTATGGTAAATCTTTTACCCGAACAAGGGGCCTGTCAGAGATCGAGCAATCTTACGTTGAACCCATGAGTCTAGAAGTTCTAATTGTGCAAAAATCGCCCTTTCTGTCATTCATACGGGCTTCAAAGGCACAACTCACTAGACGGAGTCACAGAGACAAGGTTAACATAAAACTATTGATCTCGACTGTACCTCCATTTCGAAACCAAGTCGGGAAATTTTTAAATTTCTTGTATTATCTAAGTAGAGTCCGGATCTTTCATAGTTAATATACTTCGAGAGGTTAGAACTATAGTATGAACATAAAAAGGTGTCTAGCCGGACATAGTCACGATGTAGATCCAAATAAAGAAAAAGAGATCAAAATTAAAATATGTACCTTGATGGCCGGAGAGTCGCCGGAATAGTACTAGCAAAGCAAACGTTTATTAATACAGATGATATTACAAGAGAGAAGTTTTTTGGAGAGAGAAAATGTACAAAGAAACTTGATGCCTCTTCTCTAAGAATGAGGCTCCTTAAATAAGCAAAAAGGAATCTTGCACAGTAATACATGGGGTCCCTGTGCACAGTGTTTCTACAGTAATTTGGTTATTACAACAGTGTTTTTAAATTATAGCAATTACAGCAGTGTTTTATAGTCCTTGATCAGATCTTATCTTTACTCCATCGTTTCAAAAAGATTTCAGCCTTTGCTAATTCTTCTTCCTCGTTGAGAGTTTCAGGTGGCTGAGAATCGGTGATGACGTCATCAGTGTTTGCCTCTGTGCTGTTCATGGAAGTATCCGAGTGTTGTTCTACTGTTAGAAGCAGTTTGTCTCGGACTTCTGATAAATATTCTTCAATTAATTGGAGTTTATTTCCATCATGAGCGGAGATACGTCGAGAAACATAATTGAGGGTTTTATCCTCGACTAAGATGGATTTTTTGGGAGATTGCTCATATGCAGCGATTGTTTGTTTAATTTCTTCCCGTTGGTCATGACCATAAGGCAGTTTTGTTTCGGGATTAATCCAAAGTAATTTGTCCCAGAAATTACAATAGAATGTGCGGTAAATAGCTGGGATTTGCTGAGAGTCAAAACCAATCTCGACTGACCAGCGGTGTATCCATGGGATAGAGAATTCAATGTAAAAATACATTTGGTCTATAGTGTCGAGTTTACAAATGTGCTCGGAAAGATATAATTCCGTTAAGAAGGGGGATGACTTTTTTCAAGAGAGGTAAAACGAGGAATATTCTGTTGGCAAAATTTTTATGGTTGGTCCGTGATTGGTCCACCATTGAATAAAGCAATTGGGGATAGGTTTTTCAAAAACTTTAGAACAATTTTTTATAAACCATGTATGTTTGTGTTTATAGTTATTATAATATAACACATGGGAGAAGGCTTTAATGTAATCCCAGTAGGTAAAATTAGCAATAGTTTGTCCTTGGGGTCCCATAGGTAAGGAGCGTTGAGTCATAGAAGAAATTCCCCATTCTTCAATAAAGATGAGTTTTTTAATGACTATTTTGGAGTAGCCATGTACTCCTGGAGTAGATTCGCCCAGAGGGCTGTGGTCAAAAGTTGCACTGGAGGTATGTACCAATATTTGTTCATAATATGTACGAGTTTTGTATGATTCTCCTGCAACATAAACATTAGCGGTTAGATAATTCTTTAAAATCCGCCAGGCTTCTTCAGAGTTTTCTTGAGAAGGAATATGCTGATTTTCTAAGTATACAATGAGTTCCCTAGCTTCAAGCTTTTCATACGAGGCTTTATCTTCAGTATTTTCATTAACAATGGATGCAAAAGAATCTGCAGTTTTTCTCTGTTCAGCTAGATACGACTGTATCTGTTGGAATAGTGGATGAGTTTCAGGAATATCATCCAAGTTAATATTCGGAGTTTGTAAAGATGATGATGCCTCATTATGAGAGATTTTTGAATTGACCAAAGTTCTATTTCCGTGTTGGAGTACAGGAAAATTAGAACTTGTTGAGCTATAAGCAGTGTTTCGTGCAGTATTCCTTTGATAAGAATATGAAGGATTTGTTCTGCCTCCGTGATGTGAATATGCTGGGTTTTGATTTCGTCCACGTCCTCTTCCTTTGGCAATTTGCCAAGGGGGGTCTGCCATACTGCAAGAATTATTAGAAATGAGATTTAATCGTTTAAATCAATATCATACCAATCAGTATCGTTATTGACAGGATCATTATACCACCATAGGTCGTCTTGAATGAGCTTATACCACCATAAATCGTTTTGAATGAGTTGTTGTATAAGAGCTTCTAGAATTGTTTTTTGAATATCTTTATGTAAAGGAATGCATTTAAGAATTGTAATAATGGTTTTCTCAGAGAGGCAAGTCGTATAGAAATTCATGTCAGATATTCTCGTGAAAGGAAATCAGGTAATGAGTTTTCACTACCCTTTTTATATTGAATTTTATAATCAAATGGGGCTAATTGAGCCTGCCACCTAGCAAATATTAACTTCGAAGCATCATGCTTAAAGTCTTTATCAAACATAAACTTAACAGATTGAGCATTAGTCCTGATTATAAATTTTTGATTATATAAATCATCTTGGAATTTTAAAACACATTTAACAATAGTAAGCATTTCATGAGCAACAGTAAAGTATTTTTTCTGGCTTTCAGTCCATTTTCCAGAATAAAATCAAATTAAACATTCAGTTTTTGTATGGGGATTCACTTGTTTGAGTAGTCCGCCATAACCGATGTTTGAAGCGTCGGTTTCAATGACTTTCAACCACTTTGGATTAGCAAGAGATGTGCAAGGAAGAGATTGAACTCGAGTTTTAATTAACTTGACCAAATCGGTGTGGGTTTTAGTCCACGGGGTTTTGTGATCCTTTTTCAATCGATCATATAAAAGAGCTAAATCTCTAGATAGATTTTTGTAAAAAGGAGAAATATAATTAAGACTGCCAAGAAATCTTTGCAGTTGTTTTTTGTCAGTAATTTCATCAGGGAATTTGGTAGCAAATTCAAGTACTCGCTGAATGGGCTCAATTGAACCTTGAGAAATATTGTGGCCCAAAAATCGAATACTGGTTTGAAATAAACTTATTTTGGGTTTGAAAATGACTAAACCATTTTGAATAATGATTTGTTTGAAGATATGCAGATGCTTAAAATGATTTTCAAGCGTTTTTGAGAAGACCAAAATATCATCTATGTAAACAATAATAAAATCCATATAAGGATTAAAAATATCATTCATAATTTTTTGAAATTCAGAAGGAGCGTTTTTTTAAACCGAATGGCATAACATTTCGTTCATACTGTCCAAAAGGAACATTAAAGGCAGTTCTATAAGTATGTTTTTTATCAATTTGAATCTGCCAATACCCAGATTTTAAATCAAATTTAGAGAATATATTAGCATCATATAATCGAGAAAGTAAATCATTTTTATTTGGAATTGGATATCGGATCCATTTCAAAACTTTATTCAGTGGTTTGTAATTTATAACTAATCGAGGGATTCCTCTTTCCTTTTCAGTAGCATTATTAACATAAAATGCGGTACAAGACCAAGGGGATTGTGAAGGTTTGATGAGACCCTTTTGCAAGAGATTATCAATCTCTTTTTTACAGAATTCAACTAATTCTGCATTCATTTGACAGGGTCGAGATTTTGTTGGAATTTTGTTTTCGGTAAAATCATCTTCGTAGGGAAGAGAAACAATATGTTTTTTGCGATTCCAAAAAGCATTTGGATGGTCAGCACAAATTTCAAGCATTAATTGAGAAGAAATTGTTTTTATTTATTCTTGTACTTTGACAGATTGCAAAGTGTCAGAAATATTAATACTCATCAACTCTAATTGTAAGAAATTAAGTTGATTTTGCTTCATGCTAATAAGAGCATTTATATCTCTTGTTACAGGATGAGTAATAAAAGGATAAGAAATCGGTTGATTTTTATAAGTAGCTTTAAAACCACTTGCATCAATATGAGTGTAAGGATAAATAGCATTTATAAACGGGGTTCCTAAAATAATAGGAGGATAAATCTGATTTTTAACTAAAAAGAAGAAATGAGGAATACACACCTTGTCACGGCAAATATGAGTATTTGGTAATTTGTAATTTATATCAAGAGTGTGACCAGTTGCAGATCGAATCAGATGAGTAGTTTTTTCAAAATATTTTGTAGGAATTAATCCTTCTTGAATACAGCTGACATCAACACCACTATCAATCATAGCAACATTAGTAATGAAAAATTCTTTATTAATTAAAATGGTGCAGCTTATATACCATTTATGTGCAGTAACTATTTGCATCATTCCTAAAAAAGAATCATTTTTCAAATCTTCAGTATGAAATTTATCCAGTTGAAGAGTTTCTGAATTTTCAGAATGCAAATCCTTTTCTTTTCCCTTTAAAGTCGTTGAAGAAGATGAAGAACTTGCCTGTTCTTCGAGTTTTAAAAGTCGATGATCGGTAATCACCTGATTTTGTTTTAAAGAAATAATTTCCTTTTTTAGCTGCTCAACTTCAACTTTTAGATCATCAAAGGTAGTATCTCTACCAGGAGTTTTACTCAAAGCAAGACGTTGATTTACTTCAGCTAAGGAATAAGACATAGGTTGATTATCAAAAGAGTTTTCTCTAGTCGTACTAAATATTATTAGTGCATAAAACTTTTGGCAAATCCTTATTTTTAGCAAACATCCGAAAAAAGAACTTTAAATCATTTATTTTAAAAGAAGATGTTATTCAAAACAGTATCAGGAAATTAAATTGAATCAAACAGTCTACATTATAATAAATTTTTTTCTAAGACTTTTCTGAAAATAAGTACTCCTAATTCCATGTGTGATCGTATGTACAAACAAAAAGAAAATAGGGGGAAAAGGTACGTACTATTTTTACGTGATCAGAACTTAGAAGTTAGAAGGCCTTACAATAAATTCAAACATTGGTTTAATAGTTTGCATAAACTCTCAAAACACGACTGTCATAATTTTAAATATTTGAAATAATATCCGAAATTATTCAAATAATTTTAGCTTATAATATGGTCTATTGTTTTAATAAATTTGAAAAAACAAGTTTAAGGATCGGAGTATCTGAATCACAAAACTTCATGTTTAAAAATATAAAAATTGACGTCTAAACAAGCGCTAAATCACATTCCGAATAGCTTTTTTCAACTTTAATTTCGTAGACACCTTTTCAAACTTCAATTAAATCATGTTCAAATCAATTTGCTAATTAGGTTCATATCTCAATATCTCGTGTTAGTTGTCCATAACATAATTTTTAGTTGTGCTATTCATGACTGCGTTTTGAAGTATTCTGCTGTGATAGAATTGATTTTATTATCCATTTATAATTTTTTAAAATATTATGTATTTTTTGTTAGATATTTTCATATCTACACATTAAACAACAACTATAACCACATATTCAGTATATTCCTGCAAAATAAAGTCGAGAATTATAGAATGTATAAAGATCTTATCTGCTGAGATAAGGTAGTAAGGTTGTTTCTATTTTTTTGGTAAATAAATATTTTATTACCAAGTATCGATATTTACAGCACAAAAAGATAAAACAAAAAACATGCACTATCTTACTGGACAAACAGAGTCAGGTATGCTACAGCTGCATCTTCTAGTCATCTAATCAAATCGCTAGTTTTTCTCTATGACTACAATGGATAAAAATCTAGTAACTGCACATAGTTTGGAAGCTTAGGGACAAGACTAAGTCGAAAGAGCACCTCCTGCATAATCAGCATGACGATGGTTTGCGGAGATCTTCTCTTGTTCTGAAAGATAACATTGTTCCTCTCTCTATCCACACTTGGTAGATTGCAGCAGCTAAGACGATCCTGTATACTTCAGCCTCTCTACTATGTCCGCCACAAAATTTCCTCTTGCCACGCTAAGCCATTCCTTTGAATACCTTGCCAGATGAGTAATTTCCTCCATATTTCGGAAGAGACACTACACTGAAAGAATAGATGTCTCAAAGATTCATTGAACTGTTTGCATAATGGACATAATGGATCCACTTCAAGTTAATTCCCGCTTTGCTAATCTCTCCCAAGATGCTAACCTGTCCAGAATAGCCAATCATAGGATAAAAATCCATTTAGGACAGCCATGGTTATTGCAGATGAGTTTCCTTCAATGCACCTTTGGATAAGTCCCCTATAATTTCTTTTTACCATCCTTTATAGAGAATTTCTCCATCTGCGTTGCGTCAGTTTGTGTTCATCAAAACTAGTTGCTTCAAGGTAGCTTTTAGCCTTAAAAATCTTTTGTATGGATACATTTGGCAAGCCGTTTGGTGTTTTTTCTATTATTATATTTCTATATTATAGAAGAGGTGGTTTCAACATGTTGTTTTTTGTCTTTAAATTCATATTTAAAGGTATTAAAGTAATTACAATAAATTATAAGGTTAATTCAATTACTTTTTGTGCTTTGATTTTGGAACCTCATCAAAAGTTTGAATAAAAGTCTATATTTTTCTCTTTAATTACAAGCAATGCCATGTAAAAATTTTATCATAATGCCATCACACATGGCCTTGCATATATTTCCACACATGTGGGCCCTTTATCTTCCATTTATTTTTCAATCTTATTTGTTTTTTTTTATGTATAAAATTGTTTCAAATATATTTAAGTAAATTGATTAGTAGGATGATAATTTATTGTAAAAATTAATTATAATTGATGCAATTAAATAAATTTTATTCTTTATTTCATATCAAACATATAATTTACTTTCTTTCTTATTTGTTACTACAATTTCACCCAATTTAATTTTTTCCTAATATATTCAATCGTGATTTTACTATATTATCTCTAATTAATTATTATGATCATCTAAGTATCATGCCACTTAAATTGGAGTAGAAAATGTTTTGCACAATAATTAAAAATTTGAATTATTTAAAAAAATATAATTGACTATCAATGACACAAAATTTTAGACAAGAAAAGTAGCATATATTTTTTAAAAATTACATAAAAAATATTATTAATTACAATAATTAAGAAGTTGAAATATCTAAAAATAATTTGATCTATTATATATTTTTAAAAAATACTATAAATCACAATAATTAACAACTTAAAAATTTAAACGATATAAATATTTGATTGACTCTCGATCCCGGATGAATCTTAGGATGTTTATGCAATCCATCTTTTTTTTAAAATTTTGTTTAAATATATCAAAATTGAAAATGCAAGTTCTAATACAGTACATCAAACAGTGTATAAGAAATAATGTAAGCATAAATAATACCAATATTATTAATACAAACATTATTAATACATTCTATCAACATTATTTTTATACACTCTAACAAACGACTCCACGTTTGAAAGGAAGAAGAATATACAAAAGCAAAGTTCAATAAAATATCTACATAAGTATGTTTTATCGTGTTCTCAAAGTCAAATAATTTAAATTAATATGAAAGATGGTTTTATATAATTTTTGAAACACTTAAAATTTGAATTTAAAATATTAATTTAGTTTAACTTCAAAGAACAAGTTGACAAATAAAAGAGAAGGAGAAAATGAAAGCAAATGATATTTATGGCGGCTTAGTAAGGGAATACAATGCGGGTTATTAACTGCAATCCACATGTGATGTAATATGCAATGACTAGATAACCCTTTAATTTTTTCAACAATTATTTTCTATTTTATACAACAAGTGTCAAGTCTTATGTATCAATTTTAATCTCAAATTTTCTACTTAATGTAGCAAATCTTAATCATATTATTAAATATATATTCTATATGCATTGAATTTTATTATTTATATGAGTATGTTATACATAATTATCTTGTAAGATTTGACTCCTTGAAAAATACTACCAAGCAGTTAATATATTTTGTCTATTTATATTTTATAATTCATAATTCGAACTAATATCAATTTAACTTACTGTACATAATAAAATATCTTAACATTTGGCCCGTGCTGACATGGGCCATGCTCCTCTAGTATTATATAGAAGAGATGGTTTCGACCACCTCTCATGCAATTACCAAAAAAACCCCTCCACTCCCATTAAATTACATATCATGCCCCAATATATAATAATTTCATTATTTCATCATAATGGTTTAAATATTTAATATATTCTATTAATTTATATTAATTAACTATAACTACATATTGGAAGTAAATTTTTTTTATTTATTTAATTGGCTATCAAGTTCAAAACTAATATGTTACCACGAATCACAATAATTAATAACTTAAACTATTTAAAAGACATATAAAAATTTTATTGACTCTCATTATTTTAGCAATGCCACATAAATTGAGATAAAATAAAAAGTACTGCAAATCATAATAATTAACAACTTAAAATATTTAAAAGATATATAAAATTTTAGTTGATTCTCAAAATTGTATCGAAGCCACATAAATTGGGACACAAGGAGTAAATATATTATTTGATAATTACATTAAAATTATTATAAATTACAATAATTAACAAATTAAAATACTTTTTAAAAAATAGATAAACGTTCTATTCAACTCTCAAAATTTTATCGATGCACCATAAATCATGAAAAAATAAAAAATTATCTTAATTAATCGCAACTAAATATTTAAAGTAAATCAATTTTATTATTTTAATTGACTTTTATATAGAAAATTAATATTTTTATTTATTTATTTATTTTAGTAAATTTAAATTTTAAAATTATTATTTTTATATAGAAATACTAATATTTAAACTTAACTTTAAATTTTTAAAGTACAAAATTCTTAAAATTTTTAAAAGACATATAAAAATTTTCGTTGATTCTCAAAATGGTATCGAAGCCACATAAATTGGGACACAAGGAGTAAATATATTATTTGATAATTACGTAATAATTATTATAAATCACAATAATTAACAAGTTAAAGTATTTTTTTTAAAATAGATAAAAGTTCTATTCAACTCTCAAAATTTTATCGGTGCACCATAAATCATGACAAAATAAAAAATTATCTTAATTAATTGCAACTAAATATTTAAAGTAAATCAATTTTATCATTTTAATTGACTTTTATATAGAAAATTAATCTTTTTATTTATTTATTTATTTTAGTAAATTTAAATTTTAAAATTATTTTTTCTTATATAGAAATACTAATATTTAAACTTAACTTTAAATTTTTAAAGTACAAAATTAATAAAATAAATTTCTAATGAATATTTTCTTAGAATTTGTGTTGGGTCAATATGTATCAAGTTAAAAAGAAATACAACAACAACAACAAACCCAGTGTATTCTCACGTAGTGGCGTCTGGGGAGGGGGGTAAGATGTACGCAGTCCATACCACTACTTCAGGAGAAGTAGAAAGGTTGTTTCCGATAGACCCCCGGCTCAAGACAAGGAATAATAAACAGATACTTAATAGAGCATGGAACAAGATGTCAAGACAAAAATACGCCACCCACAAGAAAGAATAAACAAAGAATAGTAAACACATTCGTAATAAAGTATACAACAAAGTGTCCTAGCAAGAATAACACATCTACCAAGTAATGTCTTATCCCAACGACTCAAATTGGCACTAGCCTTCTATCATAATCTGCACCCTCCAGATCTTCCTATCTAGGGTCATGTCCTCAAAGAGCTGTAACTGCTCCATGTCTCGCCTGATCACCTCTCTCCAGTATTTCTTCGACCTACCCCTACCTCGCCTGAAACCATCCAAAGCAAGATTCTCATACCTACGAATCGGGGCATCCATGCCCCTCCTCATCACATGCCCGAACCATCTCAATTGTACTTTTTGCATCCTATTCTCCACCGAAGCCACTCCAACCTTTTCTCGAATAGTCTCATTTCGAACTCTATCACCCCTATTAAGCCCACACATTCAACGCAATATCCACATTTTTGCCACCTTCAATTTTTGAATGTGAGAGTTCTTGACTGGCCAACATTCCGCTCTATATAACATGGCCGGCCGGACTGGCACCCTGTAGAATTTGCCTTTAAGCTTGGGTGGCACCTTCCTATCACACAATACCTCCGAGGCGAGCTTCCACTTCATACATCCCGCTCTAATACGATGGAAGACATCCTCGTCAATCTCACTATTCTCCGAAAACATGGACCCCAGATACTTGAAACTACCCCTCTTGCACACCATCTGGGAATCCAACCTTACTACCACCTCGTCTTCCTACCTCACGTCATTAAACTTGCATTTCAAATATTCTGTCTTGCTCTTGCTCAACCTAAACTCTTTAGACTCAAGGGTCTATCTCCACACCTCTAATTTATCATTCACACCTCCCTGCGTCTCATCAATCAAAACTACATCATCTACAAAAAGCATACACCAAGGAACCTCTCCTTGAATACGACGCGTCAACACATCCATCACCAAAGCAAATAAAAAGGGGCTAAGAGTGAAACCCTGATGCAACCCCGTCAAGACAGAAAAATGCTCTGAGTCTCCTCCCGCCGTCCTCACCTGAGTCTTAGCTCTATTATACATGCCCTTGATTGCTCAAATATTCGCCACCGGTACCCCACTCACCTCCAAGCATCTCCAAAGCACCTCCCTAGGGACTTTGTCGTATGCCTTCTCTAAGTCGATAAACACCATGTGCTGATCTCTTTTTCTTTCCCTATACTGTTTCACCAGTCTCCGCACCAGGTGAATTACCTCCGTCGTTGAGCGCCCGGGCATAAATCCAAAATGATTTTTTGAGATAGACACTATCCTACTCAACCTCAACTCGACCACTCTCTCCCAAATCTTCATAGTGTGGCTCAATAACTTAATACCTCTATAGTTATTGCAACTCTGAATGTCACCCTTATTCTTATAAAGAGGGATCATAGTACTCCATCTCCAAGCCTCGGGCATTTTTGCCGACTTAAAAATGCCATTAAATAATTCAGTCAACCACCTTAAGCCAGCCTCTCCAGAGAACTTCCAAAAATCCATAGGGATCTCATTAGGCCCCATCCCCCTACCCCTACGCATCCTGCGAACAACCTCTCTGACCTTTTCTACCTTAAAACGTCTATAATAACTAAAATCACGACACTTCTCTGTGTGCTCCAGCTCTCCTAAAATAATAACTCTATCCCCTTCTTCATTCAATAACCTATCGAAGTTCGATTGCAATCTCTTCTTAATGTGACCATCCTCCGCCAATACTCTACCATCCTTCCCCTTAATGCATTTCACCTGGTCTAGGTCACGACCCTTCCTCTCCCTACCCTTAGTAAGCCTAAACAACCTCTTTTCCCCTTCTTTATCCTATAACCCCACATACAAGCTCTTGAACGCTGCCGTCTTAGCCGCCGTGACTGCTAACTTAGCCTCCTTCCTAACTATCTTGTACTTCTCCATATTAGCCCGCTTCTCATTTTCATCTTTACTCTTACCCAACTTAGCAGACACCTCCTTCTTAGTCCCCACTTTCTTCCTAACTTCTTCATTCCACCACCAATCCCCCCCCCCCCCCCCCATGATGGCCAACATAGCCCCCGAAAATGCCCAACACCTTACTAGTAGTCTCCTTGATGCACCTAGCCGTCCTATCCCACATACCATCCACGTCCCCCCTGCACTCCCACACCTTCATCCCATCACCTTCTCCCCTATCTCCCTCGCATTCGCCGGCGTAAGGCCGCCTCACTTAATTCTAGGTCTACCCTCCTCACCCCTTCTATTCTTATCTTTCTTAATACCTAAGTCCATCACAAGAGCCTAAGCTGGGTCGAAAGATTATCACTCGGAATGACTTTACAGTTCTTACACAACACCCTATCCCCTTTCCTAAGCAGCAAAAAGTCAATTTGCGTCTTGGCTGTCGCGCTTCGAAAGGTAATCAGGTGATCGTGCTTCTTCGGAAAGCTCGAATTCACCACTACCAACCCAAAGGACCTCACAAAATCCAACAGAGCAGTTCCCTCCTCATTTCTCTCCCCAAAACCAAAACCTCCATGCACATCACCAAAGCCTCCCGGTAACGCCCTAATATGCCCATTGAAATCCCCTACAACAACAATCTTCTCGAAACTAGGCACTCCCCTCACCACCTCATCTAACACCTTCCAAAGCCGCATCTTATAAAGAAAAATATATAGTAAAATTTTATTATTGTGAAAGATAAATATAATGCACTATCCAATAATATTTAATAATATCATATTTTGCATATGCAAATATAGCATTCCGTATTTAATTAATATACTATTTCGGTAAATTATCGATGATGACTATTGGATATGATAAAATTATATTAGTTTTTATGGTAATAACATAATCAATCGCTCTTAATTAATTATTATGAGTCATCTAGGTATTAAGAAAATAAATAATATTTAATAAAAAATAAAATAGACATAAAATGCAAAATTAACTCTTAATGTTTTAAATTAAATTTTCGTCTTTCGAACGGTGATTTTACTATATCACTCCCCATTATAAGTCATTTATGTATTAGAAAAATAAGAATAACAAAATGATATGTCAACATAAAATATTTGATTGACTATCAAAATTATATTAGTGTCACATAAATTGGGACGAGACAAAAGAAGATATAAAGCAATATATATTATTTGAAAATGAAATAAAAAGTACTGTAAATAACAATAATTAATAATTTTTTTTTAAAATTGACTGATTTCTGCTGCTTCAATCGTGATTTTAATGTATCACCCGCAATTAATTATTATATGTCACTTATGTATTGAAAAATTAATAATACCGAATCCACAATTTTACTATATATATATATATATATATATATATATATATATATATATATATATATATATATACTATGAATAAAAATTTTCATGATATTTTTTTTAAATATAAATTACTACATATACTCAAAGGGCAAAAGAGTAAAAACACACATGACATAAATGTAGAGAAATCAAGAAGCACCAAATTGATTATTAACATTTGTAACATTCAACACATTTCTAAATGTTTTCAAATTCTTCTTGAATCAAATATACACATAATAAAAATAATAAATAATAATACGTACATTTTACTATATCACCCTTAATTAATTATTATGGTCATTTAAGTATTGTGCCACATAAGTTGAAATAGCAAAAAATATTATAAATCACAATGATAAAAAATTTAAATTATTTTAAAAAATATAATTGACTATCGTCGACACAAAACTCTGGACAAGGTGAGTAGCATATATTATTCAAAAATTACATAAAAAGTTTTATAAATTACAATAGTTAACAACTTAAAATATCTAAAAATAATTTAATATCTTATATATTTCAAAAAAATTACATGAAAAATACTAGAAATCATAATAATTAACAACTTAAAAAATTTAAAAGATATAAAATATTTGGTCGACTCTTAAAATTATATTAGTGTCACTAAAATTGGAATAGAAGAAACGTATTATAAATCACAATAATTAAAAACTTAAATTATTTTTAAAATATAATTGACTATCAGTGCCACAAAAATTTGGACAAGAAAAGTAACATATATTAATTTGAAAATTACATAAAAAATATTATAAATTACAATAGTTAGCAACTTAAATTATCTAAATACATATTAAAATAACATATGTTGAACTCATGCTAGATTCCAGATGAATCCTAGAAATAATACGCAATCCTTTTATTAAATTTTTTTATTTAAATATATCAAAATTAAAAAAATAAATAAATATCTTAATGTTGGGCCCGTATTGACACGTGTCATGCTCCTCTAGTTATATAATAAGCATGGACCCATTACACCCATAATTTCTTCTTATTCTTGCATAGCTGCCAGATCAGTTTACAAATTGCTGTTTTATTCCATAAAGGCACATCTATTAGATTAAGACCACCAGCAACCAAGGGGCAACATAGTTTGTCCCAAGCGATTAGGACTAATAGAGCCTGTGTTCAAGACAAAAACAATCTAGAAAAAAAATATAATAGAATTAAAAGAGACCATATATAATCATAAAATATCAGATAATAGCAAAAATTACTACAACAAAATAATTTCACAATTTAAAATACACAAAATATATGAATCTTTCTTTTCATGTTGGCAAGAAATCGTAATTTCTCGTTATATACAAGTTATTCAAGATGTTGTTTTTGGGTACACAAAATCTATATTTCGACACAACTACTTCAACACAAGTTCAAGTATAAAATAAGAACACTTAAGAGGTCATGCAACACCTTCAACACAAGATCAAAATGACCTTTCAAAGAAGTGTGTTTTCAGAAAATTAGATGAAACAAAAAAATGCCAAGTCCCCCGAATTCACGGAGTATCTTTAAGTAAATAATTTTCCTCAAGTATTCGAGGTTGCGGAATTTTCCTCCCAGAATAAAATGGCCTAACAATCCGACTGTAGTGGTACCTCAAACGATCGGAATTCTCTTCGAACTCACTCGACAATCAGATGATCACATGGAGTATTTTGAAGACAAGAAGTATTTGCAAATTCAGAAAATTTTCGTGTCTAAACTTGTGGAAAAATGCAGATTTATATAGCCATTAGGTGCCTCTTCCAAAAGGAGGCAATGGTTAATTCAGAAAGATGTATGCTTTTGATACAGTCATGCTTGTTCATCGAATCATTGTGTCTCTTTCTGGACAGTTACAACCATCCAAACAGTCATCTTTTTTTCCGAATCAGTGTGTCATTTCGTCGAAACGTTAATGGAGGAACAGTTTACTGTTGCATTTTTTTTTCTTTTTTGGATTTTCGGACTGTATCAAATAAATTTAATCCAAAAAGATAAATCTCACCGATTGAAGCCAAAGCTAAGCGACGATAGCATGAGGCACTTCTTGGTTCTTGCCTCACTTACCATATGGAGTAAGTGTTC